>JAMLFY010000002.1:38167084-38685313 GCA_030441495.1 Dalbergia oliveri | reverse complement strand
TGATAAGCTTATCGTACATCCACATTGCTGACTTTGTGCATAGAACACTATGCCACTACTTTAAGACATCGACCATTTGCCTCTTTTTTGGTTAATGCTCCAAAGTCAACAGAGTATTGAATAGAGAGAACCCTGTTCATGTGCGTATGAGAGTTGGACTGAAACTAGGCAAATATTGTAGTGAACATCAATTTATATACTCATCCTAAAAAAAAAAATTTGAAACCCAGGAATTTCAAATGTAAACGCAAAATAATGTTGTGCAATTGGACTAGTGTGAATAAAACATTATCCTGTAAAGTTCGACTTTGTTCACTAGAACCAGGGACCATGACAGAGAAATAACCATTCAATTAAATACATTGATTGACATTAAAATAGACACCATTTAAAAAAATAAAAATAAAAATCAAAACTAGTCACGAGTAAAAGAAAGATTAAAGCTGGACTAATTACACATGTTTACTGCTCCCTTGCCCATCTGAACCCCATTGCCATAATCTTCATGTTCGACAAATTTCGACCATATGGGTGTGACTTCCACACCTTGCCCATCTCTTCGATTGGGATACCCTTGGTTTCAGGCAGGAAGAAGTATACAAAGATTGTCAATGATGACAACAAAGAAGCCAAAGAAGATGAACAAGCCAAACTTCATGTGGCAAAGCATGGTCAAGAAGATTTGCGCGACAAAGAAGGTGAAGAGCATGTTCACGGACACATGACATTCTGAGCAGCGGAGCGGATTTCCAACGGGAAGATCTCACTAGGCACCAACCAACCCAAGGACCCCATGACCACGCAAACCCTGCTACGTAGATGCAAATGAAAGCACCACCACAACGGCATACCACTTTGGCAAATCACCAGGATCCCCGTTAATTCCAAACTTGGCTCCAATCGCAGCTGCAACCACAGCCTGTGCACATCACACAGAAATCAGTTTAAAGGTCACTAAACCCATGATAGAACCATATCATATCATATTAATGTACATGCACCTGAATTAATGCACTAATCATTAATCAATTATTTTTTTCTTTCTTCAATTGATAGAATCAATCATTTTCTTTAAGTGTGATTGATATTGTAAAATTTACATTTTGTTCTCATCAAAATTAAATTCATATTAATATTATATTATAATTTAATTTTAATACACACTAATTCGATTATATATAGCTATATAAACATAACAAAATTGACTCTTATTATACTACAGCAGTTATGGAGATCAAAGAATTTGATTATAGAACATATACAGAGTATAAAGAATTTTGAATAAGTATAAAGAAGTTTTATATTTATAACCATTTTAAATTGAGTCCTTAATTATATTATATTATATTATATTATATTATATTGTCTATGGAATCTCTCTGCCATGGTATAGTACTATATTGAAGGTTGGGGAAAAGGGTACCTGGCATATGATCATTTGGGCTCCACCCTCAAGGAAGGGCTCTCCTACCCCACTTGTCAACTCCGTAAATGAGACCCAGTCGCAGCCACATTCACGGCGCCAGTGATGACAGCTGACATAAGTGAAGAGTCGTTCTTGAACCCAATGGAGCTGAACAGCACAGGCGCGTAGAACATGATCACGTTGATCCCAGTGAACTGCTGGAAGAACGGGATCAACACGGCCATAGTGAGGTGAGGCCTGTACTTCCTTTACAGGTTCCTCCAAGGGTGTCTCCACAAGCTTAGAAGTCTCACTCGCCGCAACAAGGTCGTTGAACTCTTCATCAACGTCCTCCACCCTCGCACCTTCTGAAGCTGAGCCTTGGCTTCTCCGTGCTCCCTCTTTTGATCATTGAATTGGTGTGTCCGGAAGGACCAGTGACCCGATAGTGATTATAAGTGCAGGGACCATGTGCACCTCTGAAGCTCAACCTCCATCCCCAACCACCTTTGATCTTTGCGAAGAAGTAGTTCTGACACATTGGCTATTAGGATGCCGATTGTGATGGACAATTGGAACCCAATGTTCAGTGCTCCTCGTATTTGTAGGGAGCCATCTCAGACAGGTATAGTGGTACAGACTGTTATGTTAATCACACACATAAATTCACATTATTAGACACAACATCAAATAACAATGGCCAGTAACATGTAAAATCAAATAATAAAGTCTGTGATGTTGCAATTTTTTTTAAAAATAAAAATTGGAAAATGTAGTTATAGTGGACCACGGGTCGTTTTCAACTTGCTACGTTTCTTGGATAAAGATTGGAAAGGGAGAAGAGAGAACCGTGCAACTAAGAACTTCGGTAGTATATATGCACTTTTTTTTTTAATTACGTAAATTAAAATTGTCAATTCAACGCCTTTGAAAATGGAGTAAGCGGAGGTGGGAATGCGAAGCTAGGATGTCACATGCAAAGAAAAACGGTGCACAATAATTTTGCCACTATTAATAAATTAATAATAAAAAATACTAAAATAGTGATATCGAGTCCGATTGGTGTCCCAATCAACTCTCACGCCAAATGAGTCCAATTGCACTTGGATTCAAAAGGCAGAGTCAAATCATACCGAAATCACACTTGAGTAGAGGAACAAAAAAGTTGCGCCAGCCCACGACTTCTGGGCTTAACAAAGAAAATTTAAAACTTATTCAATGAATGTGCAAATGCAAATTGATATTACTTTGTGTCAGTAACTTTCTACCAAAGTCTTTCTCTCTTCCTCCAATCAGATTAAATAAAACAGATAAATATATTTCATTCATTTGTCGTTTTCCTGGTAACTATTAATTTATTATTATAGCGCGAAAACAGTATATAATATAAACAGATCTGGAAAAAAAAATAGTGCAAATCAGACATATTGAACGACAACACTTGCTCGTTATTCGATTATAAAATAAATGAACCAAACGGCTATGGTGGAATCAAAGTCATATGAGATTTGGCTTCACGTCTTAATTTTTTGAAACAGAGCAGATTTTGTGCTAATAAGCATTAAAAACAATTAAACGTACTAATGTTTTCGTATTTCATGAAAATATAAATTCTTGACGAACAATATACGGATAATAATAAAAAGAACCATAACGTATATCTTGCTAATAAAGAAGTATAAAAGTAACGTTACTCAAACAAATTTAGAGAAAGAAAAGAAAAAAAAAAAAGAAGAAACATTGTAAAATGAAAAAGAAAAAGATTAATATAAGATACCTGATTGGCGAATCCGATACCGAAACCGAGCAAGATCCGACCAACAATCAACATCCAAACGTGTTGGGCGAAGCCGTTGATGAGGGCACCGACAAAGGAAGAGGACACCTCCGAAAGCATGGAGAGTTTGCACCGAACCTCCTGGTGACGGTGGAAGCCACGAGCGAGGACAAGAGAGCTGCCAGGTAGAGCGAGGAGGTGAACATGGTCAGCGTTTGGCTGTCTACTGACAGTACTTGTTCGTCGACTTGTCCAGGTTCTTCTTCCGGTACACCGACGGGAAGAACTTCTTCAGGAACGGATCCATTGACGTCACCCCACCTAACCACCATATCCCAAATATACATAGAAAGTTATATTCTATTATATACATATATAAATAGATTGAAACAAAACACAGGTTGTATAGCTAGCTAGAACAAGAAAGTGTGTGTATGAGTATACCAGAAATTCCAATATCGTAGCCGAAGATCAAGCCACCCATGGCTGCAACTATGCATGTTATTGTCACAAACGGAGTGAGGTTTCCGGGGTACTCCTTCCCCTCCACCGCTTATTCCTCCCACGGCAGGCATTTTTTTGTTTCTGATCTCTCTGTCTTTTTCTTCTTCTTTTTCCTGATCTCGGTGATCAGAGAGAAGTGAAATTAAGGAACAGAATTATATCTCTGGGCGACACAAACAAAGGAAGAAGAAGAAGAAGGGGAACAAGAA
This sequence comes from Dalbergia oliveri, assembly GCA_030441495.1. NCBI lineage: Eukaryota > Viridiplantae > Streptophyta > Magnoliopsida > Fabales > Fabaceae > Dalbergia > Dalbergia oliveri. The sequence goes on along the minus strand of JAMLFY010000002.1, from coordinate 38,681,418 downwards.
ATGTAGAGACAGGGAAATGGAAACAAGATGGAGCTTTGGGATGGGGAGTGCCAAGTGTTTATATAGAGGGCTAAGTGGGACGATTTTTTTTTGTTTTTTAATTTCCTTAACTCTCATTAACCGTTGCTAAGCTGTCAATGATAAAATAGAATAATAACAACATTGCAGTCATATGTATGTACGTATACGTATTTATTACACAATATATATTTTTCAAATAAATTATTGAATACGATGTGAACAAATAAATTATTATTATGTACAGACGTAATAAGACATACAATACATTCAATCAATTAAACTTACCTGAGCTGTTGAAGTATCACGGTCTTCTTCGGTAAATCAATAATATCTTCATATTACGAGAAATGAATGGATTGAATGAAAATGTGAAAATAGTAATGCGTTTTAATTTCTTAATGATTTAACGTATTATTATGAAACTAATGCATTAAAAGCTTTTTTTATCTAATAATTAATTAATAAATTAAAATCACCACAAAAAAACTAGTGGCAATGTAATTTTTTTAAAAAAAAAATTCCACGTAACTGGATCAGCTTCATACAGTAATAATGATATTTCATTTTCTGTTTTAAATTTGATTTTTACTAGTTTGATATTGATTTTTGGCATTCATTTTTCGATTTAAGAATTTTTTTTAGTATTATCCTTTTTTCCGACATTTTTCAGACCAGGTTTCTGCGTTTATACACATAGGCACACTTGAAAGCGGAGGATATTTGAAGAAACTAATTGGTATACAATGTCATTTGGTTAGTATTGTTTACTTTATCATTGTTTACTTTGCCACTCTGGTTCCTTCTGTCTCTCTTAGTCAAATACCCTTGGATGGTCACCGTTGGATGAGCCCACATGAAAAAACCAAGCCCACATTATAATAAGGATCGGACGGTGTTGACAAAACACATCCTAAGTACTTTACAAGTTTTTTTAGGTCCTTTTCAGCATCTCTTCTCCCAATCCAATCCCAAATGGCCATCATTTTTGTAATATATATATATATAGTGTGGGTGGGTTTCACACGTTAGATAATGCTCAGAATTTCGCCGGATTCGAGTTGGGTTGTTCTGTGTGTGGGTATATTAAATTGATTCTTTTGCTTGAGATTCTATATTTTTATAAGGATGTGGCCGCTGAGTCAGAAATTTTATTTGAAAGAAAAGTGGTAATAATTAGATAATTGAGATTTATCCGTGGAGGAATATTGGGAAAGACCTTAGAGAGTGGTAACGGATAATGTCGTATTAATTGAGGGGTAGTTGGTGTTCGTTGGATAATGTCGGTGTTCGTTTAGAGTAGCCGTGGAGTTGATTAGGATGCGTGACTTAAAAGGCCTTTACAGCAAAATGGAAGCATGACAGTAGGGAAATGAAATCGGGTATATGCGGGATATTTAGAAGAGGGAAAAAACAAAAGTGGACAAAAATTAATGTAACCTTTAGAGACCTCATGTATGCAAAACCAAGTATAATTTATATATATCAATATGTACGTATAATATAAAAATGAATTTTATCAATAAATACCAGAATCATTTTCTAAATTACCCAAATTTCTGTTATTAATTTTCAGATTATGATAATTGAATATGGCGTTTAATTGACATTGATAATTCTACTACACATATTCATTTCATTTTGTGAAAAATTATTTTTTGTAATGATGAATCATTTTATCCACATTAACTAATTAAGCATATACTTACCCAAAAAACAAACTAATTAATTATTTTAATTTTTAACGCATTAAACTTTGTTATTAAAAATACAGTTCAAGATAATGAGAATTTATCATATGCCTAAATTCGTTGATAATTTTTTTTTATCCACATCACCATACTTTCTATATTTTCCCTAATTAATAATATCCATGCTTGTAAAATGAATCGTATAAAACTATTTACGAATTTATTAAAATGTAAATAAGAAAAATAAATAACATGAAAAATATAATATTACTTTTAAAATATTGAATAGTCAATTAGAATTTTTTCACTATTATAATTACATGACAAGTAGTATATTCCTTCGTAAGCGCAATTCGTATTTAGTTTAAATATGATGATGGAGCTGTGAACGTGGCTGGTGTATATCGGGAGAACGTAGAATACGGATTACAGCTGACGCGATTGGGCTTGGACGGCGAGTGGCTTGCTTCCTGAATTTGCGGAAAAAGACAGCCAAGACTGGAAAAGGTTTCTGATTTTCTGACAGTAAGTGGTTGATGCATTTCATTGCGAGTGAATTTACTTCCACAACTAAAATAGTAAAATTTAATATTCCCATACGTGCAGATAATGATGTATGAATTATAGATGCACTTTTGCATAATTGTAATCATAATTTTTATTCGTTTAATAATGACTTGTTTTATTGATAACTTAAATAATTGTTTCTCTAATCATTATTGCTGAGCATTGTTAGGCTTGATTTGATATTATTTTGACTTTTTTAGAGTCATTGAGCTTTTCAAGGGTTATTTATCTTGTCTATGGTAAGAAAACAAATTTTCCATCATTTTACATTGTCTAATAATTTTATACCAAAAAAACATCGTCTCGTGATTTATCACTTAATTTCTTTCTTTGCAACTTTGACTTATCAATAATTTTGCTTTGTCTTTCAACAAACAAAAAAAACTAATTATTTAACTGATATTTTTAACTCTCATGGATGTATAAGTTGGAGATTTTCATTTTTCAAAGATAAGTTTATCCAAAATTAATAGAGGTTTATTTTTTTAGTTTCCTATTATATATCTTTTCATCAGAGGTAATCTTTTTTAATATTTAAGATTTCATAGAGGATTTTTTTGTTCTTTCAATGAAGCGAATGAGTATCTACCACTTGAGTTGATAATTTAAGGTTTATTCTAATTTAATGTAACATCATCTAAATATTTTCATAATCTCTTCAACTATTTGAGTTGAGTCCAAAAGGTCTATTAGTTGCAAAATTTTAAATCATGTGTTGACAAACTATATAAATTGACTATCTTTTGGATTCAATTAAATCAATCACATTCACATATCTAGAGCAAACACGGATTTGCTATCCATCGATATTTGATGGATTTTTAGTTTTTAGTCAGGTTCTCATAAATTAGATCTTTTAAAAGTGGAAGTTAATAGACAAAGGCATATGACTACATTGAGATTAATTTTGATGTAATAATAACATATAAGTGTTTTACACTACATCAAATCAAATTCTTCAATTTGTATGACCTAACAAATAGTGAGTGTTTTTTTTGTTTTTGGTGATAAATAAAAAGGCTCAGGCTCAAAACAGAGGAGCAAAATAAGCAAAAGTCAATGACAAATACATCAAGTACATGTGCTGCATAATAACACCAGTTGCACTCACCAAAGAAAGACAACCATAGGCAAGAATTGAAAACAGAACAAAAAGCACAAAGACAATAGGAACAAAAAGAAAACACACACACACACACATATATAAGCTACAAGAGCATAAAAATTCACAAAGATCGCACATATCCAAAGGAAAAGCAAAGAGGTTTATCTCAATACACATAGAGGCACCTTATCCAAGTAGCAGAATTGTCCAACAGCAGCATCATAGGAAGGCAACAACAGAACCAACTCCTATGTGTAGATCATCATAAAAACAAGGCCACTGCAACATAAAAAATTGCAAAAAATACAAAAGCGGAGAGGTGGCCCACCTAGTCTTGCCATGTGTTAGTCATAAATACAGGGTGGATTGGCTCGTTTGGTTATTTGTTGAAAGTGTAAACTTCTGTCAAAAAATAGCGGTCAATCTAACTGGTCAACCCGTTTTTTGTTTTATTTTTACCTATTTTGCCAACCCACCCCACTCTGTCGGGTTGGCCATAAATAGTGTGGTGGCCTGTTCACCGCCATAATTATTTAGGTTGAAATGCCAACCCGTCAAAAAAATGGTGGGTTAGCGAGTCTGAGAGGTCCAATGATCATTTTGCCACCACTACAAAGCACAAGGCAAAAGAAACCGTTCCTAAAGTATATTGCATATCAGCCTCTCATCTTGAAAGCAAAATGGAAGCAAAATTTTCCAAGTGACATTTTCTTGCTAGTGAATGTAAAATCAATCATATTTGCTAACGCGAAAATGCAGGATTAAATAACAATATACAAGTCTCTTATATTTTTAGTAGATTAAAATTAAATTCAATACTTTTTATTATGTATTCAATTTGTTTCTCTCATCTTAGTAGCTAAGGCTCATTTTTATTAAACCTATTATTTTATTATTAAAAAGAGATATTGTTGGAATTATTTCCTTAGGTAGCATTTGGTAGCAAGGACAAGATAGGGAATACAAACAACAATGGAGAATCTAGATAGAAAAATATATTGTTCTTGTATCGTGTTTGGTTGGAGATACAAGATATAGAACTGTTTCCGTATTTTGTTTGGAAACATGGGATAATATAACACATGGTAAAAGCATATGTACTCCGTTGACCATCATTTGGACCACCAAATCACTCATTGCACTATCTCCTTTTGTGAGGACACATTGGGAAATAATAAAAATATATATGGGTATTATTGGATGAAAACAATATTAAATTTCCGTCTTCAACCCCGTCCCACTTTTTGAAGATATATAAATTTCCTATATTTTTGTCCAATTTTTTGTCTCATATTCTCGTCTCCACCACCTAACAAGTTATATCTCCATGTCTCTGGATTTCCGTCCTTGTATTAGCTATTAAATGCTACCTTATTGATCCAGTTTGGTGCCCCTCTCATGGGGGACCTGCAAAGAATTATATATGTTAGTGTTTATTCCACTTTAGCGCAAGTAGAAATAGATTAGATACAAACTATCTCCAATGGAAGGGGAAAAATGCCCCCTCTCTTTTAAAATAACAATCAATTTTAATAAAGTGATACATTAAAAAATTAATGTATCAATTATATTATTATATTAATTTTTTAATGTATTATTTTATCCAAGCTCACAATAATTTTAAAAGGAAGGGAGTATTGAAAATCATTTGAAGGGACTCGTGTTCAAATGAGGCCGTTTGAGTCGTATATTTAGTTGTACCAATGCAAGTATCTGAGATGATTTTAGATTGAAAGGGATTACACATTCAAATTAATTTTAGACATGTGCTCTTACATATTTGGATGAAGTTAGATGCTTAGCTCAAGCTCAATCCCACGAACCCTCAAAACCTCCAAGAGTTAATGGGTTATTGGACCAAAATATGATTATTTCCAAATACTGCAAGGGACTTTAAATTATTAGATCATACAATTCTAACATTATGTCACAAATTATTTCTTTCTTTGACAAAAAAAATCTTCTTCAGAAAAACCTAAATTGTTAGGTTAATATATATTCATATTAGACTCCTATTGCCTACCAAAAAAACAATAGACTTCTATTGTATCTCTAATACAAGGAATACGATCTGGGCACTCATTGCTATTTTCAAAAATTTTATAGATTAAGGCATTATATATTCAGCGGTTTTGTGGAGCACGTTTCATTCATTTCTTGTAGTTTGAGTTTAGGCTGTAGCAGGCACTTGGTATCTCTCGAGCGCATGCATGATGAGGGCATTTTCGCTAGCTGCTTTAACAAAAGTGAAAGGAAATGAGAATCTCTCTCAAGGGTGAAAGTATATCAAATTAACTTCATGGAGCATCTCTTAAATCAATATTGACAAAATAAAAGTTGATGAAAAGGAAAAGAAATCGATGCCATATGTAGGAAAAGAGAGAACGCAATGGTTAATTTCTTTATCAAATCCTTCTTCTTCTTTTTCCGTTACATTATTCTTCTTACATATTCTCTTATTGTTCACTTTCCACATACATGTTTAAGACAAACTTCTCTTTAAGCTTTCTTCGCTGCGTAACTTCTCTTTAATGTCCTGACATCTTCAATTTCTTTTTTTTTCTTTCCTTTGCTTTCACTTTTGCTATCAGGACATAAATAATAAATTACATAATAGATAACTATAGCAAGTTTCACTAGTTTACATAGAGCTAAGCTGAGCTAAGAATTACGGGCCATAAATCATTTCATTGTGCCTATTGCAGTCTTAGATAGATGACGAATAAATGAGAAGTGGCGACACGTATCTTAGCGTTTGTAATATGTATGTAACTTAGTAATATAGAACATTACCCATTCAAACATGGTTGGCTCAAAGAAAGTGAGCTTGTATGTAAGCAGTGGTAGGAAGGTCTTGTTGTCCATATCGCAACCCGCAATTTCGGCCTTATTATTTTACTGCCCTGGAAAGTGCACGGGGTCCCCGTCCCTTATAAAGTCACCCGTTTCCCACGTGTGTTCAAGAATTCCTATTCGCATTCCCACTCAAATAACATCCTAGGAAGGAAAGCAGCAGCAGATATATATATGCAGCTATGTGCCTTATCTCAAGAAGAATGAATTTCGACAATTCAATCATGAAAGTTGAACTTATTACTGTAGATCACTGGTAATCACTTTCATTGGGTTGCCGCTGCTCATCAATAGTATTTTAAGTTTGTTTTAACATATAAGTTATCACTTTTATCCCTTAACTTAATATGCTTACTTCAAGAGTAAGCCATGTATACTTATTTTTGATGAATAACTTATTATGAAAATTGAATTTAATTTATTTGATTGTTAAATTTTATGATATTATGTTGATATCAAACATGTTAAATTAAAAAAAATAGATAACAATAGAGCTGTTTTCTAATAAATGATATTTACTTAATTATATTTACAAATACAAATAATTGATTAAAATAAAATGGCATAATGAAAAATAAAGTTGCATAATGAAGTATCAAGTATTTTAAGTTGTATGAAATTTTATATATATATTTCATTGATTTGGTAGCAACTTTAAATTTAGGAGTTAGATTGATAAATTTTATAATGATAAAAAGATATTGAAGAGAGTAAGAATACAAAGCCTTATTCTTAAACAAATGATTAAAATAACATCATTTGGCAAGTCAACCTTGATAAACTTTTAGGTTTTTCTTTTAGTTATTTTCAAGCATCAAACTTACGTAATTATATTGAGCTTCAATATTCATTATTGAGAAAAAATCACGATGCTTGCTAACCAAATTGTGAAGGTAACATTACATAACTTTATAATAAATTATTATTGATTGCTTGTAATAATACACAAAAAAAACTACATGTTTTGTTTGGCATTGAATTTCTTCGGTATTCTATCTCTTTCTCTGTTGACTCTTTAATAAGAAAAAACTTACTGCAATAACAAAAATGGTATGCATATTAAAGGAGCCGCGTCATTTGATAAGCTCAAGGCAGTTACAAACTTAGAAGACAAACCTTATAGAAAATGTCAACGCCCAAAAAATCATTAAAATCACGAAAGAGAAGAAAATAAAAAATACATCAATATAATATATTATTTTTTATAAATTAATGGCAACGTCAAATGTGAATACGCAGCATTCGTATGGTTTAGATAACCACCTGTATTGAAAGTAATAATACACATACTTGAACAGAGAAATTAGGGGTGATGATAGGTCATAGAACATGGACTTCTAGCTGGATATTCTGACTATAAAACAATGACGACCGTGCTACTGTCTATTTTCATCAGTTTATATTTTTGCTCCATTAGTTATGAAAAAAGATAAAGAAACCTCGAATTGTATTGCAATATTAAGGCTGCGTTTGTATAAGTTTTAAAAATTTATAATATAATTTTTTAGAACTCATTTTATAAGTTTCTATTTTATTTATAAAAAATTTAAATAATTTTAACGATTTTAATTTTTTGAAAAATAGTAATTATCTTGAATTTTATATTTGTTTTAAATTGAAGAGCCTTCATAAAATACTAAAACTAAAATAAACAAGACCAAATTAGTTGAACTTATATTTTCATATACTATTTTTAAACAATATTAGATTACTTATTATATTTCATATTAAAATCTTTTATAACATGATTAGACATACTTTTTATTATTATTATTATTATTATTATTTCATCCTACATAGTTTATCTATATAGCATTATTACTATTTTTTAAAATTTAAAATCTTCACACTTTTTTTTGAGAAATTTTTTCTGTACATTTTTTAGTATTTTTTTATAACAAAATTCTTTTAAAGTAAGGCAATCTTACAAAGTAAGGTTACATCCAAATTTAGATTATTTGATGTGTTACAGTAATTTTGTACTTTAATTTTTTTAAAAGTAAATATATCTTTACCTTGTACTTTAAACATGGCTTTATTTTAAAAGATTTTTAAAAATTGAAAAACAAATAATCACCATTCGAAAAAATGCAAATAAGGAAGCATCCTAGGTTTTGATGCTCAACATCATATACATGAATGTGGATAATTGAACTGTGAAATCAGTTTTAGAGAGGAGAAATATTTTAATTTTCGAGAATTATTGACTTTCAAAGAGGGATATTAACTAATAGTACTATACAACTAAGAAGGATTCTTCCAGCAGCGATTTTTGAAGAAAATGCGATTTTCTGATCCTTCCAAAGCCTCCAATTAAAAGATGTACGTGTTCATTACGTGAGGGTCATTGCCTTGGGATAGATGTTAGACAACATATAATAATCACCACTACAGAGAGTCACAATCAAAGGATATGGAATATAGCATTGATAACCTTAATATTAATCCGAATGGTTGAGATGCCAAAATAAGATATAAATTTAACTCGTTTTTATTTCCCAACCAATTATATTCTAAGCCTTGAAAGAAAAAAAGAATAAAAAGAACTTAAAGCATTTGGCATGTAACACATCCCTAGTTTTTTTTTTAACTTTTTCTTTTTAATAGATATTATTGGCTAAACCCAAAATGGAGGAGCAAAAGAAGTATAAAACAGCATACGTCCGAACATATGACGGCCTACATTTTTTTTAATAATTATATATGACTCTCTCTCCGAAAAAAAGCAGCAAATAGAGTACATAAAGTTGGAAACAAACTAAAAGTAAAAACACCGTTGTTGGAAATATGACAGCCCACATCATCCACAAAACAAGTCAGTAAACATGTAGCACGCCCTTAGTTTGGCCTTATAGAGCTTGAATAAATAGTTTGAATGGTGCAAAATAAATTCTAACTCATTTTAATATATTTGATAAAATTATGCTAAATTATATTTAATGGATTTAATTAAAATATATTGACAATATAATTTTTTTTACATATTCATCTAATCATGTAATGATACATTAGCAAATATGATTATTTTTAACCCTCACTACTTAAAAAGTTATATAAAAAGAGATATTTGATTGGATAATAATTTTTATACTGTTAATATATCATAATTAAACTCATTTAATTTGAACATGATTTCTAGTATTAAACTATAGTTTAGACATAAATGAGAAATATTATTCCCAAACAATGAGTGAACCACACACCCTACATAGAAACTTGAACAACAAATTTATTTATGTTATTCTTTTTGGGTAACATAGTAGATTCAACTTGGTACAAACTATAGTCATATACATACATATATATATATATATATATATATATATATATATATATATATATATATATATATTTCTCAAAGGCTTATTTCTTTATATTTGATGAACATAAAATTAAAGATGTATAATTATTCTGACTATGAACTTTTTTGTTTTCTCTTTATAATTAACTGTAAAATTAAAGATGTATAATATGCAAGCCACATACACTATTGAGGAAATACATTCGTTAAATATTAAAAATAATATGTGTTAAATAATTTTAATAAATCAATATATAGATATTTTATTTTTTATTTAATATTTGTAAGGTGTGAACATGTTTTTTATGCACTAAAATTGTATAATAACTTTACACTATCAACTAATAGAATTTCTATAATTTGACAAATCATTAGAGGTGAAAATAAGCTAGGTCAAACCAAATTTTTTCAATCATGCTGAATTGTAACTCTTTGATCTAAAGCTTGCCGTGACTTATTATAGACTTTATTTTAAATCTGAACCTAACCTATTCAAAATTCTTGTTTGATATGAAGGCTTAACAAAATCTATAATTTATAACATTTTAAAAACAAAAATAATTCCAAAAATCAGTCAATAATCGCATAAAGGTTTATAAGAAAAAAATTATGCACATATATAACATTAAAGTGTGGATTAGTGGTTTAAGGAACAAAAGCCCTGGTGAAGATATTTGGTTCAAATCTCTAGTTTTTGATATTTTATAATTTTAGACAATATAATCCTTAACAAGCTAATATATAAATATCTCTATTAACCGTTGGATAAACTAAAAAGATAAATGCCCTAATCTATCCTTTAATGTGTGTTGGTCATGTTAAATCCCAATATTATTGATTATGTTTTCTCTTAACATATATAACTAGGTTCTTTTTTTACCTTGTTAGTAGTGATCGAGAATTTAAACATGATTGAGTCATATTAATGTTTAGCATGATGAGAGGATATGCTGCCTATAATTCTTACAGTCACATATTTTAAATTTGAGTTGTCTTTAGAATTGACCTAATTAGTTGTGGTGTAGGTAAGAGCGATATTCTAATTATCACAGTGTTTGCAGTAATTGTTAAAAAAAAAAAAGGGGGCTCGGGTGTTCTGATTTGTAGGCATTTATTTATTTTTTATTTATTTTTTAACTATGGGGCGTTTATATGGTATCCTCACATCAGGACTTTGGCCAGCAAACAGTGTTTTCACGTCGTTGAGGGCAAATAATATATAATTTTAAGCGAAAACAATTATAATTGCATTTCAAAGGAATCTCACATATTTTCAGCTTTGCTGATTGATCCATTTGAAAATCATGTGCAGATACATTCTAATTATATATCAAAATAATATTCCAACTTGTTTGTGTAGCTTATGGTCTTTACGTTTGTTTTGTCTTTTCGTATTTAAGCCGTTCAATTCTGTATGTATTCGTTCCTTGTAGGATATTATTTCTAAACATTTTGTTTATGCTGCTCAAAATAAAAATATTCGTCATTTTTTGAAGAAGTGAAAATTCAGTATCACAAGCTAGGTAGAAATTGAGTAAATAGAAAAATATCAGTTATAATTACTAGTAGATTGATTATCAATCCACGTTTTTAAAATTTAATGTGATTTTTTTAAAAATAAATTATTGACTAAAGAATAAATTTGAATATGTAAGTAATATTTAAAAAAATATCAAAAGTTGTTGTATAGTATATATATATATATATATATATATATATATATATATATATAGTGGTAGAGTCTTTTTGTACAATATAGTGATGGAAGCTATTGAATTCGATTATGGTGTTTAAAGTTATTTAAATATGTGTATAGACTTGAAAAAGAAATTGAATATATAATTTAGAGATACCATAAGATAGTTTTCAACACAATTCTCTTTATATATAATATAAATAAAAACAATATACTACATATATATATATATATATATATATATATATATATATATATTATTAGCAAACTCAAATATTAAAAACTGGGATATAAATTTTTAGAGTTTACCTCCATTCACATGGTCTCTGCTGTCATTCTAATAATCTTAATTAAAAAACTTGCTGTGGTTTGTTTACATTATGTACTTAATTTTTATGCTTGTAAAAGTTTTTGATCATTCAATCATGTATTGTCATATCAACCATGATAATTGATTTCCTCATTCTATTTGAAAAGTCATATAAATGAAATACTTTAATTATATGATAGAATAAAAGGATTTGACATTATTAGTGTATTAAAATTAAACTTTATTTTATGATATATGTATTCTTAGAATAGCAGCTGCAAGAGAACCTATTAAAATTCCTACTTTTGTCACTTTTTACATGTCTGATCTCTGCTAATCCTAATCAAGAAATAATTGTGTGATAAACAATTTAATAATAATTAATTGCATATGATTAAACGACAACCCGGATCTTTCTTACTTGTGAAACTGCTCTAGTCCAAGAGAAAAAAAATCATTTCTAATAAGACAACGACTTGCGTGATGGATGACAGGCCGAAATCATTGTATTTCACATTTAAATGCAGACAATTCAATTCTGCTTGTGCTTAATGAGAAATGTTATTTTGACTCACTTTATAAAAAATCATTGTCAACACACTCATATTTACCATTGAATTGGATTGAAATTCACTCAGTCTGTGCTTACACCCATCTATTGGTGACTGAGTGCGTCCACAATATTTCACAAAGTGTAAGCAAAATAACATTACTCATGCTTAATACACATTCTTAGACAAAAGCAAGATGCTGAAAACATTCTCATTTGGTGATCCAATCTTACATCTGCAAACATTCTAATGCCTACCCTATTGTGCCAAAAAATACCATAGCATGTAAGATAATAATTGCATAAGATACAATTAAAATATCCAACACGGGAACACACACCATGGCATCAATTAAGTGAGAAGACACTTCTTTTTCGATACCGTGTGTCCTTAGCAGGAAAGACCAAACTAAGTGCTTTAAGCCATGTACCATAATGAATGATTACAAGCACAAGATGGGCGTTGACACCATATATAGTTAACTACATAAAAGCATTCTGGTAAACAATTATATAGCATTTACTATGTGTACCGCTGGGAAACATATACATTTTACAAGGTTGGGTGTATGGTCCCATGAAAGCACGTACATATCATATGTTACAAGGTTAGGTGTAAGGTGTGTTGTGTATCAAATAAAAAGGCTAGGTGTAGGGTCCCATACCGACGAGAATAAACTCGCATTGGACCACCCCAAGAATCTTTTAGACGCGTTACGTTGCTTTGAAGCTTCATTCAACCCTGCATTTCATAAATTAGATTGAGATTGAATGATCTTCCATAATTCTCACTACTCGTCTTAACTCAGACGACCCTCCATATTTGACTGCATAAATGTCACTACAACGCAGACTTGCCCAACATTTTGTAAAATCCTGCACATGCTGCTTCTATAAAGTCACCAAATTGGAGTTTCTGTTTCAAATAAGGTTGCCTTTAATTTCTTCTCCCTTCACAGGTGACTAAAGGAGTAGCCCAACTTGTACAGATTCACTTGACTTGGAAACTTGCAAGTTGTGGAGATGGCCCATCATAACGTAGAAAAATGAAAATTAATAAAAGAAGAGTCAATACCACCTTTATGATTATAGCTATTCCTGTAGCCTGTAGGTATTCTTTCCTCTCTAATTTATAAATTTATCATTTAGTGCGATAATTTGCAAATATTCGACTCATCTTTAAAATTGTGAGTTTTTGTGTTAAAAAATATGACTTCATTCTCAGAATTTATCTGAAAAATTACAACAAGAAGGATTTTAAATTATGACAAAAAAGTGAAGAGAAGCTTGTGAAAATGTCTCATAAGATGTGGTCTCACCATGATTAAAAAGGGTGAACTGACCTATGAGAGTCAACTTTCAATTCCAAATATATGAACTTTTTTGAAATATTGCATTTACTGGTATAATTATACATCGTTTTATGAGTATAATGAACAAAGTCAACAAACCAGTGATAAATAAATAAATACAGATAAGAAAGTGTATCTATATAAAACAAAAGAGTTAAAGCAATAATCTCCTTAGGATAATTTTAATTAATCTGGAATTAGCACCCAGAACCCAATAGTATACTTGCTTTTGCAGGATATTATATTCTATTTTCACATTGCAAGAAGCAAATAAAATTAAGGAAAGGAATATACTTCATGACACCAACAAAGAGAAGAGAGGAGTTGAAGATAGAAATTGGAGGACAAAAAATGAAGCATTGAATCTCGTGTGTTTTGTATCTTAGATATACTGGACTTCAAATAACATTTTTCTATCACTAACATGAATGAAAATGACAAGGGATATAGACCAAAAAGTCCTTTGATAGAATTAACCCCTTCACACCACACCCACCAGTCCACATATAAAGCGACCCATCATCTTCAATCCGCACTTTCACATGCTGCAATGCCTTTAATTACATGTTAGTCCAATCGACCTAGTTGATATAAAGTTATAAACAATTGAAAGTTCGTCCTTCAAGAATTTATTTTGCCTTTTTTTTTTTATAGCAAGTGGGAATTAATTAGAACTTGAAAACAAGTTTAGTTTCATTTAATGTGATGATGTTCCACCCATATATATATATATATATATATATACAGATTAATGTTAGAAATTGCGATTCTAAATCACCAGGCTCATCTCAGGTGATTGATTGGTTGAGATGAAAAGGTGGATACTGACCATTTCCAATAAGGACAAACTGAGCAACGATTGCTTACTATTACCACATAAATGAATTCATTTCTACGGGGTCGCTCGGAGATGAAGCAATGATATTTCTGCAGAAACCATTAAAAGCTTTTACTTATGAATTTCAATATTCTAAGTTCGACGATATGCATCATTAAAGATGTCTTTTTAGTCGTTTGCAACTAAAACAAAGTTTGAGTTGCAAATTTTGATCCCGGAAGAGTGACATAAACAGCAGCACTCTCTTTTGTTTTTACGTCAGCACTACTTTGAAAGGAAATATAATTAATCTGGCTGGACCCACCTAGGAGCCATGGACCCAGTTGGCTTTTTCAAAGTTCAAACCATAGGGTTCATTCCAAAAATGCACCAAGTTGGAGGAAGCTTCCCAGTTTCGCACTGTCACTGGGCACAAGCGATTTGATGCTAAAAGAAAGAATCACTGGTGGTGATGTGACGTATAAAAATGTAAGAGCGGAGCACAAAAGAATTCTCAGCATAAGTAGCCAAGTTAGGTCATTTTCTTCGAGAAGCCATACTACATCACACAAGTGACAAGGTTATATGCATGTAAAAATTCAATATAATAAAAAGATTTATTACCAAACTTGCTACATTTTTATTAAATTGAATTGTCGAAAAACAAGCTTGCTGGTAAGAATTGGTTCACTTATGCTGGAGTATATGGACCACACGTGATGTACCGAATGTACCTTTGATTTTGTTCCGATGTTCTTGGGTTAAGCGTTTTCTGATTTATTTTAAAAAAAAGGAGACATAATTAAGTGTATGAATACTACACCTAACTAATCTCTGCATAGACATAAATGTTCATTTTGAAAAGTAATTTTTGAATGTCATCTCCGTTGCCTTCATAGTTCAGGTCCACTGTAAAACTGTAACGTAGCTGTCATCATGAAGCAGCTTTTGCATGTGCAAGAACGCAATGAGCATATCACATACAAGTAAAAGGTAATCGTTATCCAATTTATGTACCATTTCAAGCAGAAAATTTAGACCACCAGTGAGTAGGTGTATTTTGATATGGACTAACTACTAAAGTTTAAGGCCCAATGAATTGTTTAGGTCTGTTTTGATTTTCAACCAGGCATTCAAGACAAAGAAGTTGCACTGACCCAAAAAAAAGCAAGCGAGCCTAGACAGGGTGCATATACCCTTTTTAATTTCTTATTTTGGTTAAGCATGAGGGCCTAATCCCAAAGAGACAACCATACACAATTACAAAGCACAGGGTACGGGGTTTACGCTTGACCAAAAAAAAATGGATTCCATTTTTATGGTCGCATAGTACTAGTGTACGGGGTACTACTTACACGTTCTTGCACCTGTCTCTTTGACATGTATATATGATTTCACAAACAATGGTAATAATAGGTGAGTTTGATTCTAATAAAGGGCTTGAAGGAAGGTGCATATGGCTAATGGAGGAACTAACTTTCCCCACTTTGAGATTAGAACTTTCAAGTCCTCAGTCACCCTATCTTTCACTTACCCAAGGTTCTGAAATAACAAAGAGAGAAAAATAATTAATCATAATATTTATCATAGATAAATATGAAATAGAAAATTCATTTCAAAACATGCAGATATTCTCCCTCTTAATGATTAATTCATATATTTTGTTAGTGTTTCTTTTGTCATGAATTTTAATTTCATTGTTAAGGAAATAAGTCAATGCAACTTTATAACAAGAAGAACAAATACTATCAACAGCTTTTGGTCCACAAGTTGGATTAGCAAAATCAAAGAGATATATAAAACACTTAACCTGTAAAAACCTCATTAGCAAAAGGAAATCTCACGGGTGCGTTTGGTTTGTGTCCTTGGACATAAATAGAAGCAGTTTGTCCTTGTATGATGTTTGATGTAAAGGCAGGGCACAGGATGGGACGGAAAAAATTTTTTGTAAGAGATAAAAATTTTGTATTCTGTCCCTCCAAAGTGCAGGGCACAAGGGACGAAAATTAACCCTTAGGTAGCAACCTTTGGTTGGTGACCCACCCAAACACCCATGGGTCGTCAACAATCGGCGACCCCGTCAGCGCTAGTCAGATTCAACCCACCGCCAGTTGGCCAATCCCATCCCTAAGCGCCCTTAATGTTTCCTGTTCGTTAACCAAACACGATAGACTCAATATTTTTTATGTCTTTGCCTCTATCTTCTCAGGGCAGGAACCAAATGCTACCTTCAGACATACTTGACAAAACTAGTAAACATACTCCATTAAAACCTAAACTAGAGGCAACCATTCCTAACAACAACCTTTTTATTACAAACTCCAATCTAAAGGGAAAAATTCTACATAACTCCTCTCTAAGAAATGCCTGAGTTCTTCCTGTGATTAGTTTTCATCACTTTTTCCTTGGATTAGAACAAATACACCTCCAAGCTTCTTGTGCAAACCAAGCATGGTGAACATGCAGAACAAACAAATAAAATAGACATCTCTCAACAAACCACTACTAACATAGATTGTATTCACCCATCATGGGACTTACGATGTAGTACTCTGAAGCAGTCAAAAGTGTAAATAACAATAAGAAAACAAGATATAACCTTTATTGTATTGCTATTAAATGTTAAATCCAACAAATACGCGAAGATTGAGACACAAAGAAACAACAAAATAACACTGAAAAATAAGGGGTGGGGGTACGGAACCCAGGATGGAGGGAGAACTACCAGGGCCTTCTCCACCCCCCCCCCCCCAAAAAAAGAGGGGTGCTGTTTTTGAGAGAGGCGGAGGAGAGGGAAATGACTGAAAAGGGGAGAGGGGTGGATGATGAAAGAAGTGAAGTATAAACCACAAGTCCACAACCCATGCCCACTGTAACCGATAGACAGAAGTTTGTGCATTTTTTTTTTTTGCTTTTGGGGCATGGTGAAATGCAGCGGTCCAAGCCATGGCGATCAGTCGATCACCGTCTCTTCCGAAGAAACAGTAGTGGGCCGACTAGTGCATCAGTCATAGGCTATGAGACATAAATCGAGATATGCAGATAAGCATTTTTTAACACTCATTAAATAAATGGTCGAGCTCATTCCATGAAACCTTAACTAATGTGGGCCAGGTTTTCCTAAACTGGTCTGTACTCCAAGCCTTTCTTGTGATAAATTTTTGGTGTACTGTGTACGTGGAAGAAAACAGTTTTTTTTTTTTTTTTTTCCGTTCAATTGTTATGGACCTTTTAAGGGAAGTCATTTTCCTATACAAATACTTTAACCTGAAAATAAAAATTAGTGTGAAAGAGGAGTCTTCATATGGATCTAAACGGTTTAACAAACGATATTTTGCAATCTAAAAACTTCCATAATCCAACAGTTCAACGGAAAATTACTCTGGCCCGTAATTGATCATGGTTTCTTAGTTGCATTAGGAACTATTGAACACCAAAAGCAACCAGAATATGCACACACCATCTTAGCCTTAGGCGTGGTTAAGAGTGTGGCGCAGCTTTCCATTCATTGGATGCTGGTGACGCTAATCAACGCCTTTGACCCCAAAAAAAATTCAACGCTTTGAAGTTTGAACTTTTCAATAAGTGAAATCATAGATTTGTAATGAGAGCTTGGGAATTCGTAGAAACATGAGTTTTCCCGTGCCTTTCTCACCCCATTAACAGCTTCTAAGATCAGCCCAATTGATTTGCATAGTCACATGTTTCCCATGTTGTAGGCATCTAGCATTGGTAGCATAGCATACATGTAACGTGACAGAGCCAACACTTGGATAAATCAAGATAAATGATTAATAAACATTTATGATACATGTATTATACAAAACACCAGTACTGATTTTCTCATCACCAGCTATACTTGTACACTTACATCTCAAATATGCATATGGTGCCAAGTTTGGTATCTTAGAACCTGAAAGCATATAGTAATCAAAAAAAGAAAAAATGACGTGGTTTTGATTTTGTTCTCTTATCTTTAAGAGTTCCCGGGCAACAAGCATGTGAACAATTGGCGTGGGTACATTCTCCATTAACAACTAGGAAGCTGCTACAGCAAAGAGAGTAAAAGCCACGACAGAGCTTGCTAAGAGACAAAATAATACAGATGGGAACTTCATCTATCGCTATCTTGCTTACATATAATGCTGGATAGAGAAACGCAAGGTTGGGACTACTCACATGCTTACCAAGGATTGATGTCTTCACCATGTGGTCACACATTGATTCACAAATGCATACACAATATCATATTTTTGGAACAATTCCAAGAACAAACTGAAGTGAATAGCTGTAATTAGTAATTACATTATTTTTGTCATATAATATAATATAACTCTATCCTTCTTTGGTACAATCTGCCATGGCTAAAAGTCCTAAACAGCAATGGCAGAGTATCCTCAAGAAAATCTACAACAAAGCTTTTATGGTATCACTACATCTGGTTACAATCTGAACATGAAGCTGTGCTACTCTTGTCATGAACAAGGGAAATCAAATGAAACAGAAAACATATTGAAGAAGGGGGAAAACAAATTAGCAAAACTTGTAAGACACTTATGTAAATATACAGTTAAAAAAAGGAAAAAAAGAATCACATTCATGAGTGCCAGATTCCACTCAACATACTGCGGAACCGGTTTGTGGATAGCTTCTTCACAAGCCTTTTGGCATCAGAGGAAACTTCAGCCTCTGCAAGTTTCTCTATGTTTTTGGCAAAACCAGAACTAACAATCTTTTTCCTCCCACTATTGCAACTCGATAATGACATCAAGATAGAGATTAACAACTTTTTGTTACCTGAATTTCCCTCTTCCGGGTCAAGCAATTGAAGAAGAAGGGCAATGTTATGGTCATCCTGCACAAATCTCTTCCTGTTCTTAGGCACCACAACCATGGCAGAGAGTGCCTCGGCAGCCATTTCGCGAACCTCAAACGACTTGGCATTTAGGAACTTGACAAGCTCAGCCATAAAACCCGCATCCCCCATTGCTTTCTTAGCATCCTCGGATGCTAAACACAGCCTAAACGCCACTTTCAGCGCCAGCTCCTGAACCGAGACCTCCCCATTCCGAACATAATATAGCAGCTGATCCACAAAACCGTAACTGATCAAAACACTCACTGACCTAGCCGAACAAAAACACAAATTCTCAATGGCCCTCATTGCAACTTCCCTGGTTTTTGATGAATAAGAAGACCACTTAGGATCCAAAACACGCAACAAGGCACGGATCCCACCTTCCCTAACCACCATCTGCCTAACAACCTCGTCCCCGTAGGCAATGTTCTGAATGAACCCTATGGAGTTGACCTGAATGGCTTCCTCCTTGGACCACACAAGCCTGATGAAGGTGGAAACAGCACCTTCCTCGACCATAAACCTCTTAATCTCTTCGACGCCAACGAGGTTCCTCAAGACCCCACAAGCAGGACCAACCAAATCCACTTTGCAACCTTCATCGCCGCAAATCCTCAACAAGGCAGTGACACCACCGTGAGCAGAGACACACCAAGCATTGTCCGAATTCTCAGTGAGCTTCACCAAACACCTCGCCGCCCCAACCTTCCCTTCCTCGCTCCCACAATCCAAGACACGAACCAAAGGCGCAACAACACCAGCATTAACCAAAACCCCTTTATAACAATCAAAACCCGCAATAACATAAACAACCTTAGCACTCTCCTCTACGATTTCCAATTCATTCGAAGAGAGAAACCCCACCAGTACGTGAACCACGTCACCAACATCCACAACAGCCTTCACGTACCTCTCATCCTCCGCAACAACCTCGTACATGTTCCTCAGTGCCAGTTTCTTCATACCCAAATCGCCAATCTTCATCCTCGTTAACAAGTCCCGGACGTAGAACCTCACGTCGTCTCTGGAGGCGCCAAGACTCGGTTTTGAGACGACGAGGGCGTACCCATTTGTGAGAATGCCTCTCTTGTAAATCTCGGACAGGGTGCTGACGTGGCCGTCGAGTCTGGCGATGGCGACGTCCAAATCGCTCTGCATAAGGAGCTTACCGCTGTAGGAGAGGTCGGAGCAGCGGCGTGCGAGGTCGCGGCACTCTCCGGCGGTGGAAACCACAGCCGGGAGGAGGCCACAGAGGGAGGATTCTCTCCGGAATCGCAGTTGTCGGCGGCGATCAGGGCGGAGTGGAGCTCCTCGAGCTTGCTGCGGATGAGTTGCCACTTTGCGGCGAATGACCTGATCGAGTGGGAGAGGGAGAGCACGGCGGCGATCACCTCCACGGCTCGCTGGAGGGGGATTCTCCGGCCGTTGGCTCTGGCGAGTTCTTAACGGGGTTGGGTTCTCCGGCGAGGTCTTCTTCATCACCCATTTTTGTTAATTTTTTTTTCTTTTCTGGGTAATCAGTGGTTATGGGGGAAACCCATTTCCGGTGAGAATATTCCGGCGAGGCGACGGTGGTAATGACTTGGGAGAGGTTGGAATCTGAGTAACGATCTTTTCATAAAGAAAACAAAGAAAGAGTGAGAGAGAAAGAGAGAAGGTGTTTCTGCAGATCTGCCCTTATCCTTAGATTGCAGCTGATACAGAGTTGGATTGCAGTGTGTTAATTTACTGAAATGCCTATTTGGAGTTCTGTCTATAGAAACAATGTTGTGCTGAGGTTGGCCTTGAGGTCGGGGGCAATTGAGACATTTCAGTGGTGAATGGGGGCAACTCATCCAGTTGTAAGTTGGAGGCAAGCTAAAAAGGGTTGGGTTGAAGGGGAGCCAGGCAGAGGCCCGGAAAAGGTGGTGGTCTCTCTCTCTCTCTATCTGAGCTCAGCTATGAGTGCATCTTTGGGATGGAATTATATTGGTGGTGGTTCTAAAGATGGTTTTGTCCATATATTCATATACAACAACACATTGGAAAATAATAAAAAAAAATATACTGCTTCAACATAGGACAGGAAAGGAAGTGCATTATGAAACAACCAAGAAACGGTGAGTTACAAGCAAGGCTTGGACTTTTTTCTTTATTATTAGTACAATTTTGTTTTGTGATGCAATTGGGATTTGGAAGTTATCAGTTAACAGTTATTAGCACCTGGAGTAATTAGTTAACTGTTACTTTCGTGTTAAAAAAGAACAAAGAATGTATAGCTGAAGCCGTAGTTGGTAGCTTAATACCCCATCTTTTTACATGCTCTAATTTGAAGATTGACATGATTAATAAAGGGATGCTAATTCGTGGCATGGAAACTGAAAGCTCTGGAATCTTGATCAGGAGTCAGGACACAGCCATAGTAATCTCATCTATTAACTTCTATTGTTATTATTATTATTATTATTTTTCGCATATTTCATCTAGTAACTTTATTTGGGGGTTGCCCACAGGGATCGAGTGTTTA
The DNA here is from genome assembly GCA_030441495.1 of Dalbergia oliveri. Taxonomy (NCBI): domain Eukaryota; kingdom Viridiplantae; phylum Streptophyta; class Magnoliopsida; order Fabales; family Fabaceae; genus Dalbergia; species Dalbergia oliveri. The sequence goes on along the minus strand of JAMLFY010000002.1, from coordinate 38,659,794 downwards.
TAAAATTGGATTTGAAGTCTTAATTGCCACTTTAAAAATGCACTCTCGTTTCTTTTTTTTCATAAAAATATTGAACTCAAATCTGGTCGTATATTAGGTTTGCAAGTTCATGACCTCCGTTGGGTGCAGTCATGAAAGAGACCCTATCTTCTCCAATTTCAAGAAGCCTGCAAGATAAACATGACGCAATTTCGGTTCTACGAATATTAAATTCAGTGTCAATTCAAATTAAATTATCCAGCTTTTCAATTCAGTGTACAAGTCCATCCGTGAGCAACACGATTCATTGTCATACGATGACTTTCTTTTGGTAGCCATCTTGGTATATGAGATGTTAGAAGAGCTCGTTTTTATCTTTTAATCTCGTGTGAATTATCAAGAGTCAAGATTGAAGTTTATTTAAAAATAACATGATTAATTAAAAAAAAATCACAATTTTTGTTCATTGTCTATGCATGATTAATTATCATAAATCACGTATATCTGGAAATTGATTCTGCTGATTCCTCCCTCCCCCCCCTCTAAAAACTGAGCACTAAATATCAAGAATAATATTTATTCCGGTCGTTTTAATGCTACCAACTGGCCAACAGCGAATCAATTCGAGGACCCAAGTACATAAACAATGAGACTGCTATTAGAACACTATTTAAGCCTTGGTTGGGAGAAATAAGACCAAAAGAGAGTCCAAGCTGTGAATTAGTGCCAAGAAAGTAAGAGGAAAGTGCAGAATGGACCACACCTTAATAAGGACAGCGCTTTGATTACGTGAACAAAAGAAAATGGGGTTGCTTTCAATAGCCTTGGAATGGGAATGACACGGCCACATTATACACACACCCCACCATGTGAAGCCCTTTGTTGGATGCCTTGAGCAAGCAGTGACCTTTTGAATAGGAAAGTGGGGAGTGAATCACATAACTAATTGAGAGAAAGTTGCTTTCTTTTCCAGCACTTTTTTTGTGGGTTGTAAACGTTATAGTAAGGAAGAGTCCAACAAAAGCCAAATGGGATAGCAACTATTACCATACATGCACTTGCACTAGAGAATATTTTGCATTGAAATCTTAGCCGCATGATCACCTTCAAATCACGATTATCAAATGATGATGCATGGTTCACGAGAGAGATCATGAGTAAGAAGGTCCAAACGGTAATAGCCAGAGCCCAGGCTCAAAGAGAAAAGAGTAAAGCTGCCCCATGGTCATGACAATCCCGAATGAAAAAAGCATTAAGATATTGACCATATCCCCACCATGAGTTGAACTTTTGCCGAATTTATGGGGGCTGGTTAGGGGATAATCGGGGAGATAAAGAGAATCAAGGTGCATTTTTTAAAACTTGATACGAGACAAATGAGATACTAGTACTAGCTCAAACAAAATTGAATGACCCACCATGTCATTTGATGTCTAATTTTTCACAAACACGGTTAGATTAAAGGCCAAAATATCCATTATTCTGCTGGTCACGGATTCTTATCTCATGTAATGTGACCATCAACGGTATGCTTTAGGCTTAGACGCTTAGTACCTCTAATTTACTTATTCATCCAAAAAATAATTGTATATATGACAAGTGACAACTAAACTATGATGAAATTTTTAATTCTCTTATCTTTTTCTTATCATTCCAAAGTAATTCAACGCGATTATCATACGAATTTAATTTGTGAGTCGATAACACCAGCAGGTTGGCCCCAAAACGTCAATTGCAAAAATATGAGTCAATTATACATTGTTCCCCATAGAGTATAATTGCAATTTTGCAGTTCTGCACATGCCTCAATTACACCTATCTTGCATGTATGTCACTCCATATATCATGGAAGCAATGTGGGGTCTTTTGCTCAAATTAATTTCGCTATGTGATGCCATTGATCTGTGCACACTCCCTAAGTCACTTCATATAATAAAGCTAACGAAACGAATCTAGGTTATGATTAAGTTTTAGCTGCTTAAGGCTTCCACCACTAGTCACTGGATTGTGTTTTCTTAGGTGAAAGTAGTAATCATGATCACTTTCTTCGGTTTGGTCTCAGATTAACTATTGAGCGTAAAAGGATTACTTACTGCCTAACCCTTCTCCGTTTGAGTCAAAAAGCGCCGTGTCATTTTTGTTTTTTGATATATGTTAGGTGCAGAATGCCATTCATATGCAAAAGCCACACAATGCTACCTTTGAGTAGGCAAGAAGCGAAATTCAAAGATAGTAGTAAAGTCTGAAAATGTCTTAGCTCTCAAGAGAAAAGCAGATATGAAAAATGATATCTAACGTTCATCAACTCAATTAAGGGGCACTACCAACATAGCAAATAGGGAAACAACCATATATACTATACTGGAAATTGCATGATAGGCAATATGGATTTGGTATTAAATCTATATATTAATACGAATAATATGTCACTTAATGATTCCACCTATCATATAAGATGTGTTACATGGAAATACATTAATTATCGTCAGTGCGAATTTGCTGTGGGGTTCAAGCAATCAAATTTTGGTCTGAAGGAAACGCCAAGAGTTGTGTAAATAAAATTAATATCAAAATGCCTTTTCTTAAGTACTATGTTACTCAAAAGATTTATAATTTGAGAATGATATTTTTTGTCTTTTGGACCAATACAATTGACGTAGCCCTGGTAGCGAAAATGGTGAAGACACCATGCCAACCACGCTCTGTCTCATCTGTTCGGTATCACATTTTCTGCATCCCATCACTTTCACATACGCCTTTGAATGACTTACTTTAACGTTTCAACCAGAAAAATAAATCGTCGACTGTTTACTTTAGCCCCCCTAATTAAAGTGCATTTTCATATTTCAGTTGCTTAAAGGTTGTCATCTCCAAGTTACATTATGCAAAACATGTCAAGGGTTTGGAGTAATGATGTTATATGGAGCAAAGAATTTCTCACATACATATTTGCCCCTCTCTATCTATCACCTGATTGGATGAAAATTAGCTATGCAAAATTTATAATCTTTTGTATTCATTATCATTTATTGTCATATGAAAGATAAGAATTAAAGAGATTTAAATATATAAAATAATTATTAAATATATAACACTTATCTTTCACGATAATAAATAATTCGAAGATGGAAAAAGAGACACGATTTGGAGACAATTGATTTACATCCCACAAGAAACAATGCCTATTTTTATGATATTTCAAAATATATTACAATAACAATCTTTAATTGAGGTTATTTGTATTTTTAATTCACGTAAAATTACCTTAAAACTGCAAAAATATTGAGACGGGAAGAGTTTTATTTTATCTAAAAAATAAAACAAAGAACACAGAAGATCTAGAGTTTTCTTTCTGTTTCCTTCTTCCTTGTTGATTTACTTAGCTTGCCCTATTTGTTTGCCATATGCGTGAAGCAAGCATGATGTCTACCACTAGAAGCTGAGAAATAGTGACTTTGATGAGTGGAATACCAAGTGTAGTAATGCGCATCAGAAGCCAATCCCTTTTCACTGTATATCTTGACCAATTAATATGATAATGGCTATGGACTAGCTTGAGTGCCTCATTTTACGACTTATACTTCAAGAAAATGATGTGTCTCTTAGAGATCATGCATGGGTCCTGCCTAGCCCAAATGCTGATATGGTTATTATTAGCTTGAAAATTTGAATAGGATGGCTTACCTAAACTTTGCATATATACCTTCTCATAATTCACTAAACGGAAACGTTATTTGCACTGAAGCAAACTTGTTAATTACATGACTTTCAAAAAAGATGGAAATAGTAAATGAAAAAGCTTTGGTGCATGTATAAATTATAAGATGAAATTGTCAGCTATGCATTTCAATGTTTGTGAGACTTGTGAGGAAATCTTTCTCTGTACTAACACCAACGTTCACTAAATAGTGTTCTATTTGTAAGCAGATAGAAGCAGAGCCCTGTTATAGATAATTAACTAACTGCTGCATCCTGCATGATCAAATACTAAACATGTATCACAAAATAGCTGTCTGAACAACCATCACTTTCAGGTTATTACAGCTTTAAATTGGAGTTAGAGAATGCGACTTGTGATTTATGAAGTGAAATGATAATGGGGCTAATTCAGACAATGAGACCCTGCATATATTAAGCATCACATCAAGCAATCATTTTATGAAAAGTGCTTGATTAAAAACGGTGATTAGTATATATTTATGTGTGTGCATAATGCATATTTGACATGGGCATGAGAATTGGTTCATGACTAGAAAATGGCATTTTAAGTTTATAACTGTAATCAAAGATATATGATGTTGCTTCACCTAAGATGTTAAAATCGAAAACAATCTCTGACTATGGTTGGTTAGCATATTAATTTCCTATTAACAATAAACTCCTATTAAAAGAGAATAAATGATCCTACATGTTGCATATGTATAGGGAAGAAAATGACTTTAACAAGAAAGATATTATTTTGTACTCATGAATCACAAAAGAGAAATGCTATATGATATGAATTACATTCAGACAAAAAAATAAATTAGGATGATTTGCATAATTTTATTAGGATGAATCAAACCTAATAAAATTACTTTTCATTTAGTCATTGCATGTGTTAGTTCAAAAAGTGGGTCTACCTAAAAAGAGAGAAAAGAGGGAGAGATAGTCGAAGATGTTGAACAATTGAAAAAGGAAGAGACAAATTTTCAAATGTTCAACAGGAAAAATATGTGAATGAAGAAACTGTGCATGCATGAAGAGATTTTCTTTTATGGTGCGAAGTTATGCAATGCATTTACCCTGCATGAACCTTTATAAATAGGCGGTTCTTTCATTTGCAAACATGGATCAAAGCGAAGAACAAGAGCTGCAAGTGAAAAGAAAAATACATATAGAGGTCATTTTTCTAAGAGTGAAAGGAAAAAATAGAGAATGTGAATAAATTTCAAAGAGGGTAGGGTGTGGGTAAATACATCGGGAATATTTTTATGTATCATCTCTATTCCTTCTTGGTCCTGCAAAAATGTAGTATTTGAATAGGAGGGTTCTTACCTGGCAAACATTATATTTATCTCTTGGGTTTGAAAGTGTGAAAAATATATTTTGTAATTATCCCAAATATAGTGGAATTGTTAAGCATGGTTTACCTGAATCCTGAATAGTAATAAACAGGTCCCACTGAATTACTATTCATCTTGATATTTATTATTGTTGCGTTGCGCTAATTAGTAAATTTAATTTATCGGATTTATTTTGGCCATCATTATCATACATTGACGTCATTTAATTACACTATGAATCAGTCAGTCAACACAAACTACATGATTGAATAATAATATAAAATTTTTTTTTGTTTTGATAGTGAATCCTTTTTTTTTTTTTAATTTTGTGATGCTTGTCTAATAACCTTATTATTCAAATGTTTTCCGATTATACATGCTGAGCTTAGACACTCATTGTAGTGAGTAAATGACCCAGTACCCTTAAAGATTAATTTAGTAATGATTGTGCCTTATGTCCATCGGCTGCACTACTTCTCACTGGGATCATATCATCACTTTGTTTACAGGAGTATCCGAGTATGCGGGGCCATATGAATCTCACTTCACCATAACATGAAATAATATCATAGGGTCATCGAAATTAACTGATAAAGTTCTAGCCCATCTAGCTAGCCTTGTCGGTGATAGGAGTGAATCCAGAAAATGCAAACAACTTCCCCCCCTTTTTTTTTGGCCAGACAAACAACTTCCCTCTAAAACCTAATTCAAGAACCACGAGCTGTACACCAAGCTGGGCCATTAGGGTGTATGTAGTTTTACTAATGGGCCCTGGCCATCCTTAGGTTAGGCTTGTGCCTTTTAGATTCGGTTTTGGTATGACAACAAATAAAGGCTCCACTGCGGGTTTCTACTATTGGGCTCCTACTCATTGGTGTAAGTATATGCCTGGATGTTGAACCAAAATAAAGGAATATGCCTGATGGCTGGTTGATTAGCCTAAGAAAATATTATTTATACCATTGTGTATGTGACACTGTACACATCCCATCAATTATTGGATGAGTTATGAGCCTTACTTGAATGGTCATACTATATTTAATGGTGGATGTAGTGTGAATTGACATGGTGTAGAATAACATAAATGTTCACATGACACACAATACAAAACTTTTAAAAAGAAAATTGCTATTAGGCTTGAAATCAATTTGACCAATGAGAAACAAATCCAAATGGAAAAAAATTATTGAATAGAAGGCAAGACACAATCACATTGTGCACAAAATGGAACTTGTGCGAAGAAAAAAAGGGGAAGAAATGGCCGATTAGCCTATTCGTGCAAAACCACAAAAGACCTAGATTTAGATACAGAAATGCTTGTGGGCATGAAAACCGTTTTGGTTGCTTTTCAATGAAGAACATGATTGGTCAGCTTTTTCAATTTGTCAATATTTTACTTTTAACTTATCTATGTTTTCCATCTGTTTCTTCACTTATCCTTCCCACTAGCATTTCACAGGATTCCTCTTGTGCCATCTAACACTCATTTAGATATGCTTTTAGATTTTATAAATATAAATTGTTTCGATTTTAGTCATTTGCTTTATCGAGTAAACCTTTGAATTGGTCCTTAAAAGAGTTGTAAGAGATCAAGTTAATTCTTGAAATATTTGTGATATCATTTTGATCTTTGAAAGAGTTGAGTTGTAAGACATCAATTTGACTCTTAAAAGTTTTGTGACAGAGAATTTAAATGGCATGTGCCAATAACATAATGAAAAAAAGAGAGACCAAAAGGTTTTAAAAAAAGAATAGATAAACCAAAATCAAAATGGCCTGTATTTACAAGGACTAAAAGTATTAACCCATCAAAATAAAAACATTCACATAGAATTCCAACCAAAGCATGACTAACAATAAATTGAGGAACTGCCACAAAAAAATTAAACAAAAAAAAAGTAATGAGAAACTCACGTTAGTCATGTATAAACATGGCTATATACACGGGAGAAGACAGATAAATTATCCATTAACCTAAAGAAAGTTCATGAATTTTCCTTATGTAACTATATGCTCGGGAGAAGACAGATAAATTATCCATTGCTTTGATGAGTTGCATAGGCTTAAAATAACGAACCCCTTTTTCTATTACGATGAATCAATCAACCTTGCAGCTCCAGTAAATTATCTTTCCTTGATAGATCCTCTCACAACATAAAGATTTGATCAGCATACAAAGCCGTCCAAGTGCGTTATAACCCGTACATTCGGCTCATGTGGTCGCACATGTTTAATCTTCTTTCTATAATTTTTTTATTTTGCTTTTCAGGAATGTGTGTGTGTGTATATATATATATATATATATATATATATATATATATATATATATATATATCGGTGGAGTTAGGTTGTGATTTTCTTTATTCTCGTTACTATATTAAGTTATTAACCCATCCAGTTTTGATAGCTCTATCTGCATATCAATTATAAAATATTAAAAGTCATAGATGGTACAGTCTATCTAATATTGCATAAATCACTTCTCTCTGAATTTTAAGGAAAAACAAAATCTAATTTATTTCAATTGCTTTCTACCATTCTCAGAAGGGAAAGCTGTCCTTTCCTGAATGAATATTTGAATGCACAGCAAAACGTCTTGAATAAGCAGCAAAAGGCCATAGAGATATCCCACCCATGACTAGAGAGAGACTTGGCTTGCCAAAGCGAGCATCTTCTGGCATGATCCTCAACAATTTAATTTTTTTTTTACTTTCTGTAATCAATACCAGATTTTTTTCACGTCATGTGGATATTGTTGACAATGATTGCTCAGGAACCCATCTATTTTGCTCTCATCTCCAAAGGAAAAAATTGCATTATTTCTCCCTTTTGTGTTGTTTGGTGTGTGTGTTGGTGTGGGGCGGTGTTTTGGGGGAGACCAAAAAGTGGACTTTTTTTCTGTGTCTCTGGACCTTTCTTATCCCTTGGAATTGATGTATCAGGAGAAACAATCAATGGATAAGTCTCAAGCATCGGCAACATGACTGAAGTTGAATATTGTTGAATCCCGGCTTTCTTTCTTTTCCTTGCACATTGCATGCATATTTTGAGGCTCTTCATCTCATCAATATATGTGGATTTTGCCATCTATGTAAACATCAAATTATTACACATGGGATTAGCAAAAAAACAAAAATAATAAATTACAAACTTCAATAGGAGTAAGTAATGAAAGAGAAATCTTTTGAGGGTTCCAAATTCCAATCTAGCCGCCAGCAGCACATAGATTTCAGGAATGATGCTACTACTTTTAGTTAGATTAACTTTGATGTGATCATACGTGTGTTATCAAGCCGTGCAGTTGATAAAGCGGACAATGCATGAAACAGGCACTATAATTAACACAGTAGGCATACATCAATACACTACTTATGCTACAAGAAATCAAGGCCATTATTTCCGACCAATCATTTAGCTTTCAAGAAGCAGAATCATATTCATAAGAAACAATAACACATGTTGTATTTAATTTTAATTAATGGGGTGGTGTAGTTAATTAAGGTGGCTGTTTAGATGCAGTGAATGTTTCAATGAGATTGCTTGGTAGTCTTTCTTGAGAGAGAGAGAGATTACCAAGAAGTAATTGAGCTTCAAAGTAGGAGTAGCGATAGCAGCATTTCATAGAGTGAGAACAAATGGAGGGGCATCCCTTCTTGGTCCAGCAACAGAACGATAAACATAAACTCTTTCAGCTTGACTATCATCGCTTCCTTCTTCCTTTATTACCTCAACATTCAACCTAGGCATCTCTTTAGCCAACAATCTACAGCCATTCATTGTCACTTTGCAATCTGACATCCAGAGTGACCTCATTGACTCATACTTCTCCAAACCTGAAAGGAGTGCTGCATTCCCAAATGGACAATCCCTTATTTCAAGTTTCCTCAGCTTTGGACATCCTTCCAGCACACACTGCATGCCCCAATCACTGCTTCCAGCAAAAGCCACAGAAAGAGTTTCCAAATTCTTGGCATACTTCCCTATGTCCTCGAATGTTAGGTCAGTCAGCAAACCAGACACTGCAAGCCTCTGGAGCTTGGTGCAAGTCTTAACAACTGCTCCAAAAGCCTCGTCCATAGATTCATTCGTCAGGTAATCTGGTTGGGCAGGGTTCATTATGCAGAGCCGGAAATGAGTGAAGTCAGGGCAGTTTTGCACGACAGTGGCAACTGCAGCATTAGTCATCTGACGGCAAAAGTAGAGAACATAGTGAAGTCTCGGGCATCCTCGCGAGACAGCAACAAAGCCTGATTCAGTAACACCATGGACAATACCCTCATCAAAGGGATCTGCAGGAAAAACACGCAGTTCCTCAAGTAATGGACAGTGTGCTCCTACAGCTTCTAGCCCCTTGTCCTCAACCGTGTCCACAACCTGCATTGGATATTTAATCAGTGAGGCAGATGTTCCAATACATTTTCATTAGCAGGCAAAGAAAACTAGATAAAAATCTTCCACCCCATGCATGAATTATTTCCAATTCCATTTTCAGTTTTCACTATTTCCAATTCTAAGTAAAAACGATGACATGTGGGTTGGTAGTTGCTGAAACTTCATTATCAATAAAACCATGTAATAAGGATCACATTGAAAAAGAAGAATCCGTACCCATAGACACCGAAGATTAGGGCAGTGAATGAGAAGCTTAGCAAGGTCATCACTGTCAAGGGGAGCATAACTAAAATTCAAGAAAGTCAGATTTGTGCAAGCAGGGTACAGAACTGGGAGATATTGTGCTGTAGCTACCCATAAACCGGAAAGGGTGTGAAGATTTTTGCAATTGTTGAAGGCACTTTCAAGCTCTGAGTACTGCTGTGCTGTTAGCTCTTGTGAAAATGAGCCGCTGCCAAGCTCACATAACTGAGGAGCTCTAACAAGTAGCCTTTGTAACTGTTCAAGTGTTACACTTCTATTAACCTTCAAAGTCTTCAATGATTTGCACCTACTGACAAGTTTCTCAAGCGCATCAAAATTTACATCATTGTGCAGGTTGGCAAAGTTTAGTACTTCCAGTGATGTGAAGCTTTCTGGGAAGCAACTCAACCAATTACCACTTTTATCATCAATACCATTCTTTGTATGTCAAGCTCGGTTAAATTCCTGGAACCAAATAGAATGAAGAAGATTACTAATGGAGATAATACTTACATTTCCGATTGCTAGAGATTATGCTATCATAAATTGAGAATTCGATATTCATACGTTAGAAAGCTTGTGAAATGTATAGCTATAACTAAATAACTAATGTAACCAACGAATCTCACATGGCTTATGCTTTCAATTATACATTTGTTTAACTAACACTAGGTCCCTTCCCAAAGCACAGATCTAAGTTCAACATCTGAAAGAAGAATTTGAAGGCTGTCCTATCATATCAGAAGATATTATGTAAATGATAAGAAACTCAAATTCTGTGGAATGTTTTAAAATTTCCCTGTATTTCAGTGAGTTAAAATATGAATTAATAGGAAACTGTCATCCTCGCATATGCATTATACTATGATAGAATTACTTAGAGCAATATTGATATGAACTTTGATCCAGATAAAGAATAAGCAGCTGATCGGGCACACAACCAAACTCAGCTAAGCCTATTCATTCTCATTCCAGGTTAAAGTTAGGCGATTCCCTGAGTCGTAGCTTCGATTTTTTTTTGGGCATAAATAAGGAATATTACCATGTTCCCGTTCAGTTGATTCTCAAATATTAATTGCATCATACAGAAAAGAAGTGGCACTAAAAAAAGGGCTCTATAGTGGGATTCTGTTTCCACTGGCAACATGATTCACAAACATCGCACCAGCAGGAAATTGTGTCAAAGCACAGCAAGTGAAAAGGGTAAACAAGCAAGGCACTCAAGAAAAGAATCTAAGAAAGGGATGAATCGATTCAGGGGATATAAAACTGGAAGTCAAAACTTGGAGTAAATAGCTATAATAGCATGACCTATTATTTGAATATGTTAGAAAAGGAAATTTAAACTAGACAACCAAGTTAAAAATTGTTGTAAAGTAAACCCCTCAATTAACTGGATTGCATCATCCTAAAGTGAGAGCAAAGATTTCACATCAAAACGGTGACATCACCACAATGTTAGAAAATGAAAAAAAAAGAAAAAAAATGCAGCCATCAACAGGAAACATACCAACTCCACCTGTGATTCATTACAAGAAGGGTGTGTTAGGTTTCAGAAATCAGTTTTCGGTTTTCATTTTTGTTTTCAGTTAGTTTATTGTTTTTAAGGATTTTGCAAAGGAGAAAAAAAAACTACCAAAATCCAGTTTTCACTGTTTCCTTGGCAAAATCCTAAAAGCAGGAACTGATTCAAACAGCAAATTAAAATTGAAAACAGTTTTTTGAAACCAAAGGCATGCTAATCTTTCAGCTCTCACAGAAATTAAGCCTTCTGTGTTAGGAATGAAAGATTAACAAATAACAATAGCCAAATCCAGGAACCAAATTTCAAAAAATCAAAAGCCTGAAAAAAGAAAGCACAAAAGTCTATGCATGTTCTACACTGGAAATAGAGCTTAAGATAACAAATTCTCACTTGCAATTAGTGGCAATTGCAGCCAACCCATCAGTGCTGAATCCATCACAGCTAAGAAGGGAAAGAGCCTTGAAGTTTGTAAATGAGAGAGCCAGGAACTTCAAGCTCTCATCAGTAACAGTCATCCTCTTGAGCCTCAACTCCTCAAGCAAAGGGTACTTTTCAGCAAACACCACAAGCCAGGAGTGGATATCAGCACCCCAATTGGCAGGAACCAGGTTGAAGTCAGAGAAACGAGGCTTCCCTTTGAGTGTGACACTTCTTATGTTTGGGAACCTGCGGGTCAAGATCTCAGGTGACACAGAGTAGCAGTTCCCTATGAACACATTCCTCCTTGACCATCTCTCAGCGTTGTACCACTCTTTGCAAACCAATGAAACTGAGCTCCTGTCCTTGCGTGATTTCAGCATGCCAAGAACACGCTCCAGCACCTCATCAGGGAAAGATGAAGAACCCCTTCTATTCAAGTAGTTTGATTCTGGAGATTCCTTCCTCCTCCTGCAGCACTTCATGCTCATTGCCTCAACCCAGAACAAGAAGAAAAAAAAAAAAACAATTTTTGAAGGACCCTTATGACTCAACAACAATGAGATTTGAAAGCAACCAGCTTGGTTAACTATGGTCAAAGTAGAGATAAGAGGTGCTGAAAAAAAAGCATGGAAAAGGAAAAGGTTCTTGACAAAAAAAATAAGAGAGAGATTGTCAAACGTACTAGAAATAAATAAAGCAATGTGTCCTAAGAGTGCTTTTCAGAGCTGAAAACTTGCTTATATGTACCCTTGACTCTTTTGACTGCAGAGCTACTTGCTTTCTTCCATGTGTACTATCTATCTCTCAACACAGAAACAGAAAAACTAAACACAGAGTTGAAGAGGTTTCAGGGAAAAACAACTAAGAGAAAACCGGGGAAAAAAAATGAAAAATAATGAAGTCGGAATCTGAGATCGGTAAATAGGAAGAAGCAGGTTGAAGATCTAGTTAGATATATATAATTATATGGATATGGATGTGAGAGGAAGAGAGGAGTGATGACAGAGAGAATGAAAGATGAGGGTCACTGAAAGTTGGGATCTTTTCTGAACCAAAGCTATCTCAACATCTCAAGTCACTTTTACCCGATGATGAGGCCAAAGGAACAGAGGCACCGCCCACCAATGGCGTATTATAGCAACACCATTAGAGGAGAGAGAAAGAAATTCTTTCCTTTTTCATAGGAGAGAGGAACAAAAAATATCTTAATTATTAAAAAACTATTATTTATACTTATATTACATTAAATATCATACCAATTCACTTCTTATTCTTTTATAATGAATAATATGTGGATTATATTTAAATAAAATTGAAACCCCATTCAATAGTGAATAATATAATTCTAATATTATTATAAATATGAATAATTGTATAAATATTAAAAAATTATTATGTAACATTGAAATTCACACTTGTTAAAAACACTAGTTGAAAGTCATTTTAAAAAAAAAAGAAAAAGGAAATACAACGCACAAAAGTATGATGGACTGTTTTTTTGCCATGTGTGTTATTTAAATAATTCACAACACCAAATATTATACAATCACTATATGCTTACATACCGAAATAAAATAGATCGTTTTATGTTTATAGAAAGTTACTATTATGTATAGAATTAAATTGAAATATTTAAATAACATCAATCTTTTAGCAATAATTTATGGTTAGTTTGATGTTTTTTAGTATTTTATACTAATATTGTATAAACATGATTCATATTAATTTAGTTAAAACAAATATCTAACTTTACTGTCATATGCGGCTGATTTTGATTTTGATTGATAATATAAATCTCCAAAACTATCACCTCCCTGCAGTAAAAATATAAAAATAAATGAAAGTAAATTTTTTTAATATATTATTAATATAAAAGTTTTATACCATTATTTTATTGAGATTTTTTCAATATCCTTATAAAATTTAAGTATATCATACTTTATAGTTATTTGTGGCTAAAATTATATCATGTACCTACTAATTCAATTAAAATATAAAAAAAATAAATATTCAATCACAACTATTAAAAGTAATAAAAGTACCGTTCCCATAAAATACCAAAGAAAAAATCTTACTTTATTATTTTTTTGATAATTATTATTATTTAATTATATATTATTTTATGTATAATTTTTAAAACAAAAATTACAAAATTTTATTTTTAAATAAATATAACACTTTGTGTATGTTTAGTTGAATGATAAAAGTGAGGATAGATTTTTTATGATTAAACTCTATATATAATTTTATATATAAATTTTAATCATAAAAAATTTACTTCATTTTATTCTCAATCAAACATAGCCTTTATAATTAAATAACTGTTACTACTTTTGTTTCTGTTTCATGGGGCGTGCCCTGGTTTTGACTGATCTTATACTCCCTCTCCTTTTTGGATGGAGTGGAGTTGTTGAATAATTATAAAAAAGGAAAGAGTTGACATGAAATTCAATATAGATATGTAGACTATAAATTTCATTTTTATTTTGGTATATATGTACTTTGGGGTCATGTATAGCTCTGCCCGATGTACATTTTCACATGGTCTATTTCTAAAGATTCATTTTGTTGAACATGAGAAAATTGTTATTTTTTAAAGTAGATTTCATAATTTTTTTTCTTTTATATTTATAAGTTACAAACAGATTATATTATACTAATCTCTTGGCGGGCATTTGATATCTCTCAAGATGTATAATTTAATAAAAAATATAACTTTCTTTTCGTAAAAAAATAGAAAAAATATAAAGAATATAAATTATAAATTTATAACGATTGCTTAATAAAATATTATAGTTATTTATTTTTAATTTTTTACAAATAATATAAATCATATATTTATAGACTTAAAAAAAATTCAGTATAAGGGGAAGATACTAAAAAACCAGTTATCAAATATAATTCTTTATATAACATGCTATACTGTATTATTATCATGAGCTCTGAGACAGAAACAGAGGTGAATAAAAGAGAAGAGGATGGCCCACCGAACCAAAAACATAGCACCCTCGTATGTCTATGATTTGCCCACGTAGCCTACAAATGAAAGCTAAGGCTATGCTTTATCTGGAATTGACGGTGGCAGGTGGCTTTGGTTTTGGCTGTTATTAGAGAAAGAAAAGGTGAAGGGACTGTGTGTGGTAAGTGTTAAGTGTTAACTGTTGAGTAGAATTGAGATTAAAAAAAAAGTGAGAAAAAAAGGGTTACTTTGATGGATAACGAATTAACGGTGTGGATCTGACCAAAAAAAATAAACGGTGTGAATGGAACTACTCAAGTACTCAGAAGAGGGGAGTGGATAATTTTTAAGCCAGCCATCATTGGGACCTTTCTTTAACCCATTCCAACCTCTCTTTCTTTTTTCTTTTTTTTTCTTTTTGATTTTTCTTTCGGTTCTCTTTTCCAGTAAATTTTGGTGAGGAATGGCCACCATTCCTATCATTAACTGCAGTAAAAAATTATGTTATTTTAATATATTGAAAAATTAATATATCTTATTATAAATAGCTTTTCTATCAAAAGGGCACGATTCACCATGACTAATAATAAGGCAGTGAGGGATACTACCTTGCATGCCAAACCAAAGTGATGTTTATGACTAGGAAAAAAAAAAGCCAAAGTAGTGGTTTTTTTATCCGCAAAACCCAAGCACCAACTAAAATTGATCATTATATTGGCATTTACAAGGTATAATTTTTCCGAAAATCAGCACAACCCTGAATTGTTGATTACTGTACGTATACGTAAAAAATGTGTATTTTTTTTGTCAGAAACAAAATAATCAAACAAATTTTCAGGGACAGGTCCAGGTTGTGGGGCTGAGGCACATGTCCCACGCTAATAAAAATTGACAACTCCAATGCAGTCTCAGTCCTTTTTTACAAAGACATGTGGGTCTTTTTTGCCCTACATTATTGAACTGTAATTCTGGAAAAGATATAATTTAATATTTTGTTCTTTGTGATTGTTTACGCAAATTTAAATTAGACAGTGATTGTTCACCAAAAAAAAATTAGACAGTGATTCGTTACCAAAAAAAAAAAGATACTGATTAAGTAAAACTCTCCCTAAAATAGCAGGGAAAACAAACAAAAAAACTTTCCCTAAAATAGTAATTTTATAGATATATTTATGAGTTTAAATTTTAAAAAAAAAAAATTTATAATATAAAATTATATTACAAATTTTTCCTTAAAAATACAAACTCATAAATACACCTTAATATTCAAATTAATTTGTCTGGGTGAATCTAGTTGAGGAATAAGCCAACCCGGTCTTATTAGTTACTAGAATTTTCTGTTATGTTAGGGGGGCTACATTTTCTTATATCTTCAATTAATCTTTTAGACAATTTTAAAGAAAAAGACACAACATTGTTAAGATTTTCATTTTTTCGGACATTTTTTCTTTTTATGTAAGACTTCTTACTCCATCAGGATGTTGACCTTTCAAGTTAGTCATGGATATACTGCTGGTTCTTCTGCCACTTGTCTTTTTGTAGAGTTCTTTTTTTAACCTTTTTTTATATTTTTCATATTACAATTTTTTAATTAATTATATATGGAATTAAAATATATTGGTTTATATGGTACAGCTAATAGCCTCGAATATCTATGATTAATGAAGATAATATAATTATGAACATCGTATTATGAACTTTTATATTATTTTCTTGATTGAATAGTTTGTTACCACTGACCTCTGCCTGCTATAGACAGCTTGTAATAGTACTTTCTTCTAGTTTAGTATGGAGCCACGTGGTGATAATCTGAATTTAATTTAATTTATCTTTTTCACTTTATATATTATAAGTTAAATAATTTAAAATTCCCGTCTTTCTAACTCACCAAACGTTACAATGCCATATCACATCGTAAGGTTTCGTGATAAAATTAGCAAGACATATAATGCTTACAAATTTAAGATAAAAAAATAAAATAAAAATATAAGTCCGAGACCTTCAGAGAATTTATTAAATGATAATAGTTGTGTGTATTTTGCTGACTAAACTTGGCTATGGTTACAAGTGATTACATGGAAGGCTTTAATGGCATAGATTATATACAAGAAAAACAGTATTGGTTTCTAAAATGCAAAATTAGTGTTGGATACAAATTTATTGATGTATCTCTATCCATGAGTATAAATTTTTAGAAAAAATGATTTCATGATAAAAAAGAAAAGGGAATACATATCTATCTATCTAAAAAAGGGGATATATATACATATATATAATCTTACAAATTTTGCTCAAAAAAAAATTAAAGATCACTATTTACTTCAAAACAACCAGTATATTTGATGAGATCCAAACAATATGTGATTAATTGAGTTTCAAGAAGAAAAACGTTCTTAAAAATTTATCAACCTATCATTTTTTTAGAGAAGCAAAGAAGGGAAGGGAGAGAAGAGGAGGAGGAGGGAGGGGGTTGGTTAACTAATTTCTCTAAGCTCTCAATTTGTCTTTATTGGATAAATTTTCTGAGGGCCAGGGGTGAGGAAAAGTATGTCATATATATGTAAGCGTCGAATATATATGACAAGAAAAACAAAAGCAAAAAGAAATTTGTTGAATATTCTCCACTTCAATCCCTAACATACACACAAGTAGAATAAATATAATAAAAATTAGCAACTTGCAAGGGCGGATCTACAGGTATTTTAAGGGGGCTTATTCCCCGACTAAAATTTAGATATTTTATTAGTAATATATATATATATATATATATATATATATATTATTTTATAAAATTTGACACCACATTAAAAATTTATGTATAACTTTTTATTGTATCTATAAATTATATTTGTCTCAATTACATAAATTTTCTGAATTCGTCACTTTTCGTAGTTGACAAGCTGACTGTTGAAGTTTCAGGTCATATATGTTGAATTAAAAAACTCGGGTACTGAAAGATGAATGTTCCATTTTTATTTTTGAAACAAAAAAGGGTATATGCAGCGTGGAATCATGTGGGGGTGGTGGGCGCTTCCCTCTCATTTGGGTCCCCATTGAATTGGGTAGGGTTAGGTTAAAGAAAGCACATGCACCCAACCTTCTTTTGAATTCTATTTTCTTTCTTTCCCTATAAGATGTATATGTTGTAATCCATAGATCTATTTCTTTAGGGTAAATTTTTAGTGCTGTCAGCGATCTTGCTGCTAAAATCATTAGCTCACTTAACCAAATGCAAACATTGCAGGATTGCAAGTTGGAGCTCCACTATAATGGTGGTCAATATATTGGCACATATCCTTGCCATCAAATCATTCTTGTTACTAGTTTTTTAAATTGTTTAAATCACTATACTCAACACAAGTGGTGACAAAAAAAAGCCTGTGCTCTCTTTCATTGACTGATTGCAATTGCCGAATTGGCATCATGTTTTGTTGTTATGTGTAGCATTGAGAAAGAATTTGGTAACACAATTGAATAACGTCTTTACCAACACTAGGGGGATAAGGCCGAAAGCTAATTGAATTGCAACTGCAATTGTAACCCAACTCACTAATGTTTGTTGTCAATCTTGGTGATTGTAGACATTATAAGACCCAGCCTCTCGTCACTATAATATAATTGAGATTCAATCAATCAGCAGAATTTAAAAATATTATTAAATCATATAAAAATATTGATAAAACTTTTTAATAATATAGTCTACACACTATATTTTTATAAAACAAAATTTAAAAAAACTAACAAGACTTTTAAATATTATTTTTTCTTATTCAAGAAAATTTAGGGGATAAGATATTGACTCAGTTTAAGAGGAAAAATTCGACTTATCAGATGGGAAATCTTGTCATACTTCACTTGACTTAATCCCTTGGAGTTATATTGTTACAAATCTTTAATAATATATTTTGTTAATAAATGTTGAAATGTTGAAGGCTCCAATGCTTTTAGTTTGGCATTAAAAAGATCAAATCCTTGACCTTGGCGAAACACACCAATACGCTTTTAAATAGTACTACGTACAAATTATTGTAAAGGTTGTGGTTCACTTTCAGTTGAAATTGACCCCTACCCATTTGTTCCCCAAAACTTAAGAACCCCATGTTCTTCAACCTCTGCCCGACCACCCCCCTTACTTTCAATCCATGTCATATATCCAATCTAATCTATCCCTTTGCCTAGAATGTGGCTTAATTAGTTTCAGGACTTGACACGTGGCCATCTTAACACTATGGGATAAACAGGTCCCCCCTAATTCATCGATCCCTCCCCAGCTTCAAAACAGTATTAATGCTGCTGATCCCTTCTGTATATTGTGTTCACTAGACTTTTGTGAATCTTAAGGTACAAATAACTATTATGATTTGTGAATCTTGTGAGATTAATTTTTGTATGTGGTTAAACTGATATACCATCTTAAAAATAGAGGTAAAAAATTAGGAAGAAGTTCTATAAATTTTATCTTCAATTCATCTTCAACTTTAAAATACTAATCTAGCTAATTCTTAGAGAGAACCATTAAGGATATTTTTCAACTTTTAATTTTTATTTTTAGTTTTTAGATTTTGTAAAAGAAATATTAAAAATTAAAAATTTTAATTTTTAATATTTCTTTCATAAAATTTTAAAAACTGAAAATAAAAATTAAAAATTAAAAACTCAAAAAAAAAAAAACCCTAATCTTTCGTTTGAATCCGCACCGTGGGCCATGAGATACACTTCATGCTTCGTGTCAAACATTAAACTTGTTCATGCCCACAAGCAAAGGGCATATATATATATATATATATATCGTTTTGGATGGATCCAATTGATTGTCAAGCTGGTAATTTCATTGCACATGGGGAGTTCAATCTCGTTTTTGCGCATTCAGTCTAGCTGACAAAAATATCTATAAATAAATGTAAATGCAGTCCTAATCGACGGCTTTTGTGAGTCATTTAAGGCAATCGATTTAAAATATGTGTTCACAGTACGAAACTTTTTGTTAATTATAATTTGACACATGCGGTCTGCTTAATTTTATTCTACTATCGTGTGATTTAAAAATTGATACTTCTTTTCCTCTGAACTTTATTCCCTTTAACACATTATCGTTTAGTTTAGTTTGTTAAGCATAACCACTCTGAGCTTCATCTACTGAGCAATTAGAAGTCCATCAGATTAAAGCAGAACAACATAAGATACACGTACCTTATGGGGTATACTTCTTATCCTATGTCAAATTCATTTGTTTGTTTATATATGTATACAAAGGGAAGGGATAAACTAATCTTAGGAGTAAATTTGTTCATACTTAATTCATCAATAACTTTTTATAAATATTAAATTTCACTAATAATTAAAGAGTAACGATACCATTTGGTACCATAATAAAAATCATAATTAAATTACATCTCATTTAATTTTTGCCACCAACCAAACCCATCTTTAAAGTAATTAACATGAACATTTACTCTTGAAATAAGTGAAAGATTACTTTTATGTGTACTTTTTGTTACTCCTTTTCTTCTTCGAAGCCCTTTGCACTCTTCGATTATCAGAAGAAGAAAAAAGGTAAATCCCATTTTTGATGGTTAGTTTTAATGACTTAAAGTGTAATTTTCCAAATGGTTAATAGCATGGAATTGGAGTTTTCTTTTTTTTTTTAATCTTCCAAATTAAATATTAAGTAGAAGGACAATCCATTTGGAGGGGACAATTTGGGCTGATCCATTGCATCGCTAGCCTATGCCTGGATGGCTGCTGCACAATTGTCTATTGACAATGTCTGTCTCTGAAGACAAACCACACACCTCGTGTATTCACATATGTATCATGTAAAATCTGTTAATATGCACTGAGTACATTAAACTTGATCAATGGAACAATGACATAGGAAAACAAACAATTAAATAAATGAATAGTCACATTCATTTCAGAGTGAAACATAAGCTGTCGGGTGTTATACACCTTGAGAATTTCTCCTTGGTTAGTGAAACATTAATCCTTTTGTATTCTTTCTTTAATTAAGTGGTTGATAATTTGCATAGGTTACTAGAATCACCTTTCAAACAAAAATAATAATCTCCCAGAAACTGGATTCTATGGCAAACAGTAGTCCAACCAATCGCATCATCACTCTAAAGTTTCTGCACCATTAGTAGTTCTTTTATGTACACTGACTTGCCAAATGCAGAAAGCCTCCTCTTGGTTTTATCTCAGCACCATCCATATGCTGATATATCCCACTCATGAATATCTGTGACTGAAAAGACCCCATTCATCAACGTCAATTATGTTGTCCCTTTTCATCGTTTGAAAATTGGCCTCACATTAGAAGTGGACAAGCTAAGCTCTATATCTGAACATAGCCGAACATATTTCATGGTTTACGGGGGTTGTATCCTTGTCGGCACTGCCTCAGTTTCTTTTCTTTGGCAGCTTGGGGCAAAGCCAAGGTGGAGGGAATTTCCTATTTGTTCTCTCTCAGAAATACACAAAAACATAAAGAAATACAACTAGCTAGCAGTAGCAACCACTTACATCTACTAACTGGAGTTAGCTCATTCAGTCTACCTTCCACTCATATATTGTTAATGACTTGTTCAATTATTAAGTTTTTTTTATTGGTTGATGATCTATAAATATATTTGTAAGCGTTAAATGAGTCGAACACGCTCCACATTAAGGGTAAGTTTTTCCTCAACCTAAACTTTTCATCATCAAGGAAACAAAAAAAAAGTAGCACCCACTTGAAAATGTATGATCAAGTTTTTTCTTCATGTTTACCTACTGATGCTCAACCACATGGTTAATTAATTATTGGATTTTACTGACTAGTGATTGAGTGTCTTAACAATAAATGTTAAGAAATTAATGTTCTGAAATTTCTGATACATATTTCAACACCCATAAAGATGTTGACACTCAACACCCTAAAGAAATAGAGGGGGGATGATAAGAGAAAATAAGTGGTAAATAAAGAGAGTTGTGGATTTCATATATATATATATAAGAATGATCTTTAGGGTGTTTGAGTTTTGACTAAGGTGGCTTCCAGTGTATTGAAAGGAGGGCAATGGCTCCCCCTAAAATTTTTATTTCTTTAATAAAGTTTTTAATTTTTTATTTTGGCTCCCTCTAAAGGTTTTTATTTTTTATTTTTTATTTTTATCAACTTTTTAGTTAATTATAAGATGTTTAAATATTATAATAAATAATAGGTTATGCATATACATATGTTTGTATTGAATTTTATTTGTAAAATGTTTATTTTTCATATAGATAATATTTTGATTTAAATTTTTAAATAAAAATAAAAATTATAGGATATATATTCTTCAAATAAAATTAACTATTAAGTATTGATCAATGGTCTTGGGGTGTTGAAATAACATTATACATTTTATGTATTGGAAAGCTAAAAGATCAACAATGCTATATGTTACGGATGTCTTTCCTCAAAAGAACGCACAACAAGAAACATGGGTATTACTTCTTATATTTTAATAGGCAAACAAAATTTAAAAAACAAAGATCGAAAGAAAATCGACTGTTTTTCATTTCTTTATAATCCAATTCGCACCCAAAAAAATTCGAGCCATAAAACATTTTCCGTTAAAAGATTTACTTTTCCAATCAAAACTTTCTTTTTAGATTTCTTAACAAATATCTTAAAAAGCACTCATCGGCAAAACTGTTGATTATTTATGCGACTAATGAAGCTCTCCCGATCGTGTTTACATTAAACTGCTGTATACGTGACAGGTTTTTATGCTTTTTAACATGCATGTCTTTTCGATGCCGATGGAGCACCTTTGCCTTATTCAATTACTGTTGATTGAATCTGAATGTGAGATTTGACTGGAACTCTACCAACCAGGTTCAGTTTATGGGTATCAACGAATCTCATTTAGATGGATATAATTTACCAAGGATCAACACCCAATTCACAAAGAATGACCATAAGTCAACTCATAGGTAACAGAATATCACGAAAAATCTATTATAACGAGTTGCATTAGTTGCAGATAAAGCCAACTCATAAAACTTATCATATCAATTATCCCCTTTATTTTTCTCTTTTTATCCTTTTTTCCCCTTGAAATTAATGGTGTGTATTACTCTATGTGAAATTTTGTGTAAAATTTTTTTATATATGAAACAAATATTTTCAGAATAATGTAGGATATAAGATTTCACATTTTTTTTGGAGATATAACATACAAGATCTCATATTGTTTTTGGTCGAATATAAAATTTCATATTGGAAGCCTCATTCAATCAAGAAAAATAATAAATTGGAACCCTCAAACGGGCTCGATGAACCTTTTTTTTTTGGACGAACTAAATTCATTGTGCTTACAGTTGTTGCTATAGTGGATCTTTCAGCTTGATTCATGTCCATATTATGACAATTTGTCTTGGGCTTCTTAAACTAGAAACACTGGAAACGAAAAGTGGTACAAACTTGAGGTATACACCCAGAGCCCAAAAACAAATGAGGTACACACTCCATAACAGTTTCTGACCCAAAAAAACACTACACAACAGTTCTCATCTCTCAAGCCATTTTCTAGTCAGTTTTCAGAGTCCAATTCCAGTCTACCTTGACCGCTTATATTGAACTGCTATGGCCTTTTCTCATGCATTCTCTCCCCTTGAAGGCAGGAATTCTTATTTATTTTTTCGCTTTGACCTCGCTTTTTATAAAATAGAGAAATTCAACCACGGCAATACCTTTGTGCTAATTTGTCCTGGTTTAACAGCCACAACTTTTGATTTTGAACCCTCCTTTCTTGGTAAGTGAACACATATGAACGTGATTTTTTAAGTTGTCATGTTAAAAGCAGCCCTCTTCGATTTGCTAAATTCCACACAATTTCAGGGATTGAAATTCACATCCTCAACAAGCATGGGCCCTTGCTTACCAATGTCGATCTGTTCCAGAACGCATTTAAGGATTAGCACACAAGACATGAGAAACACAATAAAGTCTACCATGTTCATTCCAACAAAGCACTCTTCTGAGTCTCCTTTTAAATTATTTCCTTGAGCAACGTATTCAAAAACAAGGGGAAAGTAACATATTGTACATAGCATGAATTATTTGGCGTGAAAAGCTAAAATCATCAAAGCATCTCCGAAATACATCAGGAAAACTCGGAGATCCACTAATGCTGCAGTTCTAATATTAGAACCTAAGTGGGAAAACAATAAAACATGATCAATTGCAGCTGTGACATCCCCGCTCGCAATCCGCTAGTGTATTTATTCAAAGAATTGAAACAAAAAAATTCCCTGTATCAAAATAAACTCAAGATTGACGATGTCTGCAGTATTGCCACTGCAGATTTGACTTAAGATGCTCTCAGATTTGACTTGAGTCCCTCCCAAAAATAAAACGTCTTGTCCAGTCTGTTACAACTAACGCCCTTGTGCGCCAGCTAACTTGCTTGCTGTTCAAAGCATTGAATTGAAGTGTTAATAACTCGGTAATCACAATGCCTTAAAAGTCCAGCAGCTTTAAGAATATATGATTTGGAGAAAGTGAACACAGTACCTTGCATAGACAGAATACCACAGCCATTGCGTGCTGTGTCCAATTGAAACCCAATCACCAGGAAGCTGTGCAGCTGCCTGCTCTCCTCCCAGAGGGGCAAATTGACCTAAATGCTTGTAACTTGAGGAACAACCAACCATGTACAAGTGAGGAAAGCGTTGAACTATAAAAAAACTTTAATAATTTTCATCACTGTATCAACTTACACTAGAGAATAATAAAAACTGAGAGCTAGTAAGCTAATATGATGTTGTACCTAAAGGGTTTGAACCTATGGCGCCCTTCTCCCTGAACCTGATAGGACCCTCTGGATTCTTTTCGCACTCTTCCATCCGATTAAAGCACTTGGCCAGGTAGGCACCTTGCTGAGATGCAACCTAATATGAAAGTTCCGAAAAGCAAAGTCAGATCACTTAGGACTTACGACAAAACATCAGATAGATACAATTAAAGAGAATGCTGCAGGCAGACACGCACCTGTGCTGTAGCAGGAAGAAATTTCATCTGAGAATCCACTTTAGAAAGTGCAGTTTTGAGTTCTTCAATATTCAGTTCAATAGATTCTTTTAACATCTCCCTTGGCTTCTTTCAACAGATCAGCAATATCGTGCATCTGTCTAGTCTTCAGATATAACTCAACCTGAGGGTATCTTTCACAGATGTCATCCAATACCTCTTGAAATTCTTTGACTGTGAGCGTTCCTGAATTATCTTTGTCTGCCTTCTTAAAGATTGCCCCAATATCTTCCTAAAATGCAAAAATCCAAATTCACAATTATCGGGAAGAAAGACATTACTTGAACTTCAAATAAATGTCATACTTCATACAAGTCCCAGATTGTCAATAGGTGTTATCTTAACTAAGAATACATTTGGCTAGCTTAACAAAGCATAAATATTGCTGAGCACAAAGCTATTAAGAAAGATGAGCATTATTGTAAACAATATGAAAGAGATTTTACTGCTTCAGCAAAATTAAATAGACTTGTTACTCTAATGGAAGACAGAACAACGAAACTGTAAAAATAAAAGCTAAATGGAATCTTGCATTATTGATCCTAAGCAGTCCTTCCATAACAATGGAATAGCCAGAGTGTCACACACGTGGAAGAACATGCATACTATGAATAATGCTCAATGCTGATTATATAAATTATGGAGAAATGGTATTAGGTACCATGACTTTTCGCTGGTTTATTGTAGCACAATCTCCAAGCGCATACACATTGTTGGTTCCCTCAACTCTCAACCATTCATCAGTAGCAACGGCACGCCTGTTTGTCTGTTCAGAATAGCCAATGGTATTGGTGAGTGAATAATAAATACAAACTACAAGAGAAAAGGAATGAAATCATTTACACGAATAAATAATGTCAAATTTCCCAAAGGCACACCTGGCCAATTTGTGCCATAAAATCTTTAATAAATGGACGAGTGCCAATGCCAGTTGACCAGACAGCCATTCCATATGGAATTTTAGTAATTTCTCCTCCATTTTTCATTTCTTTAGTAGAAATTTCTTTCTCAGATACCTTGACAACCATGGATCCAGTTTTCACATCAATACCATTTCTTCGGAACTTATCCTCAGCAAAAGCAGTGATTCTTTTGTCAAACCTGAAAAATGAGCAAGAAAACAAATCAACTTTGATTAATATCACAAAGTACCAGACTCAAACACATGTAACTCCTTGACAATAAAGTATAAATAGTTAGATTAGGCAATTTATCCACCACCAATTTTATGAGTATGGCCAACTTAACATGAAACTTAACCCACCATTTTTAAGGATTAAGGTTCAAGGACAAGTTTCAATGATACCTCTTCAAACTACCTCATCAGTCAATCCTTGTGATTTGTCTTGTGCTTTTAGCTTTGCACTCTATTTACCATTTATGCAAGAGACAGAGAAAAATGTTAAATATGTTTTCAACTTTCTCCTGGCTATACGCTCAAGCAAGTCTAACTTTCAAGTTTTTCAAAACCAGTGATTTGACAGCCTACTCTATACTGGGAGCTAGTTTCTAGGCATCCAGTGTGTACATTATCAGATGAACTACAGCTGCATCTCTTGATTAACAATGTCACCATGGTTTTCAAGTTACTAAAAACACTGAAATTTTCAGCATATTTTAAACAACAAAACCACCCCCACCCGCAATATAAAATCCATGACTGGATCAAATACTTTAGATGAACAGCAAAGCATTATTGAACAAGTTGGTAATAAGAACAAAGGTGTAATGAGAGTTTCATACTCACATGCTCAAAATATGATCTCCAGCTTCCAGGAGCGTAATTTTAACCAAATCTTTTATCCCTGGATATAACTTGACCAAATCTTCATTGACAAAGTCATGAAGAGATGCTGCAAACTCCACTCCCGTTGGACCACCTCCAACAATAGCAAAATGAAGAATTCTCTTTTTCTCCTCTTCACTTACACTGGGCAAACTTGCTCTCTCAAAGCAGTCAATAACTGTTCTTCTAATCTTCTGTGCATCTTCGACTTCCTGCACAGTGCATGCAAATATGTCCATGAAATAAGTCAATAACTAAAATCCAAAAAACATACATGCATAAACAGCATTCCGTCGTGCATAAGTCATCTCATTGGACTTTGAACATTCCCCTCTTCCCCTAACTATTTTTAACCGGACAAAGCCCTTCTTTTGAAATGATGAACACTATAAATATGTGTTCAATATTATATAAGAAATTACCTTCAAGAAATGGCAATTCTCCACCACACCAGGAGTATTGAAGGTGTTAACATTTGCTCCAACAGCTATGATTAGGTAGTCATAGTCCACGACAAATTCTTCCTTTTCATTCAGATTATTGCTTATATTTGAACGACAATAAACTTTCCTGTTTGCTGCGTCAATCTTGAGACATTCTGCTTCACTGAATTGAAAGCCCAGACTTTTCTGCTTGGAAGAAAATAAGGAAAAGGGTCTAGTTATATCCAGTAGTAAACATGGCATTAACCAAATTCTATATTGCCAATCTAATTATCAGAATTTGCATCTCCTAATAGACATTCGTCATCACACCAACATATCCTAATCGTTTTAAGAGGAGGTGCAATCTCATAAATATGACGAAGGCAAATCAATTCTTGAATGAACAAAGTTATGATATCCTGTTAACATTGAAGCAAAACTACAGCGACACATGAGAATGCATCCAGAGTCATGATACATGAGACCAAAGCTCCGATTGTTCAACAGAAAGTATAATTAATAAAATAATGTGAATAGATTTGCATAGGAGAAATATGTGTGTGCATGCGCATATAATTTCATACACACGAGATAAGTTGGCAGACCATAGCTTATGATTAACTGTTGACAGTCATTGTAAATAACGTTATGGATGGATGGTTTGAAACTGAAATGGAATATATAATAATATCTCCCCAAATATCAGAAAACACTAAAATAGATTCTTTTTCTTCAAAAAAAAAAGAAGGCTACTAATAATTAGTAATAAAAAGTGAAAACCATATAGACCAGAACTTCAATAATTTATAAATACTTTTTAACTTAATTACCAAGATAACAAAAAACAAAAGAAAAACACGTTCATAATGTAACAACAGGTTGTTTTTAGTAATAATTTTGATTTTGATGATTGCGATCTTACCTTCCTGAAAAAATTGCGGACAGGTTCAACGATGCTGCGAGCCTCGACAGTGCCGCAAGTGACACTGGGCAGCAAAGGAGTGAAGGCAAAATAGTTGCGAGGCGACACCACGTGAACCTCATATCTAGGATGGTTCAGATTCTTCAAGAAACTCGTCCCTGCCCATCCTGTTCCCAGCACCACCACCTTCTTCTTCTCCTCCTTCACCACCGCTTCAGATTCAGCTCCGGCCTCACCGTATGCCAAAAGCCCACCACCACTGCATCAACCAAATAAACTCTCCAATTATTCATTCACACACACAATATATCATATATGAAATATGATATATCATAAATCTTGTTAGGCCTTAAAGTTTGTTTTGTAGATCTGTTTTTATTGATCTCAACCCACCGAAAACCGAGGGGACAACAAACAAGGATACAATCAGTGACCCACAGCAAGCGCCGAAATTGGGTTGATCTTCAACCACTATATTAATACCAGTCCTATACTTAGTATCATTTTTAGTAGATCTATTCACTCCGTTTTGTGGTATCACTTTTATTTCTTCCAATTTGACCTGTTCTATTATTGCGAGGAATCTCTCAGCGAAGAATTAAACATAATAACAGAGCATGATTTGATGCAGAGGATCAGAGTAGCAAAACGGATCAGAGAGCAAATTCTCAAAAATTTATAGAAAAAATTAGCTTGAAATTAATTCGTTTTTGCGGCAATATACTTGCGTGGATCTACCTTAGAAAAGAAGAAACTTCGAAATTCATTATAGTAAAAAAACATTTGGTAAAAATAAGATTGAGCAAGCAGGAACAAAGAGGGAACACGACTATAATAATACATGTACGCAAAAGCATAAAAAAGGAAAGAGGAGAAGGCGAAGTGAAGAAGGAATTGAGGTAAATGGTACCTTACGGTGGTGCAGAGCAGTACAAGCTTGAAGTGGGAGTCATAGCCACGGAAAGCAGTGGAAAGACGGTGGAAGAAAGTGAAAGTGCGCATTTGTGGTTGGGGCGTGGCAGGAAAGACCCACCTGATTGTGTATCCGAAATTCCGGGAGAAGAGGGAGAGAAGAGTTAGGGAGAAAATGAAGAGAGAGAGATTGAGAGCGAGAAGGGTCTGGTAAGTTCTTGCCTGAAACGCAGCTCAAGTCAAGTTGTTATATGAAAAAGAGGAGAGAGTGGGGTCAAAGGAGAATCCGGGGAGGTGGGAGAGAGAGACGGAGAGAGAGAGAGCCAGGAAGATACAGTCAAAAAACGGGAACTGCGTGTCTTCCATGCAATTTTTTTTACTGAAAAAAAAAGAAAATTAACATGACCGAAAGAAAAAGAAAAACGAAAATTACAGTGACACCACGGAAATACCGAGGACGACACTAGTTAGAATCTACGAAGCACAAATGCCGATATCACACGGAATACAGTAGACATATTAAATTTAAAAAATTACAGGATATAATATAATATATATATATAATTTTTATTTTGTTATATGATTTTTTTATCTTTTTTGAATTTTATTGTATTTGTATAATTTTTTTATATAATTAATTCTTTTTTTATTTTTTTGTGATCAATTGAAAAATTTTTAAAATAAAATGGCTAAACAACACAGGTCCAACTAAATAACTTAGGTTAATTTTGGGCTCATATTAGTATTAAAAATTTGAAAAAAATTAAACCAATTGCAGTGCGTCCAAATTGTGTCCATAATGAATAGATGTGTCAGGATATTCGATGAGTATCCAAACTTAAAAAAATTATTTTTTATTGGACGCGGACACATGTCCAACACATATCGTATGAGTATTAGTGTTGATATTTGGACACACCACCAAGTTATGTGTCTGTGCTTCTTATATTACAATCGTACAATCCTAGAGATATCTGCGAGGATAATTATACGTAAAAATTGTGGAGATTTTTTTCCTACAAGAATTATGGGATAGAGATAAAAGCCTCTCATAGTAATTTTGAGATGGGGATGGAGATTATTCCTTGTTTCATGAGATATCGGTCACAAGAATATATTGATAATTTTAAAAGGGAAAAAGTCAATATATCGCAATATTGAGAATATTGGATAAGAGTCTATTCTTATATTAGATTTCCCATAATTGTAATTTTTTTATAATTTGTAATTAGTTTATGTCTTCTTTTATATATAAAAGTGGAAATGAAACCCAAATTCAAATATGAAGATTATGAAGACAGTTTATGTTTTATTAATGATGTTTAATGTTGGACTCTCAATTTTTATGTTTGTTTACTATGATGTTCTAGTGATTGTTGTAAATTGATTTAAAATTTCAAAATTTAGTGATAAAGATGTTAGACTAGAAATAGTAAGACTTGGACCAAATTTCTATTATCATTTCTAAATTTTTTATTATTCAAAATTTTCAAGCTAATTGAATTGTTAAGATAGATTTACTTAAATTTTTTATTTTTTTTTCAGATATTTGCGGATCCCCATGGAGGGGTAGAGATACATGGAAAATGAAGATATGGAGATTTTTCTCTCACTGTCGAGGATAGAAATGAGAATTGAGAGAACTCTAGAGACATAAGAGAAGGAGTGAGCAAATACTCCATACGTCCACCCTATCCATTGTCATGCAATCGAGTTCAATATGCTTACCAAGGAAAAACCATTTCTCATATTGCACAATGCAATTTGTGTGTTTAGTGATAAAAGGTTTAAATTAATCAAATTTAGTTAAGTTGGTTTAATATTTTTATTTTTTTCATCTAACTAGTTGGATTAAAATTGCATTGATTTAGTTCGAATTATCAAATTAAAACTGAAAAAATATCTTTATGAAAAATGATATATAATTTTACTAAAAATGACACCACATATATTACATTTTTGTATTAGTTTTATAGTATTATTTATCACTTTTGAATGGGCTTGGTATATGATAATCTGTCTAAATTATTAGTAATGTGACTAATTATTTGGATCCATTATCTTCTTTTATTAGGTCACATTAGCGAAATCCAAATTTCAAAGGTGATCCACATTGCCTTCTCAATGATAATGTAGTTAACTCCATGGGGTTATCAACGTGGATTATATCATCATTCTTATTATTATTATTATTACTGTCAATTTAAATTTTTATAAAAATGAATATTTATTGATAATAATAGTTTATAATAATTAATAATACTACATAGTTATTATTATTATTATTATATTTGAAAATGACACATGTTATCTAGTAATATTTTTTATATGTTAAATAGTGTGATGTGAATTGCTAATTAAATTACTCATATATGTTAAACACTACATTGTTGAATATAATTTAAATTACTAACAATATTGTGAGTCAATGTTAGTATATTAAAAAAAAGGTCAGTCAATGTTTAACCAGGCCGAACGATTTAGCGATGATTTGCCATTTTGCCCCTTTTTGACTCGTCATTGGTAGGCTGGAAGCCCTCGGAGGCACGTGTCACGCAAGACGCGTGTCCATTGTGTATATTTTTCATTTCTGTATTTCGTGATAGCATTCCGCAATTTTTTCATTATCTTACACATTTTTGTTTTCTTATTTATACTTTAGCTTTTTTCGTAGTTTAATTTTAATATATTATGAATTTCAAATACTTTTACACAAATATCAAATCATATGTTACATATCATTAAAAATATCAAACTCAACTACTGTTGGGCAGCAAAAGCAAAAACAATGCAAAAAACAAATTCTCTATAATCAGGGTCAACAACACAAGAAAAAAAAATTATAAAGGAGATAAAATTTAACATGGTTCAACTTTAAGTGTCTACATTCACAGGCCATTCAAAGAGTTTCAAATCTTTCACTATCTATATAACTTTTTAGTGGTTAAAGTTATAAACCATTTTTATAAATATTTCATCACATGGACACTCTTAAAACCTACTAATATGAATCACTCACACTTTTAGATAATAAACCCAATAACCAAATGCCATTTACATATATGAACATTGTTGTAAGACTTCCACTTATTACCAATATAAGACTTTCGATTAAATGCTACAATTGTCTCCACAAATAAACATTCTTCTTGTGACAACTTGTATTTCCAAAGTATTAAATAGTATAAACAAGAGTCATACATGCTTTGATATCAGTTGTTGGGAAATAATTTTCTTGTCAACCCAAATCTATCAAATCAACAAAGCAAGAAAACACAATAAAATTAGCATGGTTAGGCCGTAAGTGCCTACATATATAACTTCACAAATCAATCTACTAATTCAATCAGAAATTACAATCACCAATAAGATTTCAAACAAAATCTACCTGCTTTCATAGAGCATGCCTCCTAACACCACATGAGTTGTGTTGTACTCATTGTGTATGGAATACCATGTTAACTCACACCTTATCTACCATTAGATGGGATGTGAATCTCATTCAAAGGATCAGGTCTTATCCAATAGTGAATAGAGTGTAAGTTAGCACATTGTCTAATACACTAAGTGTAGGTAGAAAAGTGCACGAAAAGGGGGTTGAATCGTGCTTCACCTTTTCTTTTCTTTTCATTTCTGAAAAACTTAAACTATAACTATCAAGTATTGAACTTCAAGTGCAGCAAAAAGATCATTAGTTATGCTAGAAAGTAACTTTCTAAACTATAACAAATATAATAAAACACGTATGAACAAGTTTTCAGGAAACACGATATAACATGTACAAAGCGGTAAATAAAGGAGAGTTAAGGGAGAAAAAGAAGATACTGCATAGATATTTTTATATTGATTCAACCAACCTACCTATATCCAGTTTCAATCAGGTTCAGTTCCACTAAAACCTTTCTCAATCTGAGAAAGTTAGAAATAGTAACCTTTCCAAGCTCTTGCAAATGACCAATAACTCACTCTATTGTCACAACCAGTAGTTTTGACCAGCCTCTTCAAGCTAACACAATGACCAGGAGCTCACTCTACAGTCACACTGAGTAGCCTTTTGTGGTCTCCAAGCTAACCCGTAACCAGGAGCTCACTCTCCTGTCACATTACAAGTAGTCTTTGCTTAGTTTCTCCAAGCTAACTCATAATGATCACTATTGGATCTAGGTTACAAAAGTTTGGGTTTGACATTCAAACTAACCAACACTCAAGTTTTCATAAGATGAACAATAACAGACCTGGAAAACTTGAATGACTTTATTCTAACGATTCTTCCTAGGAAAAACTTATGATCTACTAAAGATGTAGAAAGAGGATTTTTACAAATATGAAGTTGATTACGACCAGTAATGTTTTTACAAAAAAGATGAGGAGAAAATTTTTCAACGTTCAGCATTTCTCTATTTATACTTTATCTACATTTATTAAAGTGCAATCTCTTTGATTGATTTAAATAGTCTCTACTTATAGTTTCAATGTCTTCATTTATTAGCAGGAATGATAACTGGATAATGTGCAAACCGATTGGGCTAGGTAAACATGCACGTCGACTAGTGACACTTAAAAGGTACTATTGAAATCCAAAGTTAACCAAGTTGACAGAAGAGATGTCACATTGAGTCTATGATTAGGTTTGGCTTTACATTTGAATTTCAAATTTCCCTCCGTTTCCTGTAAAGTGTATCTTTTCACTATGAAAGGTGCTTTCTAAGAGCGCTACAGTTTCTAATATTTTTCGTTTTTCCGGTCTTCAATTAGAGCATGTAGATGATGATAAAATGGCGATCATGATGATTGAAGGTTGTAGTACACACTTGCTTCAGAGTTGATTGAAATCTTCACTTGAAATGTACTTTCTGAAGTCGCGTACTATTTTCCAAAGATCTGAGCCTTAATTACTTGTATATAAAAACTTTCTTCAATACGTTGAGCATTGTTAACTTAAGATTTTTATATTATGATGATGACAAATTACAAGGTGAAGCACAACACTAACTTTCCCGTTTTTTTCACCATCACTAAACTATAAAATAAATAAAGGGGAATAAATTTGTGTACTAATGTGTCAGTAAGTGGGATTGGTAGAATACATCACCAAGCATATTTCAATAAGCATTATGGACAAATGACATTCTTTAATCAAGGAATCTCACAAAGCAACAAAGTTACAGAACACCTCAAGAGCTATTTTTGGCTTCTTGGTCATTCTTCTGCAAATAGAAGTTGTGAGAACGACATGAAGCTCTATGGTCATATGTGTTGGCTGCATGGACAAATGTTTTCTTTAAGAATGCAGCAACAATTGTCCCCCATGACTTCTACGCAATAAAGAGTTGCAAAACAACTCAAAGAGGTGTTGCATGGCCATGCTCCTGAAAATAGAATTTCTGGAAACGCCCATGAGATGCTTCATGGTCACACCCTGCACACATGGATGGCTGTATGGACAAAGAGTTTTTTTAGTGTAAAAGAATAAGAGGCAGCAACCATTTGTTCCCCATGTTTTCTCGCATGAAAGGTGCAGGAACCAAGTCATGGCAGAAACAATAGCCAACGGTCACTGTAGTTTTTTGATTTTCTTTTCAAGTGATTGACCATTGTACTTAATAGCATGTAATGCTATCTTGTAATTTAAGGGGATTGAGTGTAATATTTGTAATTGGTATTTAGTGTTTTGAAGACGGTCTTGAAGTGTAGAAGTATTCACAAGACGGTAAAGGCATTGATAAGAGTTTCAGGAGAAACTGATCTCTGTTGTTAAAGTTTGAAGCTTAGTGAAATATCCTTTTGGTGAGAACTATGTAGACTTCTGGATTAGAAGTAAAACCAGTATAAAGTCTCGTGCTAAGTCTCTATCCTTCCCCTCTTTATATTCATTTACTGAACTCATTCATTAACAAAAGAATCAACATTATCTCATATTTTATCAGGAGACTTTCATGATTCATATTTAATCTGATTAAGATTTTTAACCTTGCATTCAGTGTGCATTTAGTGTCAGTACTTATTAAGAAGAATTAAAATTATTCTATGCATTCATGTCTATTCTTTAACAAAAGAATTAAAATTATCTCATATTTTATCAGTAGATTTTCGTGATTCGTTGTTATTTGCTTGAAATTTTTTAATCTTACATTCATGTATAGTCTAAAAAAATGAAGCAAGAGACTTGATTCAAACCCCCTTCTCAAGTCTCCTGGTACTATCAATTGGTATCAGAGCTTGATCTCTAGGGTCAAGCTTAACACTTGGAGGATAAAGATCATAGGACCTAATGGCAAACATAGTGTCATGTAACTTAACTGAAGGATAATCCACCACTCGTCCACCATTCTTCAATGGAGAAAACTACTCCTCCTGGAAAGAGCGTATGAGAATCTACATTCAGTCCTGACTATTCACTATGGAGGATCATCATGAAAGGACCTGAAATACCAATGAAGGAAGACGAAAATGGAGCTAAAATATCAAAAATAGAAACCGAATGGACAGGGAAGATGAAAAGAAAATCGAACTTAATGCTAAGGGTCAACACCATGCTTTGTGCTATTAGCTTTGAGGAGTATAGAAAAATTTCCAATGTAGAACAAAAGGAAATGTGGGATAAGCTTCAATTGACTCATGAAGGAACCAAACAATTAATGCAGACCAAGGCAATATGCTGACACATGAGTACGAGCTCTTTCATATGATTGATGAAATGTTTGAAAGATTTGAGTTATTATAAACAACCTAGATATGCTTGGAAACACTACTCAGACGAAGACTTAAGAAAAGTTTTAAGATCTCTAACTAAACCTTGGCTTTCAAAAATTGCAGCTATAGGAAGGTAGAGACATCAGTTCTCTCACATACGATGAACTACGAGGAAACCTCATTGCATATGAAACCACACACTTGAGAGAAGAAGTAGGAGATAAAAGAAGGAAAGGGCTAGCATTAAAATCAAAAATAGTTGAAGAAGAAAAAGAATCAGAAAAATGTTCAGACATAGATGACTTCAACCTTTTAGCCAAAAAGATGATGAAGCTTTGGAAAAGAAGAAAGTCAACCAGAAGCAAGACGTCAAGAAGAGAGGCTGCAAAGAAAGAATTCAACAAAAAGGATTTCATCTGACTATTGCAAATAGTCTGGTCACTTCAAAAATGAGTGTCCACTCTTACTAAACAAAGAAGCCAGCAAAAAAACAAATAGGAAAGGGTTGCTGTCTACCTGGGAAGATCTTGAAAACGACACTTCAAGTAGTGAAGATGATGAGGATTCAGCACATATGTGCTTCATGGCAAAAGAAGATGAAGAGGTAGATTTCTCTGAATTATCACATGATGATCTGATTGATTTTGTTGATGAAATACTTGAAAATTCTAAAACTATGTCTTCTAAATATTCTGCACTAAAAAGGAAAATAAACAGTTGAAAGAACAAGTAGCTAATCTAAAATCATTGTTTGTCACTAAGGAAACTGAAAATAATTTCCTGCATGAGAATGTTAAATCTCTTACAAAAGATTTAGCAAGTTTTGTAAATGGAACTGAAAATCTAAACATGCTCCTTGGTCAGCAAAAATGTGCAATTGATAAAGCAGGATTAGGATTTGAACAACATAATCAAAATAGGTTTTATAAAAATTTAAAAAATGCTGCATCATCCTCTAATACAAACTCATATAAATCTAGGGAGCACAAACGATTGTTTAGAAAACCTATTCAAAGAAATATAACAAAGTCAACACATGAAATAATTGGTTGTTATAAATGTAACTCATATGATCATGGACCAAGAGATTGTTTCATATTCTAGGATTGGAGAAATGGTAAGCGCACACCTATCTTACATCAATATAATGCAAAAGGTGAAAAGAGAAATGCTAACTTCAAAGAATCCAGACAAATTTGGATACCTAAAACTCCTCCTTTAGATTTGTTTGGAAGCCAGAAGGAAACATGAGCTATGGTACCTTGATAGTGGATGCTCAAGGCATATGACTGGAAAACCATCAATGTTCCAGCTGGAAAAATATGATGGAGGTCAAGTGACTTTTGGAGATAATGCAAAAGGACATATCATCGAAAAGGAAAAATAGGTAAATCTTCTACCACCACTATTGATGAAGTATGTCTTGTCACTGGGCTGAAACATAATTTAATTAGCATAAGTCAATTGTGTGACAAAGGAAATGAAGTTATCTTTGATAGCTTTAGATGTATTGTTCAAAAAATAACTAACAAAGAAATTCTTTTACTCCCAAAGACATGGTAATATCTATGGCGTAACTTTAGAGGACCTAAAAGATCAAGATGTCAAATGTTTTTCCTCATTTCAAGATGATAAATGGCTTTGGCATGGAAGATTGGGTCATGCTAGCATGCACCAAATTTCTAAGCTCATAAAAGGAGACTTGGTGAGAGG
This sequence comes from Dalbergia oliveri, assembly GCA_030441495.1. Lineage (NCBI taxonomy): Eukaryota > Viridiplantae > Streptophyta > Magnoliopsida > Fabales > Fabaceae > Dalbergia > Dalbergia oliveri. Next base: position 38,622,723 of record JAMLFY010000002.1, on the reverse strand, counting down.
CATTCCTAAAATCAAGTTTGATAAAGATTTAGTTTGCGATGCATGCCAAAAGGGCAAGCAAACTAAAACATCTTTTAAGCCTAAGAATGCTGTCTCTACTACAAGACCTCTTGAATTACTTCACCTTGATCTTTTTGGACCAACTAAAACACAAAGCTTGGGTGGGAAAAGTATTGCTTCGTTATAGTTGATGATTTTTCAAGATTTGGTTGGGTTCTATTTCTAGCTCATAAAGATGAAGCTTTTAATCTTTTTGAAAAATTCTAAAAGGACTCAAAATGAAAAAGGAACTTCTATTGTTTCCATTAGAAGTGACCATGGAACTGAATTTGAAAATCATCTATTTGAGTCTTTCTGATGAAAAAGGAGTTGCTCATAACTTCTTTTGTCCAAGGACTCCTCAACAAAATGGAGTTGTTGAAAGAAGAAACCGATCTTTACAAGAGATGGCTAGAGCAATGATTTGTGAAAATGATTTACCAAAATATTTTTGGGAAGTTTATGTATTAAACAGAACTTTGATTAGGCCCTTAATTAAAAAAACCCCTTATGAGCTTTGGAATGAGATCAAACCAACCTTGCACTATTTTCATGTATTTGGATGCAAGTGTTTTATTCTTAACAACAAAGATAATTTGGGAAAATTTGATGCAAAAACAAATGATGGAATCTTTCTTGGATATTCATTGAAAAGTAAAGCTTATAGAGTATTTAATAAGACGCCAAGAAGGTAGAAGAAACAATGCAGTAATTTTCTATGAAACTAACAAAGAATGCAGTAAAAGATCATTGAGGATGACAGAGAAGATTCAGAAACGCACAAAGTCTTTGCTAGGAGCAAACAAAATGGAAGACCAGAAAATCTCACAGAAAATCAGGAGATATCTCATGAAACAGGAGCAGAAACAGTTCTCAAGAAGAGATTTTGGAGAATCAGGATCTGAAGCTAGGAACATCCACAAAGGTTCAAATTAAAAGGCCAAAGGAATGGAAACATTGCAGCACCTATCCTCATGAATTCATCATTGGAGATTCTTCACAAGGAATAAAAACAAGGTCATCATTCAAGGACAGGAACATAGCTCTCCTATCCAATATTGAACCTAAATCGATCAATGAAGCCTTGGAAGATGAAGCTTGGTAAAAGCAATGAAAGAGGAGTTGTTGCAATTTGACAAAAATCAGGTTTGGACTCTTGTTCCTAAACCTACAAATTGTTCTATAATTGGTACCAAATGGGTATTTAGAAACAAAATGGATGAAAGCGGTAAGATAATAAGAAATAAAGCAAGGTTGGTAGCTCAAGGATACAACCAGCAAGAAGGTATATATTTTTATGAGACATATGCTCCAGGAGCCGAATGGAAGCTATTCGGATGCTTTTAGCATATGCAGCTCACAAGAATTTTAAATTATTTCAAATGGATGTAAAAAGTGCCTTTTTAAATGGTTTTATTAGTGAAGAAGTCTATGTAAAACAACCACCGGGCTTTGAAAATTAAAATTTTCCTGATCATGTACTTAAACTTTCAAAAGCACTCTATGGTCTTCAACAAGCACCAAGAGCATGGTATGAAAGGTTAAGTGCATTTCTCATTAAAAATGGTTTTGAAAGAGGAAACGTAGACATCACTCTCTTCACTAAAACTCTACTGAAAATTTTATTTTGGTACAAGTTTATGTTGATGATATCATCTTTGGATCAACTAATAAAGATTTATGTGAAGAATTTTCTAAGTTGATGACCAGTGAATTCGACATGAGCTTAATGGGGAGCTTTCATTCTTTTTGGGGCAACAAGTGAAACAAACTTCAGAAGGTACATTCCTTTGTCAAGAAAAATATACCAAGGAATTAATTAAGAAGTTTGAAATGGATAAAGCAAAACCAATGGCAACTCCTATGCATCCCTCGATTAAACTAGACAAAGATGAAGAAGGAAAACCAGTGGATGAAACAAGATATAGAAGAATGATTGGTTTCTTGATGTACTTAACCTCCTAGACCATATCCTTCAGTGTTGGGTTATGCTCAAGATTTAGACAAATCCCAAGGAATCACATCTGGTGGCAGGAAAAGGATCCTAAGATATCTCCATGGATCATCAAACCTCGGCCTATGGTATCCTAAAACTGAAAGTTTTAATTTAATCGGATTCTGTGATGGATTATGCAGGTGATAGGGACAGAAGGAGTACTAGCGGACACTGCACATATTTGGGAAACTCACTCGTATCATGGACAAGTAAAAAGCAAAATACAGAGTGTTGTCCATCAGAAGCAGAGTACATGGCAGCATCAGCCTTGCACACAGCTATGGGTAAAACATCAATTAGTTGATTATCAACTATCTTGCTTGAACATTCCTGTTTATTGTGATAATATGAGTGCAATCAACCTTACAAAAAATCCTGCTGCATTTAGGACCAAGCATATAGAAATTAGGCACCATTTCATAAGGGAACATGTACAAAAAGGTCATATAGAAATATGCTTTGTACCATCTGAAAATCAAATTGCAGATATTTTAACTAAACCTCTTCTAGAAGAGAGATTTTGTCATCTTAGGCAAGAATTAGAAATGGTAAGTTCATGCACTATGAACTAAATATAAGTACATTTCACTTACATTCAAAATTATGCAAAATCTCACTTTATGTCTCTGTTGTCTCATATTTTTTATGAGATGTTCATGGCTGACCACAAGCAAATGATGAAGTAATGTAACAATAAGTCTGGAAAGTGTTGTATGAATTATACAGAAATTAGATTCATGTTTTTCTTTGGACTCATGTTAAAGCAGATTCTCATTAATGAAAGTTCTTAAGCCCATGAACAAAACATAAAAGTATACTTATGTGCTTGGGCACATCTTTATCTTCTCACTTGGCCCATTACCTCTCTCTTCTTGGTTCCCACTTATATTTTAACTCAATTTTTTTTTTGCTCCCTTCTCAAAGAAGTCACAACTCCATTTCTTTCTCTTTAACTCTGCCATCTCTCTTCTTCGTTCTCTCACCATCACTTTGACCTTCCTTTTTCACTCAGTTCAATCGCCTCCACTACACATAAAGTTTCTCACAAACCCACTTTCACTCCAATGGGAAAACTGAAGCTCATTCCATTGTGTTTGGACACATTTTTTTTATCTGCGAGTCTAAAATCTAACTTCCTGATGCTTGTAGTCATGAACAAAATCTGCTCTTTTTTGTTATTTTTGGAGATAACTGTAATTACTTATCTTTCTCACAATTTTTCTTGCCCCGCTTGATGACAAAGGGGAGAACTTATAGTAAGACAAACTATATTTATATTGTGTTGATGGTCTGATGTTACCTCTAGTGTCATTTATGAAACTAATCTAAAATAGTTCAACATAACTCAAAAAGTTTAATACATGTTCTTGCATGCTGTATGTGAGATGGATACATATATTGTTGAATGATGTTACTATTATAATGTGATCATGATAAACTCTGATTTATGATGTTACTATTACAAGGTGATCATGATAAATTCTGATTTAGTTAGTGGATCTATATGTGAGATAAATGCTGAGATAGCTAGCTACAAATTAAAATGCAATGCATAGTATCATATGAGCTATCTGTCATTTGTATTGTATATTCTTGAAAATGATGCTGAAATTTAGGGAGTTTCCCTTAAGGGGTGTTTTATCTCACTTTACATTTCATAGTTGTATTTGTCATCAAGGGGAGAATGTTAACTTAAGATTTTTATATTATGATGATGACAAATTACAAGGTGAAGCACAACACTAACTTTCCTTTTTTTCACCATCACTAAACTATAAAATAAATAAAGGGGAATAAATTTGTGTACTAATGTGTCAGTAAGTGGGATTGGTAGAATACATCACCAAGCATATTTTAATAAGCATTATGGACAAATGACATTCTTTAATCAAGGAATCTCACAAAGCAACAAAAGTTGCAGAACACCTCAAGAGCTATTTTTGGCTACTTCTTGGTCATGCTTCTCGCAAACAGAAGTTGTGAACGGCACATGAAGCTGTATGGTCATATGTGTTGGCTGCATGGACAAATGTTTTCTTTAAGAATGCAGCAACAATTGTCCCCCATGACTTCTGCGCAATAAAGAGTTGCAAAACAACTCAAAGAGGTGTTGCATGACCATGCTCCTCGAAAATAGAATTTCTGAGAAACACCCATGAGATGCTTCATGGTCACACCCTACACACATGGATGACTGTATGGACAAAGAGTTTTTTTAGTGTAAAAGAATAAGAAGGCAGCAACCATTTGTTCCCCATGTTTTCTCTGCATGAAAAGTGAAACCAACGTCATGGTAGAAACAATAGCCAACGGTCACTTGAGTTTTTCGATTTTCTTTTCAAGTGATTGACCATTGTACTTAATAGCATGTAATGCTATCTTGTAATTTAAGGGAATTGAGTGTAATATTTGTAATTGGTATTTAGTGTTTTGAAGACAGTCTTGAAGTGTAGAAGTATTCACAAGACGTAAAGGCTTTGATAAGAGTTTCAGGAAAAATCTCGTTGTTAAAGTTTGAAGCTTAGTGAAATATCCTTTTGGCGAGAACTGGATGTAGACTTCTGGATTAGAAGTTGAACCAGGTATAAAATTTGCTGTGCTAAGTTCTCTATCCTTCCCCTCTTTATATTCATTTACTTGAACTCATTCATTAACAAAAGAATCAACATTATCTCATATTTTATCAGGAGACTTTCATGATTCATATTTAATCTGATTGAGATTTTTAACCCTGTGCATTTGCATTTAGTGTCAGTTCTTATTAAGAAGAATTAAAATTATTCTGTTCATGTCTACATTCTTTAACAAAAGAATTAAAATTATCTCATATTTTATCAGTAGATTTTCGTGATTCGTTGTTATTCTGCTTGAAATTTTTACATTCATGTGTAGTCTAAAAAAAAAAAAATGAAGCAAGAGACTTGATTCAAACCCCCCTTTCTCAAGTCTCCTCGTACTATCAAGCATATATTCCCTTCCAACAGTGAGAATCCTTAGCCAAGGGTCCCATAACATCAAATATTGAAGTGTTAGGGAAGTATTTTGCCTTTAGAATCGTGCAACTAGCATGGTCTGGACTGTTGTGAATCCTCCAAACCCATTTGCCTCAAGGGATGTATTCGATGTACGAGTAACATGAATGCCCAGCCCGCCAATACTCTTTGGGTTTTGTAACAACTGACCAGTTAACAAGGTGTTGGCCACGACCAGTGGAAGAGTTACTCCAAAGAAATCTTCTAATATTGTTATCAAATTCATCACGCACGCTTTCAGGAAGTCACATAGTTTGCATGATGTGAACCGGGATAGCTGTGCAAACCGATTGGGCTAGGCAAACACTGCACTTCCGGCTAATGACACTTAAAAGGTACTATTAAAACTTTTTAGTACTTCTTTTATAAATAAAAACAATACTCTATGTATTAAAGAATTTTTACTAATATTTTTATAAAAATTGATAATATTTTAAAAAAATTTAAGATTAATTGTTACAAAATTCCAAGATTGTAGTATATATGCAAAATCACAGTTACTCCTCCATCTACTTCTTTTTTTTTTTTTTTTGAAGAAAATGAAAGTGAGTTCTCATTTATCTATTTGGAAGCATTTCAAAACATCGATTTAGTCTTTAAGTGATGACATAGTATGAAGTCGATGAAATTAATGTTTTAATAATTAAATCGATATATTTAATAAAAAAAATAATTCTACATACTGTTTTCGAGTAGTGCTGAGTAAAAAAAATTCAATAACAAAGATCAACTAATCCTTGTGAAAATAGTTTGGTTTTAAGTATGTTAGAGATGTGTTGTCGATTTATAGTTGAGAGAAGAATTAAAAATAGAAGGCAGTTCGATGGAGGCGGCGATTGAAATATAAAATTGAAGATTATTCACCGCCAAGCTAAGAAGAATTTGTAATTTAACAATAACAATGACAACTATGTTGTGGGGGTCTGGCTACTGGGATGGTACGTACGCTACTAAAAATAAATTGACAGGAATGATTAGGTCATGATTTGTAGAAGAATGCTAGGTTGTTGTGTCTAAACTCTTGACAGATACAGAATGTTCGTCCAACATCAACAATCTTTCTCACATGCCTTTTACGTGGTCCACAATATTATAAGGTTAAAATGAAATGAAATCCTTATATTTGAAGAAAAGTTTGGTTGTGTTTTCAGAAGGTTTTACGAACCAATAAAAGGTATATTGGCAAACTAGGTATTTCTACACAAAATTATTCTTCGTTTAGACGTTGAAATTAAAAATTTTGATACAAACATTTGATTTTAGTCGAGAAAAAAGAACATCTACATTTCAACCAATCATGTATTGATAGTTATCATTTATCATCAAATATCATATTCACACTCTAAAATCGAGTTTTGCAAAAAAGAAAATAGATGACGTATTATTTAACTGTGTATTTGATTTCCTGTCCCTGAAAAGCTAATAAATACACCAATTATATCAAGCAATTGATTTAGTAATAATAATGGATAACTACTACCAACCAAACTCATTGAAAGTGAAATGTTAATAAAATTATTATAATTGTCAATCAAACAATTATATTCTCACTCATAAATACTTTAAGAATGCAGGATATATAAGTGAGTAAATTGTAGAAAATATAATATAATGCACTTTATATCAATTGTCTCCTTTTATCAGTCTTATAATAATGTTAATTTATACTTAATTTTTTATTTTATATTATTTCTATTTGCTCTCGAGGTGGAGTTACGATGAGGTGAAGGAGGGAAACGATTAGCATACACTTTTGTCACTATTGGAAAATGAGGTTCAAAAACTAAAAATGGATTTTCATTCATATGATCAGTATACTCACTAGTTTCATTGTTTATCTGAAAATCCAAAATCCTAAAGCTTTTAGTGGCTATGTGGCAGTTTTGTTGTTCTATATCCACGGTGAAAAAAAATTATAGGGACAACAAAATATGAGTGTGGGTATATATTTTATACCCATGGTAAAAAAATGTTATAATGACGATAAATTATGAGTGTAGGTATATGTTACTTATACCCATAATAAAAAAATGTATAGTGATAACAAAATATAAATATAGGTATAAATGTCCAATACCCATTATATTAATATATATCCCTAAAATTTATAGTGACGATACCATATATTTGTAGCTAAAAATTACCATTGATGTATGGCAATTTTCTTATAGTGCTCACTCATATAATTCATTTTTGTTCATTATTTCACGTCTTACCTTTCATCTTCTTCTTTCCCATTTTAGACAATCATGGCTTAGAATCAATAAATTCTACAAAACTGAACTCAATGAAGAAAGGGAATATTTACATTTTTATTGTGGTTATTGATAATATGAGAATTTTTTAAGTTGTGATGAACAAGATCTAATTTATTGTTGTTAATACTTTGATTTTGAAGCTCTTTGTTGATTTTTATTTGAATTTTTACTTCACCTTTTTTGGTACAGTAGAAATATTTTTTTTTTCAATTAGTTTTGTTGTTTAGGAAGTTATTTTTTCTTTTTTGTAACTAATGAGTTCAACCTATTATTGGTTGTTGATAGTCGAGTTCTCCTTTTATGCAATATTTTGATGGACAAGTTCTTTTCTTTTTGAGTTAATATTCATTTTAATCTTTAACTTTATATTTGTGAGTCATTTTAGTCCCTAATTTTAATCAAATTAGTCTATGATATGATTTATATTTATTATTATTTTAGAAAACTCATGGGACCATACTTGTTGTATGTATGAATTTATATTTATTTTATCAATCAGAAATTTCATGAATCCAGATTATATATGAATATGAATTTTGTTGCTATTAGTTTTCAGCTAATAAATAATAAGAAACAGATTAGCGAGTTAATGGTTCAGATTATCGTTAACCTTGGTACCAAATGGTCTATAGAGGACTAGCTTACCCAGGAAGGAACCCGAGTGGTGTTCATTTATGGGACCTAGTTAGGTGCCTATCAGATTATCATTGACTTAAGATTTACTAAGCTATTTATGTAGAACATCTCTTGGTTCTTTACTAGTTATTGTCATAGATTAAGTTAAATTATTGTTTTCAGGACAGCTATATGTAATTGTATATAAAATGTTTTACATCAGTTGTATGAATATGTTATGTATTTTTGTTGTCCCATGTGGGTTGTGAGTGGAAGCTTACTAAGCGTTTTAATGAACTCACTCTCTCTTTTTCTCCAGATAGTACAACTAAGTAAGTTGCACCATAGGATCCTCCCTAGTAGTGCTAAGCTTCTTTGGTGAGCTTCATTTTTTAGTGGAGTTTACTATTGGTTATGTCAGTTAGTAGTGCTCCAATAACTTGTGTAAGAATCCTGGATATGCATTATATTGTTTTCACCGTTTTCAAAACTTTAGTCATTTATTTAATTATGTTTGACTTTGACCAAATTATGAATTTTACTCAGTTTTATGTTCAATATTTATGATTTGAAACATTTTCAAAATTATAAAACTTAGTTAAACTTGAGATATTTTAAATATATTCGAATTATTTATGATATTAGACAGTCACGTTATCATAGACTAAAATCCAATCCTCATCGATCACGTTCTAAAGGTCGTGACATAAGGGCCATCTACCAGCTCGTAGCTCTATTCCCTCTTTTTCAAAGGAGAATTGAATGAACGGAAATGTGATGCTATATAATCAGAAATAAAGAGCCCATAACTTATCTAATACATGAACTATATATGTTAGAAGGAACTTTTTTTCTTTATAATTTTAACAAAGGTATTAAGGCTATGAATTTTTTTCTAGAGGGGACAGGGGAAGGGAAGGTAGAAGTTGAACAAATAACTACCCACTTAAAGATGTAGGAGAAAACCACAACCATTTTAAAACCATTTAAAATTTTTCTATCACTTGATAAAATTTTACACTGTTACAACTTAATTAGAAAAAATAATTTCACTCATTTTTGTGTGTTATTGTTACACATCTAACCTTGCCTTTTGCTATGTACATCACTGTTCTTTTCATTTTGATGTCGTTCAACTTTTGAGCCGGCTACATGATACGAGTATGAAACTTCGCTGCATGAAGTAGTTTACATATTATTGCTAGGTGAGATTTCAGGAATTTCAGTGTTATTCGTAAGCTTTTGAGGAATCCGGACCTGGTGGCTTGAGGGACTAAAGAAATGGAACCTTCACGGGGCGACGAGACAAGGAATCATGGAAGGCATGAATGAAGCTCATGCTTTTACAAAAAAACTGTTATGCATTTTTCTATTCATAGTTTGTTGTTTTTTCTTAATTTTTCTTCTCTTATTATATAGACAAACTCCTACATGTGAGGACAAATCCATTACTTAGGGGTTAAGAAGCTTGACACAATTTTTAGGCGTGACAACCTGTAAAAAGGGTGTCAAGGGTATAATTGTTCAATCCTTATCATTTTTTCACTCTTATATCATATGAGAAATAGGCTCATCAAGTTCTCTCTTTGGCTTCTTCCAGAGGCTCTTTTTTTGACTGTTTCCTTCCTAAAGTTCTCTGTCTTCATGAAGTCCCCCTCATCCATCCCTTCTTAAGGGAAAATCTCCCATTTCTAAGCCCGTCAAGCTACTACGCATGAATTCGCATTTTTTAAATAGAGGGTTTGAACTTCTTATCATCACCCTATCTCTAACCCAGTCTCCTTTTCTCATGTTATTTTAGTACAATTTTTCCCTATTAACATGTTCAAGTATATCTTCCCTCACTATGACAAATGGGCTCACAAATAGCGAGATTTGCCCTCAATTAAAGTATGATTGATTTCTTCCTTTTTTAATATGTTTTCAATTTTTTATGATTTTTTTAAAGAAAACAATGAAAATAAATACAATTTTTTTTATTATTTGAGTTTAATTGAAATGCACTATGAGTGTAAAATAATCATATATCGACATTCAATCATATGTTTATATTTCAGCAAAATTATTTAACTTAATTACCCAATGTATTAAAAATCTCATGATTGGTTGTACTGAAATCAAGCTCTTTATTTTTGCTACTCTCTACACATACAAAAAGTAATAGCAAGCATCCTTATGCTTAATGTTCTTGGATGAAGCACACCGATATTGCTTTCGGCCAACCATTTCTGAAGTTATCAGGCTTTGGGCATTGTTGAAATCCAACTCCGTACATGAAAAACAAAATGTGATCTTCCCACTCACTGGAGATCTTCGACCAAAAACACTAAAAAATCAACCAAAAACAAACTCACGGGGGATATTGATCATATCATGCAGTCAAAGAGAGAAAGAGGAGAGGACACGTTAACAGATCAGTAATCACTAATTAATAATCACATCCAAAACATGCAAATATAAAATCAAACCCATATATATATAATCATATTGTTTGAAAACAAAACACAAATTTCTATCTTCCCTATTGCCGACCCCAAAAAACTTAACAATCCATTATGTTAATCCTCAATTAATATCACATTAGTAGCAACTTATCTCACCAGAAAAGACCTCTTCAACCTCGCCGAGAGTTCCCTATGCCTCATCGAAGAAATATCAATCTCGATCAAATTCTCTTCTTCGAAATGAAACTCCATGTCCCTCTTCTTCACACAACCATCTAGAGCTATCTCAATCAACTCTTTCTCCTCTTCATCATCCCACCTGAAGAAGCAACTGTTCCCCGGCAAGTCCCATTCTCCTGTCGCTGGAAACCCACTATCCGACAAGCCATCCGAATCAGATTCCGGGTAGTAACAAGACAACGAAGGGTACCTCTGAATAACACCCACGTTGTGGTTCTCTTCTTTCTCATTTGCATGCTCCCCTGTTTCTTCTTCTCCTTCTTCGCCTTCGTATTCCTCGTATATCACTTCCAATGGTGCTTTCACGTTCCATTCCACAAAGCATAAACTCGACTCGAAACCCCTTTGGGATCTGATCCACTCCTGCACTTGCTCCATCGATTTCGTTTCCTTCGGTTCAGTGGGACTTCTCCTCTGTTTCTCTTCTTTGCTTCCCCTGTTTTCTTCCTTGACGAGTTCAGAATACTTTCTATGATTTTCATTTTCTTTGTCTTCTTTATGTTGAGACTTCTGAATTGCACCGAGCCGGAGTATGGTGAGCAAGAGAACCCAAGTGAGAATCAGCACCGGCGAGAACACTGTCTTCCAGAAAATATGAGGCAAGTAGAGAAAAACCAAGGTGCAGAAGGCGATAGCGCAAGAAAACAGAGGATCTGAAGAGAAAACAGAGAGAGTGGAAATGGTTTCTGCGAATAGTGAGTTCATGGAGTCATAAAGTGACACCGATGAAACCAGCTTCAAATTCAATTCTAGAATAAAAAATCTACCTTTGTCCATTCCCACTCAATGATAACTACGATTCCAAAAGAATTGGACGAAATAAGATCAAGCCCATGATAGAAGAGGAAAGCAATGTTTGGATTATGAGAAGAAAAAAAAAGGAACTTAGAAAGTTTGATGGAACTGAAAATTGCCACTAGTGGCCACTAAGAATGAGATGAGGGGCTTTCTAAAGTGTGTTTTTTTGTGGGGTTTAGATTTTAGAAGCCTTTTTGGCGTGAGGAGAAGGCATGGGATAATAAAGGGCAAGGTGTGGTCCTGCAAGGTGCATCCGCCAAGATGATCTTTATATACTTCAAAAGCTCACAGGTCTAAAAAGTTGTTATGCTTTTCTTAACTCAAATTCATGAATTTAATCAATGTATTTGAGGCCCTTTGGTTCGTGCTTATTCATGGAATCTGTTCATAAATTGATTTTTTCTTATTCTTTTTCTCGTTTTAATGGAGCAATCCATCCAAGACATTGATTTCATCATGGCCAAATGGCATTAAGCTGCTCAGCACTTTTGGCTCAATTGCTTTTTCTGAACGTGAAACTTCACCTAGAACCACATGAGATGCAACCTCCACAGTTCCTTTTAAGGGTAGGTTGGTCAATCGGAGCCCACATTTGTCACTCCTACTTTCTCATTTTTGGTCCTGTTTTAGCTTTGAATTTGAGAGAAAGAGTATAATTTAATTAGAAATCTCTACTCAGACCAAAAAATAATAAAAAAAAGAAATACCTACTGCAATGGTAAAAAATGTGAGTTTAATTTCTATGTGAAAAGAATGTAAATTTTTTTTATATTGTCATCAAATAAAATCATTTTATTTATATGACTTTCAAATAGTAAAGATAAGACTTTTCAAATCATCCCCTATATTGAGATGGCAATACATTATTAGATCTATCAGCGTATTAAAATTAATTTTTTTTTTTGTCATAAAAACGAATGAAACTCAATATATATATTTTTTATCTTCCATCTTTGCAGGCCATTAGAAGTGCTTCTTTTTTCATTAATTTGTTAAAAGTGATTCTTGAGAACATAATTCTTAATAGCTAGTAAAGAGGTTATTTTTGTGGTAACAAAAAATATATTAAAGTAAACACTCAAATTGGTTCCTAAAAATTTTATTGATGGACAAATTAGTCTCTAATAAAAAATATTAGTGTCGATATCCTAACAATTGTAAAAATAGACACTATAGATCCTTACAATAATAAAAAAATTAGTGTTGAGATCTCTTACAATTATAAAAATAGGACATATAGATCTATGATTCACTTGCAACTTGTTAAATGCTAATGTGGACCTTAATTATTGATCAATATGACACTCATTAATTCCAATCAATACTAATAACTAAAACACACTTTATATTTTTTTTATTTTTGTAAATTTCTACGCTAATGTTCCAGTATAAAAAAAAAAAAAAGATTGGGGATAAGTTATGTTTTTTTGTAAAGGGCAAGCTGCTTTTCTTTACAAATAGAAAGATAAAACTATATGTCAACCAAAAACCAAAAAAAGAAGAAAGAAAAACTATAAACCACAATGCCTAACATAGTTAATAATTAGCTTAGTCTTTAAACATATAGTTAAGGGTTTGATTGCTAATGATGTGTATGGGAAAATCTCATGGCCAAAAATAATACACATGTTTATGAGCTCCATGCCACGATTAGGGTGTGCATGGCTCAATTTTTATCAAGAACCAAACCACATTGAAGTGAACTAGAATTTGGTTCAAACCAAACCACCCTTTGAAAGAAATTAAACCACTAAACTAGTTATCAACAGTTCCTAATTCCTTAAACCATAATTCTTTTCAACCAAGAACTTGAGTTCCTTAGTGCTAAATAGATCTATTGTGGTTTCAGTTGGTATCGACTTCCAAACTTCTAAATGAAGACGCGAGTCAAAAACAAGAAAATGAAGTGATGTGAGCTAAGTGGTGTGACAAATTATGAAATTGGAGGAAGTAGAGGTATGAGGTGGGTCTCTGGTCATTAATACTTAAGGAAGAAGAATATTGTTACATGTTTAGTAGGGGTGGCAAATAGGTAAAACCCATCGATTGAGCCAACTTTCATTTTTTTGATGAGGTAAGTTAGCATTTTCAATTCAAATAACTATGGGTCAACCCGTCACCCCTTTATTATAGTCAACCCATGGTCAGGTGGGCCGGGTTGGTAAAATAGATAAAATATAAAAAAAAATGAGTTGGCCCATCAACCTACTATTTTTTTGGAAAGTTGACACTTACAATCCAAATAACCAAAAGGGTTAACCCGCCACCCTCACCCCGTTTTATGACCAACCTATGGAGGGCGGGCTATTTGCCACCCCTAAGTTTTAGTGGTGGATTGATCTTATTTGGCGGTGCAATTCCTAAAATAAGATTTATTGAGAAAAATCAATTTAGTTTCTAAACCTTTCACAAAACTTGGTTACTTTAGGTTTGGTTTGGTTATAGTTTAAATTGGTTTATATGGTTTATTTCAAGTCCTAACATTGATAAAATTAGTCATTGCTTTTAGTGGTGGTTACCTTGAGTTCATAAAAAAAAAATGTAATAAGAGAAACTATGAATATGGCTATAATTGTAAATTGAAGATTAAAAAAAGAAGAAGGGGCATTTACCAAAAATAAGGGACAAAATCAAAATAGAGTAATGTTATTTCAATACTTAAGAGTTGGTATCTTAATAAACACCAACTTTTTTTATTAAATGTAATGGGATGAATATAGATTACTATCACATCTAATAATATTAATATATATGTCTTAATGGAATATCTACTTTTAGGCATTATATTAAAATAAAACTTTAGAACAAAGTATGTATTGGGTGGAGGAAGAAAGGTTGAAAAAAAGCGGTTTCATATCTACAATCAATGTGTCATCTTTGCTAACATGATGTCTCACTTTTATCTCATACGCTTTTTGTGACAAATTAAACACCACCTTATCAGTTTATTTAAAAGATATTTTGATTACCAATTTGCCTTGTTCTTTATGGACTCGGCTCCAGTCACACTTTTTGTGGGGATGAAAATGTTTTTGGAGTATGCGGACGGTATCATTGAAAACTACTCATGAAATTTTAAATAAAATATAATTAATAAGTAAAAAAAATGAATTAAAATGTTATGACTTTAAATTTTGAACTTTTGATATTATAAGTAAAAAAAATTTATGTAACAAAAAAATAAGAACATTGCTCAGAGCGATATTTCCATTATCACTTACTAATTTTGATAACAAATTTTTTCATTTTATTCGTTCTTCCAAAAGACAAATCATTTATCAAGGCAAAATATCAAATTAAATTTAATTATAAACTATGGGCAATATAGTAGAGACAAAATATTTGTGTTTAAAGAATAAGAGTTTAATTTTAATGTCATGATAGTATAACAATTCAATCAAACCTCTATTTTTGTATGGCTTTTCAATTATTGGGTGAAAAGTAACCATATTTATTATTATATAATTTAATAATTAAATGAATGTATAAATATTTTTTATACTATTAGGGCATTCTAATCAAATTCAAAAAATAATAACATATAATCTTTGTGTAGAATGTTTGAACATAAACGTATACTTTACCAATTTCACAGGTGATTATGTGATGTTATTACGTTAGTGATAAACCAATATGAGTAAATTAACGGGGAAAAGTAAGAATAGTTTATACAAATTAAAGGTCATGAATTTAATTAAAGAACAGGGAGTCATTTTGTAGAATTTTTTAATTAATTATATAAAAGATAAACTTCAACATAAAATAAAGCACAAGAGTGATTGCCTTGTATAGCTGCTTTGGATGTGTTTATTTTTATAAAAAAAATTAATTAAAAAAATCTTTTTATATTTTTTGATATATTTGGATAATTTTTTAAAGTAAAAGCATAATAAAAAATCAAAAAATAATTTTTTTTGAGGCACTATAATTTTTATCTTTTGAAAAAAGATTTTTTTTATAATATAAAAAATATGTTTGACAATAAATAAAATTATATATTCAAATATAAATCAACATTTATTTTTACAAAAGATCTTAATTAAAAAGATCAATTAAAAAAGATCTTTTTAGAGATAAGCACATCCAAATAAACTCATTGTCCACCATAAATCTTCATACGTATCATGTTGCGAGGCATTTCGCTTGAGAAAAATCATCAAATTTCATGTGTAGTGGAAACTTCGGACGGCTATCATCTCTTGTAAGGAATAAAGTGTCACTTTTTCCATGAAATTGTAAACATATTTCACTTTAATTCCTAAAATTTTAAAATTAACTCTTTAATCCCTGAAATTGCATTGGCCTGTTAATCCTAGTCAAACTCCGTTCAATCATTACATTTTGCCAACGTGGCACGTTAAGTGACACATGGCATGGACATGGCAAGATTAAAATAGGTTAAATTAGTTCCTGAAATTTTTTAAAATGTGTCAAAAAAGTCCCTGAAATTTTAAATGTGTCAAAATAGTCCTTGAAATTTTCTAAAATGTGTTAAAAAAATCCCAAATCCCAAATTTATCCTCTTTTGGTTCATAGAGTTTAAATATTCGATAATTCTTAAATACACTTATTTCTCTATCATTTTCACACCTTATTTAAATAATCCAAATTTTTAAATATCCTAAATATAATTAAGAGCTTGATTAGTCCAATTTGATACCCTCCATATTTAGCTAACATAATTAATTTATTGGCTATTACATTACATTTCTTGGAAAAAAATGGGTATTAAAATATTACAAATAGGATTCAAGGGAAATATTATATTATAAAGCGTGGCTGAAGTTTATCAAGAGCTTTTTGGAATATTTTAGTTACAATTTAGGAAGGAATTTGACATCAAAGAATCTAGCATGACAATAAAAAGAAACTTTATCCTCATGTCAAATGTACTTGGAAACTATATCAAATAGAGCTTAGAATTGGAAGAAATTGTGTTATTCCTTCTTAACGATATGGGTGTAAGGAATGACCGCCTCTTAGGAATTAATTCACGAATTTTAGGTTAAGTGGTGTCAGGTTATTTCAAGTTAAAGAAAAAGTGGTACCAATTTAATTTATTGAAGATTGGTTCAGTTTTAAAATTGAGTTCATTTTTACCAGAAATCTTAGATTTAATTTGCAATTAAATATTTGTTTTTATGAAAACTAGCTAAGAAAGATCTGGCATTTGACATTTGGTTGGGTCAATAAAATACAAGCTATATTTTTATAATATTATTTAAACAAACCATCAACACAAGTACAAAATCTTTAAACAAAGTGATTCTAATCTAGTTAAGCAACTATTTAATTCCATAATTAAATTTCATTATGAGCTAATCTACAAGCTCTGCCACACCATGTCTTAATTAAATACTCTTTGTAATCAAGTGAAAATGTTTACAAAGCACGAAATCCACATATATAATATTGTGAGAATTAACAGCCTCTTGGAAATTAATTATTTGGTTAAGGTGGTCATTACCTATGGCCCACTATAATTAAGGTGGAATAATAGACACAATTCTCTACTTGAACTATTAAGCTTTTATATTTGAAATAGTTTTTAACATTTGACATGAATAAAGTTTCTTTCATTATCATGCTAGATTCTTTTAATACTAAATTCCTTCCCAAATTGCAACTAAAATATCCAAAGAGGCTCTTAATAAACTTCATCCACGCTTTATAATATAATATTTTCCTTGAATTCTATTTGTAATATTTTAATACTCATTTTATTCCGAGAAATGTAATGTAATAGCTAATAAATTAATTATGTTAGATAAACATAGAGGGTATCAAATTTGGACTCATCAAGCTCTTAATTATATTTAGGATATTTAAAAATTTGGATCATTTAAATAAGGTGTGAAAATGAAGAGAAATAAGTGAGTTTAAAAATTATCAAGGATTTAGGCTTTATGAATCAAAAAAGAAGAAATTTGGGATTAGGACTTTTTTACACATTTTAGAAAGTTTTAAACTATTTTGACACATTTAAAATTTCAAGACTTTTGACATATTTTAGAAAATTTTAAGACTAATGAATCTATTTTGATATATGTTACATGCCACGTGGTATCAGGCATAACACGTGTCATGCCACGTGACATTAACATTACACGTTATCAACACGTCATTGACACGTGGCATGTCATGTGCCATGTCAGGATATGTAACGGTTGAATTCGGTAGTTTGCTAGACTAAGGTCCAAATGCAATTTCAAGACTAAAGAGTTAATTTTAAAATTTTAAGGACTAAAGTGAACACGCTATAATTTCAATGAAAAGGAACACTTCACTCCTCTTGCAAGGGATCAGTATCAGAGATACACACCTGCAATCACTGCTCCATCCACTTTTTTCAAGTGCAGAAAGATAGCATCAGTACCTAATTTTGTAAATTAAATTAGCAAAATACGCATAGAAATTGATATGACATCCAGTTTTTATGTGCTCTATCTTAGAGTTTGAAGATAATTTGAACTTCTATTGATAGATGAGATTTTGATTTTATAAAAATGGGTTCAATGGATATATATGATATTTCGGGTACATCGTCGATTTTAAAGTATCCGTATCCGCAGATCAAAGTTGTCCACTACTCTATGAGCGTGGAACCCATGGGAGTACGTTTACAATATAAGCTAGACTTCCAATAAGCTTTAACCAGGGTGACAGAGTTCACACGTGTCAAAACTGGAGCCTCACAATCATTGTTCCCTTAGCACCCCCGGTTTTATGTATATGAAGTATTCTTTCATTATTTGCACAATGGGGGAAACTTGTAGAGCAGAAAGGGGGAAGGACACAGCAGTTGGTGAGACTGGTGAATCTGCTTGTTGGCGGGAAGCCATGCCTTTAAGACAGAGTTTGATTTGATTAATTGGGCTGCCAATACCATTAGTTTTGGCAGACAACTTTTCTGTTCCATGCTGAATGCCACGGGAGTTGGCGGGGGAATCGTATATATCGCACTTTCTTGTGAAGATATATAGAGTCACATGGTTTGGGGCCCTTTCCTTTAGCTTGCTTCTTAAAACCAAAGGTTAGGTCTCACATTTCATTTTCAACAGGTTTTGCTAAAAAAATCTTCATGTTAATTGGAAACATGAGGATGTCAAATCAAGACCAGAGATTAGGACCCCTCATCAACTTTTGAAAGAAAGGAAATGGAATTGTGCTTTAATGTGGCTCAAAACTGGCACAATATGGCCCTCATGTGTGGCACAAATTATCTTGTTAACAGTGGACAGAATTGCCAGATATATGTAATATGAAATGATGAAATAATAAAGGTGGGATATACATTTGCGCTGAAAAACAAAGCAAGCAAATTAATACCATATCATCAACCTTGTCTCCCGGGTTCGAATGAATGAAGCGTATCAATGCTTATTATGCTTCCACAAGTCTGATCCACGTGTTTTTTTTTTTTCCCGATAATTAGAGTGTGATTAGTTAGTTAGTGATGGTTATGTTTAGACTGTGATTATGTGTGATCCACGTAATAATTACATTTTCGCACATCTTCCTTTCGCACTCAATATCATTGTTACCGGAAAAAAGAAAGAGTGCATGAAAAAGAAAATATTTGCGCATCATTTCTACATTAAAAATAACATGTAAATAACTAGTGATGTATTACGTGATAATTAACCGGAGATCACGTGTAAAAAATGAGAGAGAGAGATAACCGGAGATGATACTTATCATTATACGGCGGTGTATTATGTAATGTTTGTGTGCATTTTTGTGTATTATGAATTGAAATTGATATCAGATACACATAATCGCTTACAAATATTATGGCAACAGAAGCTTATAGAAGAAGAGAAATATTATAAAATTTTATTTAATTTACTGATTTTATAACTACACATAACCTTAACAAGTTTTTTTTTGACTTAACCACATACAACTATGTGGAATGCAAGCCTTTTAGGCTACGAAGATGAATGAAAAACAAAACACAAAAAACTACAATATTAATTCACGAGATAACCATTAAATGCTACATTAAATCTCAAATTAAATTTTCTATACTTTAGATTTTATGTCTTCCACTTTATGGATTATGTAGGGTGGCTATAGGATGGGCTATAGATTTGGTAGTATGTATAGTCTTGATTCTTGATATGCTTGGTTTAATTTGTTTGGTCTGATAGAAATAATGACATCTTTTGTGTGATGAACGATTAATTGAGCTTTATTAACACTTAAAAAATATTACTAAATCATACAATAATGTCAGGAAAATTTTTTAGCAGGATAGATATATAATACACTTGAAAACATATTGCTAAAAAAATTTTAAAACACTTTTTATATTTTTAGTAATACTTTTTAATTGTTAGGAAAATGTTTTTTTATTAAGATAATTGGTATAGCTCAAACTCCACCATGGGGGAGAGAGCAGTACGGACCAAACCAATAACAGCATGTTTGGATAGGCATGTTTTTGGCCGTAAGGCCAAAATAATTGGGAGAGAAAGTGATGTTGCTTGTTTTGCATATTTGCTCTTAGAAGTAGCGATGCACTTTTAAAATAATTGATTTTAATGAACGTTAAAATTTTTAGCTTTTATTTTTTCATCTTATATTAATTCTTCTAAACTCACTTTTTAACATCTTTTCCAAATATATTTAAAATCAATTCTTGTAAAATCAATTCCTTTAACATCAATTATTTTAAAAGTAATTCTACTAGAATCTAAACTAACTGAGTTCAAGTATCAGCATACACAAATGGTACAGTTAAAGAACAAAATAGCATTTCAAACACCTGGAGCACTCCTGCCGCCTCAATCCTTTGGGCACCTTTTAATAATCCTCAGATCGACCACATGATTTCAAAATGAGCATTGCACCACCATTGTCCTGGACACTTGTAAATGAACTTGTACATAGCACTCTCCATGCCCAAATACCAGCTGTCCACATATATTAAAACCCAACATTACAACAAACACCCGTTCTTTAACAAAAAGTTTGAACAGCATTTCTTAATGATAAATGTTACTAAAAATTAAACATGATATAGTGGCTAAACATTTCAGGGAAAATAAAAGGATATTCATAAACTATTTTTCACATATAATTTTTTAAATGATAAAATAAGAAAACATTTATTGTAGAACACTCTTATTTTATCTTTTCTTCTCCAAACTAAAATGTATAAAAGCAATGTGAAATTATTTATGGTCTCCAAAAATCACATTCGGCCCAAAAAGGAAGTAATTCCATTGGGAAATTGCTTAGTATTAAGAATCCTATTAATGTTTTAGGGTAAATTACATTGTCTTTGCTTGAGATTGGGTAAAGTTCACATACCTTGGCCTCTCATATATATGTAAAATTTTTAACAGATTTTTGAGTTTGTAAATTTATATTGATCTTTTCTGAATTTGTAAAATTTTTATATTACAATGAATAGTATATATAAGGAAAGTAAGTATCAATAGGGGTGAGCTGAGGTGGCAGAGCCAAAGTTGAGCCAAAGGGCCACTTTGAAAGGGACGAGTATCTCCTAATCCACTACTCAAAAACTGAAGGGCCACTTGGATTGAAGTTATACCCAACCTTTTCTATTCAAGAGTAAGCCCATAGGGTTTTTTTCGCTTTTCATTTTTCAAGGCCAACTCAACCAAAATTGATAATATGCTGCTAGTTTCTCCAACCCAAAAATATATTGAATCAACAATATTGAAACCCATTAACAACTCGCGCCAGAAAAAAAAAAAAAACCGTTAAGGACAAAAAGTGAAAAACGGAATTTGTTGTCTACTTGTCCTCAATTTTGACACTGTGGACGATACAGATTTAATTGAAAGAATATGAACGTCAATAAAGCATAACTATAAAAGAAAAATGGAAAAACGCTCATGAATTTTTTTTTTTATCCCAAAGAAAAACAATTATCTTATTCCTGCCATATTTAAAACTTATCATTTAACTATTTTTTTTTGTGTGCATTTAGCTATTATTTTAGATGAACTGAGTTCATGAAATAAATTTTTGACGGAAATATTCAAATGAAAGCAACAAATTCTAATAACTTTGAATTTTCAGTTTTCACATTATTATTTATATTTAAATAAATTTTTGACCGAAATATTGAAATGCAAATAAATAAATTCTATTTATATTTAATAGTATTTTTTTTATCAACATAAGTATATATAACCTTTGTATATTATTAATTATTTCTCATAAAAATGTATTCCTTTGACCGAGCATAAAAATATATGATAATAATAGTAACTTCTTGTAATTAATTATGTATTTAACGGTATTAGTAACGGCTTGCATTTTACTAATTCATATCAATAACTAATTATAGATAAACCATGATGAAAGCACCGATGCCGTGCTTGCTTCTCATGCGTTACAGAAAGAGTGTGGTCGATCAAAGCATGATGACTGAATTGAAAGTTGATTGCAAAAAACTTAAATGAACAACGCATCACATATATAGCTCAAAATTGTGAAATTCTTTATTGATTGATTGATTAAATAAATCAACACAAAACACATACATATATTCCAACTAATATTTGGAACTCGGTGGTATGCTCTGTTCATATCTGAAGAAATTTTGAGGATCAACCCTGGTTTTCACGGAAACCAATCTATCAAAATTTTCCTTGAAATACTTGCCCCCATAAGTGCGAGCCACGTCCATGCACGTTCCATTACTTGGATTGGCTCCAATGTCTCTGTCCCTGTAATTTAGGAATGCCTCCCTTGGTGAATTTGAAACATATGGTGTCATAAACTCATACATAGACCTTGAAAAATTCAGGTACTTGTTAGCGGCAACCTCTCCATCTTCTTCCCAGGTCACGTAGTACTGAATCTTGAACAAGTTCCCTGCCCTGTGAGGAAACGGGGTGTCATTTGGTGACACCTGGCTCATCCTTCCACCATAGGGATTCCACTGCATCACCATTCTGTCACCTTCCATAAACTTGTTCCAAATGGATTCCAAGCCCTCCCTCGGAATCGGCTTCTTCACATAATCAGACTTGCTCTTGAAATAGGATGAAGGAGGGACCTTAGGGTTTTCTAGCAACACTTCCAGTGGGGTTCCAAGTGGGAAATTAGCCCAAAAAGAGTGGTGTTCACCCAAGGCATTTCAATGCAATCACTTTTCAAGACCCAATTCGGGAAACTCCCATTCATCAAACCAAGAAGCCTATCAGTTTGTCCCAGAAACTGACCAATGAATGAAACCTGCACGGTCTTCTTACCAGTCCCTTTAGGCCCATCAACCACTTCAGGCTGCACCCTTATGAAAAGATCCTCATGCAGTTCGGGCGCAACTTCCTGCCACCTGTGAACAACATCCGTCGCGCCTTGTTCCAAAGTCCTCTTCACGTTGAACACAGTCACTTGAGGAGTCACAGGAACCAACCTGATCTTCCAAGCAACCACCACACCGAAACTCGCGCCGCCGCCTCCTCTTATGGCCCAAAACAGATCCTCCCCCATCGATTTTCTATCAAGGCACTGGCCATTGGCATCGACAAGTTGCGCATCAACAATGTTATCAACAGAAAGGCCATATTTCCTCATCAGATTCCCATACCCACCACCGGAGAAGTGTCCACCAGTACCCAAGGAAGTGCATACTCCAGCAGGGAAAGCATACACTCGGCTCTTCTCATGAATATGGTAGTAGAGCTGGCCAAGTGTTGCACCAGCTTGGACCCACGCGGTTCCAGCACCGATGTCCACGTCGACACCCGAAAGAGACCACATGTCGACGACCAAGAATGGGACCTCGGACATGTACGAGAAGCCCTCGTAGTCGTGGCCGCCGCTTCGGATCCTGAGCTGAATGCCGCTGGATTTCGCGCACGTGACCGCAGCCTGGATTTGCAGCTCGTTGCGGGGGGTTATGATGGCGAGAGGTTTGGGTGTTGATGGCGTCTTGAATCTCTTGTTGTGAATGCGAAAGTTGAGCACTTCTGTGTACAAGGGGTCGCCTGGGGTATAGATGACGGTTCTGTCGACGATTTTTTGTGAGAAACAGTTGAGAAAGGCTTCAATGGGTGACTGAGCTGAAGTGGTGTGTGAAACAGATAGAAGAAGAAGAAGGAGAATGGCCATAGTTGAGAGAAAGAATGATAATGTTCCCTCTATTCTTTCCATGGTAGTTTTGTACTAGCTATATATGCCATGGTAGTGCTGCATTCAATATATAGTGTTAAAATCTTGCCCTTTTTTATTTGTAGAAAAGATTAAAAAAATGAAAAAAAAAGAGGATCGTGAGTATCTTCTCCTTTAGTAGTATTTTTCAATACAATAATGTTATTTCAATATCTAATTTTGATGTCTCATTTAGACATTTATCCATTATTGATAATTGTAATTTCCACTTATTCTCACTATTTCATCTCATTCCAACAGTGATTAAATGAGAGTTTATTTGAATGGGACATCCAAATATAAATATTGAAATTATATTATTATTTTTAAAATATGGTAAACAAAATCAATAATTAATTTGTTTAAAACAATTTTAGACCACAAAAATAAAAAAAAAAGTGAAAAAAGCAATGGAAGACCACATTAGTTATGCGCTAAAAGAAATGAAATATTATTTCAACAACTTAAAAATGAATTTTTATTAAAACATATTTTATTATCATTAGATATGATAATAATTTCTACTAAATTATCTTTTTCATGTATTATATTTATTAGTGATAAAATAAAACATTTACTTTTAGAATGTTTGTTGAAATAACACAACTCCTCAAAGAAAACAAAGAAAGCGTCAAAACGCCACCCAGGTTAATGAAGAGAGAGAATGTATTAAATCAGGGAAGAAAGTAACAAATATAGAGTCTTCTTAATAATAATCAATAAGCTTTCAAACCTCAAATTAATGCCAACGTTAGTTAGGTTTTATTATAGTAAAATATGATATGCCAAAAGAAAAAGCAAAAAAGTTTGACTGCCATCAACATCTCATTATAAGGGAAAATTTTACTAATTTGACCACGAGAATTTGTTAAAAACTATGAGGGCACACTATCCATTTTAAGAATATTACAATATAAGAAATTGAGTGCTATAATTCACTAGTTCATCTAAATATTAATAATCATAATACATTATTTTAAACTCTTGTAAAATTTGTTGTTGTATAGTGTTACAACATCCTTAAAGGACGTAATAACAAAATGATAACAAAACATTTATTCTTAAAGAAATAAATTTAAAAAATGGAGTCACCCCAATTTTAATTATGACTAAAATTAAAAAAAATAATTTATAAAAATGGTCTTTTGAAAAATATTTGAGTTCGAAAGTCTAATTATGATTGAAAAGGGTAAAATACATTCATAAAACATTCATAATCTAATATTCATTATGCAAATTGATTATAACTTTAATGACATTTATTTTTCCCCCAAAATTGCAATAATGTATATGTATAAAAAAATTAAATTAAACTAAAGAAAAGGACACTATAAAAAAAACTTGAAGAAATTTTTTTGGTGGTTTTAGTTATTGGGACAGCCATATTCTTAAATGAATAATTCAAAGCTACATTATTCTTGTAAAAATACTTGTGTTTTGATGAATTTTAATTAAAGAAATAAAATTTTTCACTGTTGCATAGAACTTAGAATAACATAAATTATATAATAATTCTTTACACTCTTATGAAATTTGAGGACGATAAATTATACTTTAAAATCATAAGTTGTTGCATGGATTTGAAAACCACAAAAGAATTGTTATTTATTACTTTCTTATTTACTCAAAAAAAAAAGAAAACTAAATGCATTACGATAACCAAAACATAAAAAAGTCATCATGCCTAAGACTATAAGAAAATACGGTTATAAAAACAGGGGAAAAAAAGACTAAGAAAAATAAATGGTAGATTAAATAAAACATGTGGACCAGACGCTAAGAAAGAAAAAACAAAGTTAAGAAAATGAGACTAAAAATGCATGTGGACCAGACGCTAACAAAAAAACAATGAGACTAAACATGCATGTGGACCAGACGCTAATAAAAAAAACAAAGTTAAGAAAATGAGACTGAAAATGCACGAATACACTAAACAAAAAATGTCAGTAGCATATTGATATCAAAGAATGAGAATAAGGAAGTGTGTCATGTGGCTTGAAGGAGATATCACGAGGGTTGTGATAGAGTGACGTGAGCTCAGAAGAGAGGATTGGTCCCACCTGTGATTGTAATTGGCTGCCCCTATTTATAAAATTTGTATGTGAGTGATTGAGATTTGACAATTAAAATTTTAAAAAAGATTTAATAGAGATTTGATTGAGATCTTAATTGAAAAAGATTTGAATGAGATTCTGACTAATACTTGATAAAAAATTTAATTAAACTAATTTTTGAAAAAGATTTGATGCTAACAACAAAACAAAATCAAATTTTCGAAGGAAGAGATCTTTTTGTTATTTTTTTATTTTTTATTTTTTTCTTTATTTTTTGTATATACAAATATTTGGATAAAATATGATGTTTACATGTAATATTTTCCTGAAAAGAAAAGAAAATCCTTAAAATGACCGAAGGAGTATTAGAAAAACTTATATGACTGGCTGGTTCTTTCATAAATAGAGAAAAAAAAAGTCATTTTTAATGCTCACTTTAATGTCACGTAGCAGATGGAGAATTCAATGTTTATTACTATAGTAATACGGTTTCCTTTTTTTGAACTTTTTGAACAAGTCTTTAACTCTATGCTTTTAGAAAGACTGCAGTTACAAATTTCAATTCATAATGCTTCTCCTTAATGAGTTGACTGAATTTCAGTCGCTATTAAATTTCAGTTGACTGAGTTGACTTTGTTACCCATAAGACTTGTTTAAATGACACTACATTTTATTTTTTCAAAATTTGACACTTCACATCATTCTTAAAATAAAAATCATTAAATAAAAAATAAATTAATAAAATAGAAAATAAAAACTATGTAGAGAAATGAATTTTACAAAAGTAATTTCAATTTGACATGTCTTTAGATTAAATTAGTTCTTAAAATTTAAATTTTACATTTCATATCTTCAAATCTATACCTAGATTAAAACTAAATTATATTATTTGAGCTGCTGCATAAAAATGACACGTGTGTCTTGCCATTAAATATAAGTGAAAAAACAATGTCACAATAATATAAAGAATAAATGACAATAAACACCATTGAGGTTTGCTCTATTGATATTTCATATTTTTTTTCTCACAATTTAACACTCCACCACAAACTTAATTATTAGGTAGAGCGTGTTCAAATCCAATTAAAAATGTTATCCAATTCAATTTAGATCAAGTTAGATTTCAAATCTAGTATTTAAAATCAATTTAATCCAAACCAAACCAAATAATATTATATAATTTAATTTTTTAAGGCAATACAAATTAAATAATATATAAACTAAATAATATAAGTTAAATTATTTATCCCATTCTTTTTTTTTTGGTAAAGAACATAATAGTGTCATTTAAATAAATCTCATGAGTAGTCTTTATTATTTACCATTTTATCTTTTGGATGTTGGCCTCGAGAAGGAAAAGTTGCGGGGTTGAAATTTGAAAGGATTCATGCAAATTTTATTTTCAGGACAAAAACTAGAGTGATATGGAATCTATATTGAAAATTCTTAGAGGTTGCGGGATTTTCCCTAACTTAGTGGGATATATATCGATATTTACATCCATCTAATTAACTTTTACCTTAAAAAAATTAGTGTATGTTAAGCATGTCTCAATTAAAAAATAAAATTAATTTTATTATAAAATTACTTCTCTTTACTTAATACTTTTTTTCATAATATTCTTTACACTCATTTATATATCTCTATTTTAGGGGTGTTCATAACTTGGATTAAGAGTCTAATAATTTTTATACACTAACCGTGTAAAACTTTTTTTATACTGTTATCAATCATGTATTATATCATTAAAAGAGATTAAGTTCACATTCACTATTTAAAAAATCATATAAATTGAATAATTTGATTGGATGATAATATAAAATAATTTTACAACATCAGTGCATAGAAATTAAACTAAAAAATTAATATGTGATAAGTTAAGACTATCAAAAACTTTATCATCATAATATATATATATATATAGTAATTGCTGAAATTAGGTCCGACTAAATGTTGATAATATCTATATCTATTCTTTTGGTCCGTTTCGGATTTCTCTACCAACACTACCATGAGATTATTTCTTTGCACTAGCATTGCATGCAATCCCTCTTAGGTTTTCCCCCCCTTCGTAGTGCGCATTTAACTTTTTGTTTATTTTTAAACGCAAAATGGCTAAAGTAAGTAGTAGTGTACGAATTAACATTTGCTACTTAGCACGTGGCCATATATACACATATACCGGCTGTCCCCGAGGGGACTGGCATACACATATATGGTTATTGGAAGATGGTTTTCATTTGAAATCTTTTGAGATTTCAAATTTTCATCAGGAATGACATTATAATATCAACATTTTTTTATGCGGCATATTAGCAGTACTTTTAGGTATTTCTCGTCTTATTTTAAAGCAAGATAAACAAGAAAAATGAATAAACATTAATACAATGATATAAAAAGTATGGTTACGAAAATAAAAAATAAAAAAAAATTATTATGAGATGAAGCTCCAAACATCAATGCTGCCTTTGGTGTGAAGGAATCCCATGTCGTGTTGTATTATATATATGATGGAGTTAATTTATGTATTTGCCAATAAAAATATGAAATAACATTTTTTTCCTGAATATCATTTGCAAATTAATGAAATCACATTTTTTAAGAAAAAAAGTGGATATTGAGTTTCTATATTTTTATTTTAGAAAGAATATATTTGTAACGGCACATGATCAATTGGAATGAAGGATACTCATTCCTCTTAACTAATGATCTTGGGCTCAAGCGTTAAGTATGGAAAAACTAAGGCCGTTGTGAGAGCTATATTTGTTATAGGATCTTAAATGTTTAAATATGATTTTTTCTAACGGGAGGATGCCTTTAGTTAACCCAAAAAGAAAAAAGGAAAAATGAATCTGTTGGATTATTTGTCCCATTTTCATAATAATATATTCCATTTCATGTTGTTTATCATATATCAAATTGTTGGGTCACTTTAAATAAACTTTAATTTAGGGGGTTTCCTCCTGTACGTACCCTCAATTTGTGTAAGGATATCAGTACTTTGTAAGAATTGACAGTTGAGATTAGGCCACACTATAAGTTTATAAAAATATAAAAAAATATATTTGAAAGTAGTGGAGTTCATAGTTAAATAATAATTACTAATTGATAATGGGCATTAATATTTTTTAATTAATGCTATTTTATTTCTAGTCGTATTAAATTGCAAAATCAAAATAAAGTTCCTATTCCTAAGGAAATAAATATATAGCAACGTCGCCCTGTTCTTAAGCGTAGGCTTTGGATTTAAAATTTAGAAAGTACAACATTTTAGTGAAAATGTGTTTTTTTGCATGATATTCTTGAATTTAAGGGAAAATGTGAGGATAGGAGCTGAAGCTTTCCAGAGGTTTTCAAAGCCTAACGCCAAATGCCTTCTATTAAAGAAGTGATCGATGTGGCACACTCAATAAAATAATTTTTTTGTCAATTCAATGTTGAATTATAATTATCTATCATAAAAATTATTTGTGCTAAATTTCATAAAAATTAAATATCAATAGCAATACAATCATGTAACTTTTATTCTTGTTTATTTTAAACACATATATTTTATTGATTTTGATGAACATAAAAATTATGTCAAACAATTTTAGATTAATTTGAATTTTTATAGACATGATCTATATGATGTAAGATTCTAATCCAATAATGGGTTTAATAAAAAAATTACACCTCTAAAAATTTCTAATATTTATTTAAAGTTATAGTATAATTTGATCCTAACACACACACACAAGCAAACAATAATCTAAAGAAACAAGGACTACAGAAAGCTAGCACAGGAACTTTTATATTGGTTCAATTTCTTCTCCATGAGACTCAAAAGTCACATTCAATATGTGAGACATCTTATTATGTTAAGGTTATCTAGTCAATAACGGTAAAAACAATGATTTCATACTTTCATGCCCATTTTCCAACTAATGCGGTTGAGGTGGTATACTCTGTTCATATCTGAAGAAGTTCTCGGGATCAACCTTGGATTTCACACGGACTAATCTTTCAAAATTACCTCTGAAATACTTGCTCCCATATATACGAGCAACGTCCATACTTGTTACATTGCTTGGATGATTGGCAACTATGTTAAGATCCCTATAATTGAAGAATGTCTCCCTTGGAGAGTTTGACACATATGGGGTCATAAATTCATAGAATGACCTTGAAATGTTCAAGTGAAGACTAGCTGCCTCAACCCCATCTTCTCCCCAAGATGTTAAATACTCAATAAGAATAAGTTCCCTGCTCTGTGAGGGAATGGAATCTTTGATAGTGAAATCTCATGCATCTTCCCACCATGTGGATTCCATTCCATCCGCAAACACTCACTCTTGATCATAGACTCCCAAATGGATTCCAAACTAGCCTTTGCAATGGGCTTCTTCACAAAGTCAGACATGGTCTTGAAGTAGTATGATTCAGGCCCATTGGGAGGATCAAGCAAGGCTTCTATAGGGGTTCCAATTGGGTACCTGGCTCTATAAAGAGTGGAATTGGCCCACGGGATTTCAGTGCAATCACTTTGCATCAAACCCAGTTCAGGGAAACTCTCATTCACCAAAGCCAATGGTCCATCAATTCTTCCCAAGAATAAGCCAATGAAAGTAACCTGTACGGTCTTTTTACCCTCTTGAGTTCCATTCACAACTTCAGGCATGGCTCTTATGAAGAGATCTTCATGAAGCTTTGTTGCAATCAGTCGCCATTTATAGACAACATCCGTTGCACCTTGTTCCAAATTCCTCCTCACACTAAAAACGGTCACTTTTGGAGTCACACGAACCAATTTTGATCTTCCAAGAAAGAACCACACCAAAGCTAGCCCCACCACCCCCTCTTATGGCCCAAAACAGATCCTTCCCCATTGTTTTTCTACAAGGATTATTCCACCATTGACATCAACCATAGTTGCATCAATGATATTATCCGTACAGAAAGACCGTATTTTCTCATAAGCTTCCCATAACCACCCCCAGAAAAGTGGCCACCTGTTCCCACATTTGGGCCCACCCCAGCAGGCAAACCATGAACATGGCTCCTGTTTGCAATGTGATAGTAAACCTGACCAAGTGTTGCTCCAGCTTGAACCCATGCAGTTTCGTTTAAATAGTCAGTGTTTTTACTCTTTTGTTTTTGGTCAAAATGGTCAATGCTGAAACAAGGTAAATTTAAGGATTCAGGAGCTTTCTGACGTTGCGACCACAGTTTTTGTAATAGAATCTTGTGGAATATTACGTCCTCGGACGCTTGCTGTAAGACCAATGACGTATGGCGCGATACTGAAAAAGTTGGAAATGCCCGTGAGAGGATGAAACTGTAAAAGCAAGTAGAAAATATGGGTAGGTTGAAAAATAAAATGTTGACCAATAGAAAAAACTGACCAATCACATGCTTAGTATGAAAGTGGCGAGAACAAATTTAGTAGGCTAAAGCATTTCTTTTAATTTGTTGCAATAAAAATATGAGATTTCTATTTTTATCAGTACCCTCTCGAATTCAGGGTCGGTTATTTAATTATGAGTTGATAGTCACAGACATAATTAAAGGATATTGATATTCTTACAATATGTAATAATATTATCTTTCAAGATAGAGATTATATTTACTATTAAATTAAAGTAATTTGACATTATTATAACAATACATAATTGATTTATAACACAAAATACTATATATCCATTATACATCAAAATTAATCCCATTGTTATATCTCTAACACATATAAGAATCAATATCACGTAAAAAAAAAAAGCAATATAATTTTCTTGATAATTAGCGATTAGGTCATTAATTTTTGCTATATTTAATATTGATGAGAATTTGATGTTGAGATTTTGTGATTTTATAATTGAAAAGCTCCTACAGCCCTTTATTAGTGGGATCCGAAATCTAATCCGTTCAGAGACCAGGATAGCAAACACCTAGAAATTTCAAAAAGAAAAAGAAAAAAGAGGAGAAAAATATCGCACTTAATAAGTTTACTACCACCTCGATTGGTTAAAATGACTTACTTTTATATTCCAAATGTTACTCTTTGGTTAAGGTATTGATTTGGAATTGTAGCTGTTAATTTGGATTGTTCAAGGTGCAATCTGCATTTTGGGCACTGAAGTGTGAGCTCTAAACATCTTTAAGAAAATCAAGGGTGTTAGATGATTTCGATTTCTTTAGGCATGAAGCAATTAGCATTACCTCTTCTTCGATGTAAATAAAAAGTAGTCCAAATTATGGCACATTTTTATAATAGAAAAAAGTATATATTATTTAACATTTTAGTCATAGATGACGTTTTAAAGATCTTAATTTTAATCTCTTTTGTGGAATAAAATTTTTCATGATCATTTACTTTAATTTTGTGTTATTTGTATTGCTTTTAGAAGACTTTAACTGTTATTACTTATTGTTGGGCTTATCGTAACCGTGCTTTCAATTTGGAATGTTTGTGTTGGTTAATTAAAATCCCACATTATCTAAATAGGCTCTTAAGACACATCTTTATATATAAGGAAATGCTTTACTAGTAGTATTGAACTAGAATTGTGAAATCACACATACGTTGCCCAACCTTGATGTGTGTACATGATTGTTATATATATTCTTAAGCTGTTTTTGCTTATAAAATATCCTAAAACTTTTATAAATAAATTTTATATATAAAATTATACATAATATTCATCCATAAAAATTTTTACCTCATTTTTATCCCATAACCATAGTCTTAGTGTAGCATTTTGTTATCCCTTTGTTATGTCACAAATATATATGACAGTGTTAGTGTCATGACTTTTCAACTTTCTTTTTAGAGTTTAATTTGATAAAAGCAAAGTTTTGTATCACATTCTTTTATTTATATTACCTTTTAAGTCATTGATGTACAAATATATTTACTAATATGATAATATATAATTATATAAAATTATTTTATATAAAAAAAATCTAATTATGTGTTGATACATCAATAAAGAAAATTGAGTTTTACATCTATTATTTAAAAAATTATCCAAATGAGATAATTTAATTGGATAACAATGTATCGAAATTGAACTCTTTAATTTAACCATCATTAAACCTTTTAATAATTTTAATTTTTAAAACAATAATTTGAAGAAACAATTTGATCCATAATGTTTATATGCCAATAATAACTAAAGAGTTATTTACTCTAGGTGCATATATGATTCTCTCTTTCCACGATCCATCTTCTTCTCTCCTCCATTTCTATCTAGAGAGCCGACCGCTGGAATTAGATTTTTGCAACTTAATGTACCAAAGTCACTGTGTGTGGATGAGTTCTTAATAGAGTAATATCTAATCTAGGAGGGTTGCTCGTTAAGGCCATTACACTGAGCTTTCCAAGTAGGGTGGAGACTGGAGATCGATAAAGCCTTAAGAATATAATGCCTAGCAAAATTTAGGGTATAACCTGTTCCATCTTTTTCTTAATTATTTGGTCTCATTTTCTAGTTTTGCGCTTTCTTCTATCTTTTTTATCATGTGAATATGGAGTTTAAAATTATAAATTACAATAAAAACTATTTTACTTAATTTATTTATCAAATATTATAAAAATGGGTAAATTAAATTGACTTCTCCCTTAAAATTTGTTGAAATTCACCTTAACTTTATTTGTCCATTTGACACTACTCTCACTAGATGTAATGTGTAATATGTAATGGAGGAAAGGCATGTAATAATTCTACAAATTTAGAGGAGGTTGATATGATAATTTCATAAACTTAGGTATCTCTCCTAAACAAGTTTTACAAATACAGAGAAGTTAGGATGAATTTTATCAAATTTAAGGAGGTCAATGTAATTTTTCCAAAAAATATTCTAATTTTATCATTGATAATCATGTGTATGTTATATTTTGTCACTTAAATTAATGAACCAATAAATATAGAGAATGTTAGTGTAATTTTTGTAAACCTCAAAAATCTCTAGTAATGTTTTTACAAATAGAAAAAGTATGGGGTATAATTGCACTAAACCTTATAACATTAATCCTATACATTTATCCCAATGGGTTGATCAAGTGAAATATGATAAGTCTCATATTTAAGAAGTCCCAGGTTCAAACCCCCACCCATTTCCTTGGAGTGAGTAAAATGTAAGTTTCTGGGACTCTTTAACTTAAAAATTTTTCTTGACTTAGATGCCATCCTCTCACTCTAAATTTTGTCCAATAAAAATAGTAAAAAAAAGATTAGGGTAATTATTTACCCAATATATTTTAGCCAAATAATAGTATCTGGTTATATTTGCCTTTTTATAATTTTTTGAAAGTTAAAAGTTATATTTTTATTTTTTATCTTATTTGGTTAAAATATATTAGGCAAATAATTACCCTAATCTCTTTTTAAACAATTAAACTCCAATATAAAACCAATGCTTTTAAAACGAAAAGGTCACAAGTTCGTGATTTCTCATGCCAAACTACAAATGATTTAAGAGATCAATTCAATCTAACCATGACAAAAAATTAAATAAATAAATAAATCTAACAAAAACACTCAAAGTGCAAACCATAGAGACTACGGTTTTAGAACTTAACCAAATAAAAACGCAAAGATGCTTCTAGTCGCGTGAGTTATGTGGAGGTAAAAGAGAAGAAGTGTGGTACGCCTTTGAGTCCTTCAGCTGAATGATGAAGACCCACTTTGACAAAGCCGCATACGATATATTTTATGCGAAAAGTGGATTAGCACCAATCCAACGATCCAAGTCAAAACTAATGGAAGTCATAAAGAGTCAATTGTTACTATAAACAAATTAAGAAATTTTCTTTCGGTTGCAATTAGAAATTTGTATGACAATAAAAATAATATATCAAGAGTCCCAATTTGCCATTCTTATTCCCCCAGAGCCGAAAAATTCTCGGTTCTATTCCAGTTACTTAATCAATTTAAAAGCAAAGCAAAAAACATGGTGAAAAAGGATAGCAAAGCTGTCTTCTAGTTCTAGTTTTATCTAAACTAGAAATGCTCAAACCGCTAAATAACAAATATCTGAAT
Source organism: Dalbergia oliveri (assembly GCA_030441495.1). NCBI lineage: Eukaryota > Viridiplantae > Streptophyta > Magnoliopsida > Fabales > Fabaceae > Dalbergia > Dalbergia oliveri. Next base: position 38,588,092 of record JAMLFY010000002.1, on the reverse strand, counting down.
CTAAATTTACTTCAACTTCCGATGGACCATGATTATGATATGCCAAATATGTAAAATATTTCTCCCCACTATATGGTAACTATTGAACACTTAACAAAGCAAATGACAACGATTTCTATATCCAAAGAGAAATTGAGTCCAGAATTATTAACATCTTTGTGAAACCAAAATGAAACATTACAAGAGAAGGAAAATAGAAATACTGAGGAACAAATTTAATCATATATAAGTGGAAACTTTAATCATTTTATTCATAAAGCACAAAGAGTATGCAGTACCAACTGTACACACACTCAATCTTATAAGATTAGAAGGGCCAATATATGATTTCCCTCCAAACAAAATCACTAGAATCTCTCTACCACTTTCTATTTGCCTATAGATGTACAGAAAGATTACAAACAAGCCAAAGCAATCTTCAATGAAGGATTTGAAGATAAGGCTTGTCGAGATTTCTTAAACGTGTGAAAATCAGCTCAAATCCCTCTCTAATCTATCATTTTCAATGTACAAACAAACAACAGACACAACAATCTGTATTTACAAACCAACCAAAGCAAAGGGAAACTCTGTGATCCTCTCATTATCAGTTGCTAACTTCCTTGGCTTTGTTACTGTTCTTCTTCATCCATAGAAGCAAACAAGGCCACCGAGATGGAAGCCAGTTTCCCACCATTAAGCCTCGACTTAGATTTCCTCAAAGGGGCTTTTGGAGCTTCAACTTCCTCGAACCGATTGGCATCCTCCAAATCAAAGGGAGAAGGAAAAGCAAAAGTTTTCTTCTTTGGGTACTATACTCAAAATGCAGCCGCTTAGCAACCTCAGTCTGCAATAGGAAAAAAACCAAATTAGAACACCATCAGTTGAATTAGTAGAAAACAGAAATGAATCATCACTCTGGAACAATAAAACTCCGAAACTCACCGCTTCTCTAATGGTTTTTGAGACATGTAAAAGCTGCTCCAAATCTTCATGGTCCACACAACACAACACCCTAATCTGTAATTCATGCAAATAAGGGGGAAAAAATCGTAAATTTCAATTTCAGAACAGTACTATCCATCCAAGGAGGGTTAAAAAAAGAAAAAACTAAAATTTCGGAATACCCATTATAGAATCAGAAATGGAAACTCATTAAGAATGAAAATCCAAGCTTGCTCGGAAATGGAAACACTCACCAGAACGTCGAGAGGAAGGGCTTCAAGGGGAGACCTTTCAGAGTTGAAATTGAATCTCCCACTGCGCACTTTCTTCAACGGAGTCCTCATCACATGATCATCGGAACCGAGTGAAGAAGCTTCCACATCGTTGGAAACCCCCACAACCCTCTTCCTTCCGATTGCTCGAGCACCATAACTATATCCCTCAAACCCTAACGCCATTTTCAATTCACCCAAATAATAAATAAAAAACTTCACAGCGCCAAATAACTCTGAGAACTGGTTGACACCCTTTCTTTCTCCAACCTGCAGATACCCACAAAAACCCAAATCACCAAAAAATCAGAAATTGGTCACAACAATGCCACAGCACCACCAACCCATAAGCCATAAGGTGTTTCAAATTTTTTTTGAAGTAGGTGTTTGTTTTTTCGAAAAAAGAGAGGGAAACTTTGTGGAAGAATCTACAAACAACTGAAAATAGGGGAAGAAAAGGAGAAATGAAACTAAACGAACCTGAATGCACAAGGACCGCAAAAGACGGAAATGGATTTTGCTGTGTTCGTGTTGGCTTTCGCCTCTGATCAAACAAACTCAACTATTCAATTGTTCACTTGCCTTTAAAGTTTCTTTCGTAATTTCGGGAACAAATGATGGCGAAACCAATGTGCTTCTATATATGAACCCACCAAATGAGAGAGATAAAAAGCACATTAAAATAAATAAATAAATAAAATTTGAATTTTTTATTATTTGTCGCCAGTAAATAACGCGTGAGGAAATTACGGGAAAATTCGGAGGAAGTATCTAAGGTGGGGGTTACTTTTTCTCTCTCTTCTCTTCTTCGTTTTGCAAAATGGCGGTTAAAATTGGAGAGAGGGAGATGCAAAAAATAGCCGTTGGGATGGGACACGTGGCGGCGTGGGAAAGGTTGGGAGGACGCAAGTGGGGTATGACGTGGTGCATGGTCGGCCCGAGTCGGCTTTGTCGGTTGCTTCTGGAACACGTTCGCTGTACGTGGACGTGTGCTCGGGGCGAGGATGTTGTGGACCGCCACCGTAGTGGATCACAGCCCCGCGGAACCTTTTTTGACGGTGATACGTGTTTGGTGCACTTGATCGACGGTGGAAAGTTGGTAAACGAACAAAGTGGGGCCCAGTCAAAGTCTCCGTGTTTTGACGGAGTTTTCCAAGTAGGCGGCTGGCGGCTGCCTACGTTTTTGCTTTGGCTGTTGCAACTTGCATGTTTTTGTTTTACACCTTTCCATAAATCCGATACCAGAGGGTTATTTTTGGTTTTTTGCTTTTCGTTTGCTTAAGAGTTAAGAGTAAAATATATGTCAATGGTAAGTCAAAGCAGTAAGTATATGTGATGATTCATCTATTCTGATCAAACGAAAAGCATGTGCTTTGTAACTTGTAAGGATATATGGAAAGCCGAAAGCAAAGGTGGGTGAAGTGAGAAAGGATAAATAAATAGATAATGATACAATAACAACATTTGACGAAAGAAGAGCTTATGGAATCACATGTTGCTACCGGAATTTAGGATACAAACAACTTAATTAACATGGTAGTACTATATAAAATAATTAAATATACTCATAGATGAGCGATGTTGGATAAGTATTGCTAGATAAAATTAAAGTAAAAAGAGTGTAGTACTTAAATTAAAAAAAAAGGAGAGTTTACATTGAATATTGTCGTCTAATTGATAGCTTACGATTGTAATTTGTAATTTTATTTTCCCTTCAAATTAGGCGTACCTTAGTTACAAAGTTTTTTAAGGAGTCTTGTTAGAGTGACGGATCAAAATACAGAAAATAAGTTTGATACTATAATTTTAATGTATTAATGGGCCTTTGGCCCCGTATCTTATAAAAAAAAATAAATGTATTAACAATTAAAATTATCATTCAGTTAAATAATTCTATTTGTGTGATTTTTCAAATAATAAAAATAATAGTCAATTATATTTATAGATGTAATAATATATAATTAAATAATAATTATTTTACACTGTTAATAGATGAAAATTAAATCCTAACTCTATAGCCTACAATCTATTTGATTAGTAGGAATTTGGATTCCTCCTTTATATTATTCGACACCCTGTATTTTTATGATATATAATTATTCAGGATTAGATCGTCAGATAATGGAATTCTTTTCTTTGCCTTGGATTCCTTTGTCCTTTCCTGGGCATGCTGCAACCCAATAATCACCATCTTTCTGCGGATATTTAAATATCACTGTAAGGATGTTTCCTTACCTGCTAGCTAATCTTTGCAACACATTCACTGCGTATTAATTTCATATTTTCATTGTCATTCTTAATCAATACTCATTCACGATTCGATCAAAGAAAGTTTGAAGCAAATTTGAGAAAGCTGTCTGTACTTTCAGGTTTGCCTTTTACCCCTTAACAAATACTTCAAGCCTTCAATGTACTCGTACTTGTTAGCTTTCCCCTTGGTTTTATTTGAGCAGTGTTCCTTTCAGTATCACTGAAGACGCCATTTTACGGGGGGATAAAATGATATAATTTAATAATCGTTAATCACGGACATAATTACTCTCATATTGGGTATGAGATCACCAATTTGCTGATACGTTTTGTTTTTTTTTTTTACTAATTCCGTAATAGAAAGGAAAAAAACTACTTTTAGAATATGTTTAGTTAAAAAGTAAAAACAGATCATATACAATTTTATATATGAAATTTATCCAGAAAAATTTACATTTTACTTTTACCTTTTAACCAAATATATTCTTAAAATAATTTATGAACTAAAATTATAGTTAATTTTTTTTTTTGTTTCCTTGCTGTACATGGGAAAGGGCAATAATAATAGTATTATTCTTACTGTCAATTTAGAAAAAAAAAATTTATTCAATATTATCTGTGATTTAATAATTTCAATAAAGTATTAATTATTCATTTTCATTCTTATCACTGCATATATTCTTTCTGGGCACACAAATTTTTCTTGTAATAATTACACAACTTCCTATAAGAGTAATTGTGTAAATATCAACTATTTTGTGTTTGTATGCTTTAAATGATTTCTTGATCAACATGCCAAAACTTTAATCTCCTCTTATAAAATATCTGTTAAATTTAAATAAATACAGATATTAAGAAATATAATAAATAATATGATATAGAATGTTTTTATGCAAGATTATGATTATGGAGTTATATATTATAATAGTCATTAATTATGAAGTACATTAAATAGTTAAAAATGAAAAATCACAGTAATGGACATTGATTACTTTGGGATATATTGAAATAAAAAATTTACTTTAGTTTAATTATAAAATTGATATATATTTTTATAGATGATTTTATCTTGTAGCGAATAAATATTTTAAAAAGAAGTAAAAAAAAGACATTCATGGACAGAGAGCACAATGAGGATTGCATGCGGTTTTGATAGACATCACGACATGGGGTGGGTTTGATTGATTTTTTTGGGCTCAGATCAATTTCTTTCGCTAAAAAATTATTTTTCATACATTTAAATCATTTTTAAAAAATAATTGGAATCTTAAATTTTTTTTTTTTTTTGTAGAATCTAAACTGAATAACTTGTGAAAACAATCATTTTCAGTTTTTTTCAATTAAATTTAAATTTTATAATTATTTTTTTCAAAATCTAAATCAAACGCATTCTCATTCTCAGTAAACAGAACATTTAAAAACTAAAAATAGAAAACCAGATAACCCAATTATGTAGCTTGAGATTTGAGTTCAAGAAATTAAAATAAGTCATATAGCAAAGTAAAGCTATCTTTAGTTAGAAGATAAAAATAAAGTAAATTTTTTCATAAATAAATTATAAATATAAAATTATACATGAGTTTGTCTATGAAAATTTATATCCTATTTTTATCCCTATTAAACATACCAGTGATGAGAAGTGGAAAACCATCAGTGTTGATCTTAGCTTTTTACAGTAAGATGCTTTCAAAGCAATCCTCGTTATCCTCGAAGGGCCCTCCAAAGTACTACTTTCAAATGGTCAAATGATAACCCTACAATCAACAAGTCGAGCCCACTAGCTTTTCTTTCTTCATTCCTTTCTATTTGGCTCAGCAGCATCTTTCATTGTTGTATAAAATATCCGAAGACCTCTTTAAATTCCAAATAAAAAGAGAAGAGAACGCGTGAAGCCCGGGGTTGGGGTTGATTGAAACTTGAGTCATGACTAAACAAGCAATGGCGAATGCCTCACACCAACAAAATGACGAGAAAAAAGGTCCACAATCCTTACTCCACTTAAAAATTCACATTTATATAAATATATATGCAAAGCTTTGATCAGGTTTTGTCAAAGAAAGAATTACACAATGAACCATTTTCATCTTGGCCACAAAAGACACTTGTTTTTACCTGATCTGTACAAGGAGGACGCAAAAGACATTAAGAATTTGAGCCCAGGTTTCCACTTTCAGACTGATTATTGAGATTGCCATCATCCTTCAAATCGTTCTGCATCACTGAATCATAACAGAAACTCCACACCGAGACACAGTTTTCATGACCTACATTAAACACAATAATCAAAATTATCAATGACAAGCGGTAAAACTTGGGAGCCAAATATATACTGTTACTTAGAATTTCCTGAAATGTGCAGTATATAATAGCCTACAACTATTAAACTAATCTAATACAATATTGAACCTAAAAAATGTTGAAATAGAAGAATCTAAAGAAAACCCCTCAAAAACATAAGCTGTGCGTCAAGATCATAGATACCACTCAAACATAAATCTTCATTTCCATCATCAGGAATTAGAAATCTCCGGTGACCTGAGGAAGACACAGCATGGGGCAGATATGGATGGAACGAGAAGCCATTAACCGTGTCTGTAAAACACAGAATAAAAGAAAGCTTATTACAGCTACTGCCAACTAGTTGATCATCAACTCATAACAGTATATCACTTGCAAAAAGATTGAATTCATCTTCATGGAAGGAAGAAAACTAAAACACAATAATTGGATCTTGCACTCCGTACTTTTGATGCCTGTCCAATATGTTAAGAATTAAAAGAGTGAATACATACATAGGTAATTATGAGGGACTAACAATTATCAGATGATCTACAAATCAGAGGAAAGGAAGTTGGGGAAGAATGTGGCCTAGAAATATGCAAAGATCAGGAAACTGTCCATGGAATTAGGATAAATAGGATGAGCCATAAGCACACAAAATCAGATCATGCCATTAAAGTACCATGACTATCTCTTTTTTGAAAAAAATCACTTCATTGTCAGCCATATTTTGATACATGTATCACTACACAGTCAAGACACAAGGTTCACAAATCACAACACAAGCATAGTGAGTTATAAGATTGGAAGGTGAACTACATGAGGAAAAGGATATTATCAAAATGGTAGGACAAGCCGTGTTGAAATAAACCACAATGGATAGGCAATCAAGATGGGTTCCAGAAATATGATTGCAGTACTATTATAAGTTAGATAGTTTAACTATGAACTTCAAGCAAAGGCAGAAGGGTGGGTGATAAAGCAAGACCTTAATTGAAGCATTAAAGAAACAAGCATTCTCCATTTATAAATAAATAAAAGAAAAAGAAACTATCATTAGGAACAAATGCATAGCAGACGTCGTTCTAAATGAGGCAGAATACTTTTAAGAAAAGTAATAGGTCTGATAAGGGTAATGAAATAGTGATCAAAGCTCCACCAGCTTTGTTTTAAGAGTACAATACATAAGTACCTAATGCAGCCTGGAAGCCTGATACCCACTGCCCTGTTTGAAGATCATATATATGTACTAACCCATCCTGAAGCCAAAAATGCAAAAGTGATCATTTAGAAGGATTAACTGTATATTAATTGGATATCATTGCTAAATAATAGGAATGGTCAAGAAAGAAGAAACCTGGCCGCCTGTACCAAGATGCTGACCAGAAGGGTCAATATCAAACAGTATCCGCTGATTGGTGTTTTCCGATGATCTGTACAACCTAGTAACATGGTGCATACAAGTATATCAGCTGTCAACATGTATAGCTATGAAATAGACAGTACATGAATTCATTAAAAAAGTCTAAAACCCTCCACAGGAAACAATGTACTTGGAGTCGGTCAATCAAAATTTCATATGCATGGCAATTATTGTATGGAACCATACAATATCAAAAAGCAGCATAACCACACAAACAAAGTAGGTCTTTTGGATTGAGTCCAGTGCATACATCAGATGTTATAGAGTACTATGGCAATTTAGCTTTGGATTTCACATGTTTTACTCAGTAGCAGCAGGAAGTACTTTAGAGTAGGAAATATAGCTTTGCTTCAGTTTTCTACATTTGTATGTATACTCATACCTCTATAACTAATACTTCTCTTCAATTCATATAAAATATAGTAATAGATAAACTACAGTCAAATGGAGTAAGAGAACAGTACTTGTACACACAGTCAACAGCTTTACGTACATCCCAGCAGAGTATATAAGGGTCCTGCAACAAATTTGAATGTTTGAAATTGTTAAATATCATATACGACACAAAAATGCTGTGAAGAATATGCTTCATCCAGCAATACATAAGTAAGATAGAGAAAGAAACATGTAAATCTTACCTTCCTGCCTCCAGTATATAAATAATTTCCATCTCTGGAAAACTGGACCTGAAGGAGGGGAAATATTAGACTTCACAAATTTATAATGAGAATCAATTATTTACAATTAAAGCTGACTTACATGTGTAATTCCACCTTCTTGACCATGTAAAGTGTATAACAGTTCCATATTATCTTCCTTATAAATAGCAGTAGTTTGACTGTAAGAACCCAAAGCTACCATCCCAGTATGAGATGGAGAAAAAGCCAAGGCAGATATAATACCTGCATAATATGGACTGAATTATATGCATCTGTCTAAACCAGAGCATTTTCTTATTGTTTTATAAAGATTATTATAAAAAAAAAAAAAGTTCTCTTCAGTAGCCTCAATTTGAAAAATTACCTGTTTGGCCTTCTTTTTTATCTTTCACTGTTGAAAACAATTCAAAATCCCTACCAGGCCGATGCAAATCAAACATCCTAATACATTTGTTGTATCCAGCAAATATCCTGCAAGATAAAACAAGAGGTTAAGGTTCATCATCATCTATTACAAAAACTCACAATAAGTTATCATATTCATCAATCCAGGTGGGAGCCCATGCACTGGACTGCCCTTTTTTATTCATCAATCCAATCAGTCTGTGTAAACTGAAAATTATACCACATTTTGAAAAACAAGGAAGAATGAGATGTAGTCTCAGACAGCAATCCCAAGAATTGCTCCTTAGCACGACATATCTTCCAAAATTTTAGTACTATCAGCTGATTGAGGTAAGGTATATTTATTTTAACCTAAGGTATGATGGCATGTTTAAATGCCCTAAGGAAGGCATATGAAAACCTCGAGGGCAAAAAAGTTCTGGCTCTTAAGCATGAAATACAAGCTATCATAGGAGCATTGCATTATGTAACTATGCCAACTACTGATCCTTGAAAAAAACATGTTGCTTACTTAGTCCCAGCAGGGTTAAAAGCAACTGAAAAAGCAGCAGTGATCTCATCCATATTATCATATGCCCGATACGTGCAACGTAGCTGCAAGTTACATCAAAAGCAATGGTCAAAAACCATAGTGGTACAGAAAACACATATCTGCAAAGCTGCAAATGTTCCCATCAGTACTCAGGAGAAACCTCAAAACCTACAAACAACAAACACTTAAGCAAAACCCCTGTTCAACATGTGCTGAAACAGACCCTTGATTTAAATCTATGTCAGCCCAGACCCCATACACTCATTTTCAATTTTGGAATAAAGAATATCAAATTTCAAACTGCAACATTTTGAAAGCTTTACAGCCATGGCCGATGCTTATTAGACTAAATACCCATTTTAGTCTCTTGGAAATATATTGGGAACAAATTAGTCTCTAGATTTGAAAATCTCATATTAGTGCCTCAGAATTCAAACAAGGGGACAAATTGGTTGCACCATACAACTCCATACAATTCAAAAAATATTGAACAAACCTGTATGGAAGGACCAATTTGTCCCCTTTCTTGAATTCTAAGGAACCAAAATAAGACTTTCAAATTTTGAGGGACCTTTTGGGTATTTAGTCTGTTTATTATTTGGATTTTTCTCTTTCAACCAAGACCCAAAAATTATAAAAAAAAAAAAAAAAAGAAAGAAAGAGCACAAAACTGAAAGGCATGTTACAAAGTATCAGTGTGATAAGAAAAGCACCTGTCCTGAAGTAGCATCCCACAAATGTATTGGATGGTCACGAGTAGTAGTGGCAAAAACATTGGTCACAGGATCTAAAACATGAGAAAAAAAGATTTCAATGACAAATCTTCATTTTAACATAGAGTGATAGACATGAGAACCAGCTATATATCAATCAAAGTTTATAGTTGAGAAAGGACCTGATGCAGACATGTAAGGATACCAACAGAAATCATGTATAGGCTCTCCTTCTCTCATGACCAGACTTGCATCAAAGGAATCTGCAGCCAACAACAACAACAACAACAATGAGTACTACTAGACTTGCATGCAAACGCATTCACTTGCTAACACCAATAGAGCTTACCATGATCTGATTGCGAGGCATCATCATCAAGGGGAATGGCAGATTCAGTGTAGTCGGGCCTGTGAGAGTAGAAAGCAAAGCGAAATTGGTTTGTTTATGGAACGGAACAAAGAGATGAGATTTGCAATATTCTATGTTGAAAAAATGGAAGGAAGGAAGAGGAGATTGATTTTACTTACAGTGTGAAGAGGCGGAGAGTGTTGTCGTCGGAGGTGGTGAGGAAACAGGAGCCGTCGGGCGACCTGAAAGAAACAAAGAAAGATAAAGCAAGCAAAGCTGGATTGATTGAGAGACCATTAACATTACAGAGAAAAGAGAGAAAGAGTGGTGCGTTAGTGACCAACCATTTGACGCCTTTGAGGAAATTGTTAGGGTTAGCAGCGGAGGGAGTGATGAACTGTTTGTGAAAGTGGTAAGTTCTATGAGGAGGCACATCGAAGCGAAGCACCGGCCACGAGTACTCACACTCACCGGCTTCTTCGCCGGCCTTGACTTCTGCATTCGATTCAAGCTCCTGTTCTGCTCCCATCGCCGAAAACCACCCTCCTCTCCTCTCCTCTGCTTGTGGCAGCTGCCTGCAACCGCCAAAACTCCCTCACTCCCTCTTCCTCCCTCTCGCTTTGAATTTTTATATTCTTTTTACCGATAATAATAAATAATAATTGTAAATAATTAAAGATTAAAGATAAAATAAAAAAGGCCTTTCTTATTCTGATGGGAGAATCAAACATTCTTCTTGATTTCTTATTTTTCATCTTGATTTAAAGGAAATATTATAGATTTAAAAATAATAATTAATTAACAGATAAAAAATAATAATTAAAATATTGCACTTTATGACTTGCGCATAACTAATTTGTTTTGAACTTTGTGATTTCTGTTAAATACCATTTACCCCTCATCCTCTTCTTTTATTTTCCCATTAAGTATTTCTTCCTTTGAGTTAATCCCTTCTCTTTTTCTTTTCCTCTCAACTATGAGACACGATTTTTCCCACCATGATATCTATCGTCTATCATTGAATGCAGTAACTAATTTCTTCACATATTTTTAAGAGAAAATATTAAATACAAATGTTAAATCTACTATATTTTTAAGATACAAATAAAACTTTTGAACTTGATTAAGGATAAAAAAACTCTTACCACCACATCTTGACCCATAATTTCTCAAACATTGGTTATATCAATGCAAAAAAAAAGGTTTATTTAAACGTATAAATACTAGTACAATGAATATCATATTCCTTTTTCATGTGAATATCATATTCTTAACCATAAAAGGTATATCTTGTTTTATTATACTATGAAATAAGACAACTATTTTTTTATTGGACGATAAGTTCATTTTTATCACTTAAGTTTAAAAAAAAAATCTCAATCTGTTAATTACTCTTTTAGCAATAAACTAAAAAGATGAAAAAAATGTTCAAGAGAGAAAAAGGTGAGAGGGGTGTTGGGGGTGTCCAAGACTCGGGTGTTATTTCTGTTTAGCAGTAGAGTTAAATTAAAGCACATTTGAAAACATCTTTTGATTTCTTGATATGAAAAAAAGAGTTATCTGAGTAATCTAAAAGCTACTGACATAGGATGCACCAAAGGAACATAGAACGTCCTGCGTACCTCCCACGAGTTGACGTTAGTAGCTTAGCTTAAAATCCAAACCTCCAATAACCACGTTTAGTATTAAATAATCACTTTTTGTATTAAATAATTGCTAAATCGTTTATTACACATTATGCATTGTCAATGAATCACAGCGCTTCAATGATTACGCCAATCATTGCGTATAATATGACAAACTGTTTTTTAGGGGGGTGAAAGAAGTGGATTTTGATTTCGAAACAATAATAACAGTCCAAATGCAGAAATTTCTGTAATGAGATCAATATAATCAATAATACTAAGAGCTTCTCAAATATGGATCATTCTTGTAACTTGAATACAAGGGAAGATCAAGAGCCCTCTCAGCAACTCCGCGGTCTTCATGAATCTTAGCTATCAAGCTCTCAAGGGATGGGAAATTGGCCTGTATACATAATAATGCCTGGTTTTAGTGATACTGCCCAAGCATGACAAGAAGAGCAAATGCAAATCCAGGAGAAAGCACTTATTCAGCTATACCTCAGGACGTATGTAACCAACTATAACAAGCCGCAGTTCTTCCCGTAGAAATCCTCATTGAACTCGTGAAGTAACCAAGGTTCCTGCATTGGAAAAAAAATAAAACAATATATCATAAGATTTGTATGGGGCAAATAATTCTAGCTGGAGGTGAATGATAATACACTTACTATAGTCTTTTCTTTGTTGTCAAAGTATGGATTCCAACCAATGCTCATGACCATTTTATAGACACCTCTTGTTGATAATCCAGCCCAACCAAAATGAACTCCTGCAGGATGTTCTGCAAGGAGATCTGAATAGCCCTTTGTTGATAAATTAGCTGGAAGAAAACAGTTCACTAATCATTGTTAGTATTAGACCAAAATTTGTTTAAAAAAAGTATAATCCTAATATATACAGGAGCTGGATTACAAAACCAGGATCTCATCTCAAGCTTGCAACACAAGAAACCACAAAACAATTGCTATAATCTCGTAGCAGCACTAATTTTCTGGTGAATTCATATCAGGATTTTGCATTACCAATATATTTTGCTCATAGTACAACAGGCAATATGATGAAATATATTTCAATTATTTTTCACAGAATACACTAGGAGGAGAAGACACATATTGTCACTAATCGCAATAAGTTCTTACAAACCTGTAGGGATCCCAAGTACTTTTGAGCCACGACCAAATCCCTTGACGACAGGACCCCCAATATACCAAGGATCTATTGGCAAGGTACCCTCCACCCCTGCAATAATTTACAATACTAGTTCATATATGAACGAGATACCAAAAAAATGAAACACAATACACACAAAAAATACAATCTCATGGCATTTGGGGTTTACAATCTTCAAATGGAGGCAGACCCCACTTCTCGAGTTGCAAATCAAGTAGGGAATTTATCACCTCATCTGCTGCAGTATAGAGATGCGACTGTTTTGGAAGTGATGGTACAGCAACCACTTCCATTTCAGCAGCCTTACCTGCAGTGACACCAGGTCTGAGGTAGCCACATAAACACATGTTTAGAAAGAAGGTACAAAGAAAAGGAAGTATCCATACATAAAGAATAGTGTCTAGGATGAAAATCATCATTCCTTTATAGGAACCTTGCAGGAAATAAGCAACCAGTCTTCAGCTAATGTGAAATAAGCTGTCTAAGATATTTACAACATAGCAGTAACTGTATTATGGAAAAGGAGGGCGACTGGGTAATCCAAAATGTAATTGAGCAGTGATTATGTTGTCTGCAATGTAAAAACAAAAGAACGCAGACAATTTGAGAGTGCCAGAACAATTTTTTCAAAATAACTAAGGTTTTAAAATAGAGTCTAAAGGCCTAGCTCAAAGTATCAAAATTCAAAAGGTAGAGATCCACCGGATACAGTTCTTTTACAGAAGGATATAACAAACAAAGACAACTGGAGAGTAAAGAAATGTCACAAGTTTTAAATTGTAAATCATAATAACTCAAGTGGTAATTCAACCTGAGAAATCATATATAAAAGAATATTATGAAGGATTAGGATTTTAGCCAAAAGGACAAGAAGTATTAAATGGATTCTCTCAAATTTCCATCACAAGCACCAAGTTCGAATGCACCTAATCATTATCTCTCCCTCTCACACATACACTGCAGTCATGCACTTTGTGATTAAGATTCCGTTAAGTTAGTACAACTTATGTCTTTTTCAATTTTCTGGAAATCAAAAGTCATATTTTTACTTCTTGTCCTGTTTGGCCAAACAACTTATTACTTCTCTAAAAGTTATTCTTAGTGTATTTTTAGAAGTTAAAATATTTAACTTATTAAAAAACACTTTTTAAAACACTAAAAACAAGCACTACTATTATTATGTATTTGAATATAAAATAACTTATTCATAAGTTACTTTTAGAAGGGTGAGTCTCGGCGCAATGGTAAGGTTGCTGCCTTATACTGAGGTTACGGTTTCAAATACCGAAACTCTCGCAAAGTGAGGGTAAGACTACGTACATCTACCCTTCCTAGAGCCCACCAAATGGGAGCCTCGTGCACTGGGCCGCCCTTTTTTTTTAATTCATAATTTACTTTTCAAAAGTTACTTTTGCATAAGCACCTGAATAAACTGTTTACCCAAACGGGACTTAAGCACTTAGCAATTACAAGAAATCTGATAGGAATATGCTTCTCATCCTTAAGAGCTAGTCATCATCCTTACAAGTAAAAAGCATATAACTTTGGCTGGCTAAGCTATCACACAACAGTTCTCCTCAGCCAATACGTGATTTCTTTCAAAGCTAAACATCTACTCCACCTACTAACAACTTGTGAACACTAGGCCACAGAAACCAACCTCACTCTTTTTTTTTTTTTTTTGTTGGGGGGGGGGGGGTTGTGAGTGGAGATCACAATAGAAAACTGTAACCATCAAAGAAGACCTGGACCTAGAGCAGAATAACCTATATCAAACAGAACCAATAACTGGGGAGAAAGAGATTGAAGAACTAACAAAGAATCTTCAATAACAAGACAGCTGGAAGGCTCCACACATAACCTCTTAGCAGCTTCAAGGAACCTGATGTCATAAAGCACAATTGAAAATTTTAGAAGAAAAGGATCTTTCGTGCATGGACAAGTAACCCTTAGTATTCAAGGCTAAGCACCACATTATAGCATCTCACATATCAGGAGAAGGTTTCCCTGTTCTGACTTCATCTCCACCAATTATCACAGAGAAAGAGTTTTTCCATCCTACAAACAGAAAATAAAAGAACAAACAAGCTCATGCTTCTATTAACACACATCACACAATAACAAACAAAAGGAGCACAAGAAGCTAAAGGATCCTGAAATAAACCAACCATTGTGATAAGATATTTTGGCTTCAATGCTTTCCCTTGGAGAGTTTGATGCCAAGGCCATTGGAACTCCGTGACTCTTCAAATGTTTAATCAGCCGATTGGCACCAGGAAGTGCTTTAATGTTGCACCACCTAAGATGAGAAAAGAGCAAACCCAAGAGAAAAATTCACTGAATAGTCGAAACCACAAGTTCAATTGTTCAACCAGGTAACTGTATCTACCAGGGTAAAGAAAAAGTAATTACGGAGATCTCCAATACTATATTTAATACACAAAAGGTTTTCAATTAAATCAAGATTTAAGACAAACCGATCACTTCAGGATGAATTTCCCATTCTATTGACTTCATAGGTGTTCATAAATTTCCCAAAGTGAATAGGATAATAGGCAGATGAATCTTGTGTGAACCTCCCCTAATCAATAGTGCAGCAGGGCATCCTCTTCTATATATAATAATATTCACAGATACTAGCAAGATAATGTTACAAAATAAGCTACAAAAGTGCAGTCCCTACCCTATAAGTTTAGTCATCAACTTTGAAGGCTGTGACGCAACATCTTGTAGATTTAGCAAGATAATGTTACAAAATAAGCTATGAAAGTGCATTCCTCAACCCATAAGTTTAGTCATCAACTTTGACGGCTGCAGCATAACGTCTTATAGATTATTGCTTTAAATGCTAGTCTGTTTTTTTTGGTCAGAAATGCTAGTCTCAAGCACAAGCAGGCAGAGAGTTTCAACTTTCAATCATCTCCCCACACGATGTCCTTAACGGGTAAGTAATTATTAATTGAACGATAATTAGAAGCATACAGCACTGCACATTCAAAATTCAATTGACAATCTCTATGCAAGGCATGATCCACATATAATATTAAAAATAATAATAAGAATGATGCAACAGATAATTACTGATCAGAGAACAAGGGCGAAATCTGAGAAACAAATTCTGTGGTTGAGCAGGGAAGTCCATAATCCTCCACAACTGCAGCAGCAGCTTCAAATGGCATCTTCCCTACAATTTTATGAGATTCCCTTCCATCCCATTGCTTTCCATACTTACTCAACAAAACCTTCAAAACGTTTCCCACAATGCCATCTGTCACCAAATCACAATCGGTCTGTGTCATTAAACAAAGTAACAGATACAGCAATTAATTAATTAGTTCTTCAATCTACGTAGGGCATGCTTCAACTGAGAGAACGAGAAAAATACAAAATCAACAGTGAAAAATGACCCGTGTTAAGCAGCGTGCCATCTAAATCAAGAATAACACATCTAATCAACTTCGTCAAAGGCGTTGCCATCGACGTCTTCTCAGTCATACCAACATCTGAAACATATACAACTACACATGTATAAACAGATATAGTTAGTGAGTGATTCAATGACAGCAACCTATAAATGCAGAAAAAAAAACTTGACGAACTCATTACGAAGCTGAAGTGCGAAGAAAGCCCCCCATTTATTGATGTAATTGTTAAGTATAAATTGAACTCGGAGAAATGAATTTTGAATCAAAGAAAGAATAAAGTGTGAAGGGGACGCACTGTTGAGAGAGGTTGTGGGTTTGGAGTCCAGAGAGGATAGCACTAGCAGCTTCTGAGTCTCCGATGAGAAGGAGGAGCCAGATGGAACCAGCAAATCAACGCTGAAGAAGTTGTAACAAAATGATGATGATTGGACATGGCGTGTTGGCGTTCTGTTTCTGGTCGGTTTTGGACGCAAAACCAACCGAACCGGATTTATTTTTGGTTTGGTTCGGTCGGTTGACCACAGAAACAAACACTACAGCTCAAAAACTTCCCAAATTAAACAATAGCGATGGTGAGGTCACAGACAAGGTTGCTAAAATCGAGATCTACCCTTTTTATTTTGGTTACAATCGAGATCTACCTAGGATCGGGGTAGTAAGATCCTACCAAAAATAATTTATTAAATTTATATATTGTTATGAAATATTATTCATTTATAGGTGTTTATATCTTTAGATTCAGTTAAGATTTGATTAGATTAGATAAAATTTATTATGATTTGATGTGATATTATATCTCTTCTTTGGTTATAATAGCTTTTGATGCTAATAAAACACCTTTGAGTTATCAATAAAATTATTCTTCTTCTTCTCTATTGTTCTCTCTTTTTTTTTATAACACATTATCAACATTTCCTCTCAAAGTGAAGAAACTTGTTAATACAATAGGCATAATTCCTTCTTCTATAATTTTTTATTTACTTAAAATTGGGAGCATTGATACAATTATTTTCTCAATGCCACTTACACTTATGAAGACATTTGTTCTTGGTTGATTTTTCTTGCCGATATTATTATTATAGCATCGGTATATGGTGGTGAATAAGAAGATTTAAGGTAAGATATCTTTACTATATCTATCTTGAATTTATATGTTGAGATTCATTTTACTCAATAAGTCTTTAGGCTAACAAACAAGAAAATGTCGTATTTCAAGATAATTGCAAAACAATACTTTTTTGGGTCTTGGAGACACCATTAAAGAAAAATGAGGAGAAAATAGTGTATCCTAAATTGCACAAAACAATACTCCTTCTACTTTATTTTATTTATATACCATTCCCATAAGTGAATGACAATCATTCCAGAAGTGAATAAAAATTATACAGAAAAATAGATAATCATTCCTGAAGTAATGAAAATTATAGAAAAATGAATAATCATTCCTTGAAGTGAATGCATCCTTATTATTAAAAATTATATGAAAAATATAATTGATTTATTTCTATTTGAGGAGATTTGCATATTCCCATAAGTGAATATGTCAAAAGATCATTCCATAAAGTAAATGAATCTATTATTCACATCACCTAAAGTGTGTGACATTATATTTTCTAGAAAGAACATTTTTATATTTATATTCCTCGAAGTGAATGTATTTATTAAGTACTTATATTCTCGAAGAAATGATATAATGTGTTTATTTATTTTCCTCTTTGCTACCTTTACAAGGGATTATATCTAAATATTTTAAAAGATCTGATCTTTTTGATAAAGTACAAAGAAGGCTGTGAGCCCATATGGTACCACTTGCAGTTATAGTGTGATAAATATATATTGAAAAATATTATTGACTTTAATGTCTTAAATGTGCTCTGGATAGCACTATCAAGAAAAGAGCTTTACAAGATATCAAATAATGAGTTTTCATGAAGAAAAAAAAAACATTGATGAAACTTGCCCAATTGGCTCTCTCCATTCTTTGAAGTGAATGTGACCAAAAAAATTATAACCCCACAAGTGGTATCAAAGCAGATGGTTTGGCTGCCATAACTTTTGTTTTCACTCAAGTGTGATATCAACCCTTTGTTAGAATACTGGGCCAAGATTTTGTATTTGGCTTTCTGTGAAAGCTTCTTTAGGGGAACACATCATGTTAGACCTTACACTTTGGGGAAATTGTTAGTTTCAAGTGTGATAAATGTGATGAATGTTATTGTCATAACGTCAAAGTAAATTTTACATGTACCTGCGTACAATGAGACATTTGTTTGATCTTTATTAAATATCATTAAAGAATAATGAGAAAATGCAAAGGCAAATCTTTTTTAAGATATATTATGAAATCATTTCATGATTAATATTAGCCATTTGGATGTATCTTTTATCTTTTATATAAATATTGATTATTTGATTTAATAATGAAAGTTTTTATTAGTTATATTACTTGATATTATTTTCAAGAAATATTTTATTTCAAAACTTTTAGTACTGATTGTTCTCAATATTGAATAAAATAGCTATGCTATTTATGGCATATTTCATAATTATTAATTATATTTTTATGCGATATTGTTGAGATTTAACATATCATATACTTTATTGATTTATGTCACATAATAATCTTATTTATTATCATGATTATTATATCATGAAATAATAATATATGATATTGATATTTTCAGAGTAATTGTGATACATATATTTATATCACCATCATATCACGACAAATTTCTTTTCACTTACATGATATGTTATTGCTTTGATGACATATTGTGATATTTTTATCTTGTAATAAGATAGTAAAATTTTAACTTGATTATTAGTTTTGTGAATATGATTGAAGGCTTCAAAAAACTACTATTATGTTTCCTGAATAAATTAAATTAATTAATTAGAAATATTAATATCATTTTTAGTAGCAAGATGATTGAAGGCTCAAAGAGCTACTATTATGTTTCCTAAAAAAATAAAATTAATTATAAATATTAATATCATTCTTGGTAGCAAGATGATTGAATGCTCCAGAAAAGCTACTATTTTGTTTCCTGAAAAACAAAATTAATTAAAAATATTAATTTAATTCTTGGTAGCAAGATGATTAAAGACTCTAGAAGAGCTACTATTTTGTTTCCTGAAGAAACATACATAATTCTCTACTAGATACAAAGGTAATAAAGAGACTTGGTGAAGCTCAAAGATATTCATGAAATAGATATCATATTGTGATAGTGAGTGAGGAAAATAGTGAGTATACCTCCATATCACAACTTGTGCTTAGGTAAGAAAATTGCTTCAAACATTTTGTCTGCACTTTCTTCTAGTCTATAGTACTAATATGAGTACAATTGAATCATCATATGCTATTGTAAACCAGATGTTTACTAGTCCAAATGATTTTACCTTTTGGTATGACCTTGGACATCTTGAATCAATAATGATGTAAGGAGTTACTAAAAACTATATGAGTATTTGTTGAAGAACTAGAAGATTCTTCATTGTAATGAGTTTTCTTATGCTATGTGTTCTCAAAGTAAATTAATTATATGGTCTTCACCAGTAAATATTGGATTTAAATCTCTTAAATTCCTAAAAGGAATTTAAGATGATATACGTGGATCAATTCATCCACCATACGAACCTTTCAAATATTTTATGATTTTAGTAGATGTATCTATGAAATGGTCATATGTGTACTTATTATGATTTCACAACCTGAAACTTGCAATATTAATTGCGCAAATTATTAAAGCACAATTTCTTGATAATCCAATCAAAACAGTTTATCTTGATAATTTGGTGAATTTATTTATTAAGCTTTTAGTGCTTGTAGGCCAATGTTATAAATGTCAAATATCTAATTATTTATGTTCACATATAGAAAAAGTTGGCTAGCATAATTAACTTATAAAAGACCTCCAGTTAATTGCTAGACTGTTGCTCATGAGAATAAATATCCCAATTTCTAGTTGGGTGAATATTACAGCACTTATTTCTATAAGGCTACAATTACTTTGGTCTGAGCCAAAAGGTTCCCATTTAAGAACTTCAGAAGTGCAATATATGTCCTAACTCCATTTTTTTCAAATGGAACTCCAAAGAAAATTGGAGATATATGTTGGATATGATTATCCTTTATAGTCAAATACATTGAAATACAAATGGAGATGTTTTAAGGCACAATTTGTGAGAAATAATATTTCCAACATCAGGGAGAGAGATACAGCTAAAAAAGAAAAATAAATTAAAATGTATCAATATTCTATTAGATCCTCATACAAGGCAATGTGAACTAGAAGTTCAAACGATTATATATTTGCAAAGAATAACAAATGAATTGCCAAATGCATTTTTTTATACAAAAAGATAACTAAATCCTATATACCGCTGAAAATGCCCAAATTGAATTGATGTCCTTGTTGGACAATTGATCAATGTAAAAATCACACGCCAAAAGCGTGGTAGAGTAATCGATTCCAAAAATAAAATCCTTAAAAAGAAGAAGGGCAAAGAAGCCAAATGATGTTGTAGAGGCAAATGATACTCTTCCTATAGAAAATAATAGAGACATAGTAAGAACATTGTTGTAATCCACAAATTTAATATATTTGAAACGCAGAAGCATTCAAGTACTATCATTGAAAATGATGAGATCTCAATAGACTATGTCTCTATAGGAAAAAAGGTGGAATCGACGAGTAATAATTGTCGACAATATATTTGCATATAATATAGCGCTAAATATTATGCAAGAAAATGAGGATCTTGAGCCAAGAATCATCAAAAAATATCTACGTAGGAATGATTGGCCAGAAATAGAAGAAGTCATCCAGGCTGAATTAGATCATTTGCAAAAACGTGAAGTCTTTGGACCTATAGTCCAAATACCAGAACGAGTGAAACCCGTGGGATACAAATGGGTATTTGTGAGAAAAAAGAAAGAAAAATGAAATTATACGCTATAAGGCTCTACTTGTAGTATAAGGTTTTTCACAAATGACCTAGTATAGATTATGGCAAAACATATTCCCATAGTGGATACAATAATGTTTCGATATTTGATTAGCTTATCTACACATAATAAGTTAAATGTACATCTGATAGATGTTGTCAGCCTATCTATGTAGTTCATTAGATAATAATATTTATATGAAAAGTCCCTGAAGGACTAAAGACATCATTTAATAAATGTCCCCTGATATGTACTCAATCAAATTGCAAAGATCTATATATGGTTGAAAGCAATATGGACGGATGTGGTATAACGTCTCAACGATATTTGATTTAGATGAGATTTACAAATAATGTCATTTGCCCCTATTTTTATATTTGAATAGCTGTGTATGTTGATGACTTGAATATCATTGGAACTCCTGAAGAAGTTCTTATAGTCATAAAAGATCTAGAAGAAGAGTTTGAGATGAAAGATTTTGCAAAGATAAAATTCTATCTCAACCTAGATTCAGCTTTTAACAAACAAAATGTTGTTTGTCAATTAATTTACAGAGATAACTCTTATGAAGTTTTATATGGATAAATCACATATATTTTCTTCAGGTGTATTAGTATGCAAGATATTTATCAAATCTATAAAGGCAGACATTAAACAGGGTTCTTTCACTTATGGAGACATGATCATATCTTGAAGATACACAAGATAGATTATAGCCACTATTTCTTCAAATCACAGAGAAATAGTGTAATATACGAAGCTCGTGAATCTTCTGGCTAAAGGCAATGGATCAATATGTTCAAAATATCATGTAATTCTCTTAGAAGAAAGTTGCACAACTTTACATGAGAACAACATGGCTTAGATAGTTCAACTAAAGAGAGGAGATGATATCCAATTTGTTCAAGTATAGAGTTACTACTTATTTCTTCTTTGTAAAAGTGGTACACAAAATTAGAATATACTGATTATGAGATTTTAAGTGATACTTTAAAAAGGGGAGAAATCCTGTACTATTTTTTCCTTGATCAAAGTTTTTATCCACTGGATTTTTCCTTGATAAGGTTTTTAACGAGGTAGTTTTATATTCCCATTATGAGGATATTGTACTCTTTTTCCTTTAGGTTATTAATGAGGACATCCAAGGGGGAGTGTTATGAAATATTATTCATTTATGGATGTTCATATCTTTAGCTGATTCAATTAAAATTTGATTAGATTAGATAGAATCTGTTATGATTCGATGTGATATTATATCTCTCTTCTTTTGCCTATAAATAACCCTTTGGATACTCCATATAAAGCACATTTGCAATTATTAATAAAACTATTCTTTTCTTCTTCTTCATTGATCTCTCTATTATTATTTTTATAACATATATATATATATATATATAATATAATATATATAATTAAGCAAACTAAAACATAAATATAAAAACCCAAGCCAAACAAAGTTTTTTTATCTCTCAAACTTTTCCTTTGGGGGTTCAAATTGTCTCTAAGGCTTTAAAGGCTCATCAATTTCTCAAACATTGACAGAAGCCTAATAACCAGCCCAAACAAGCTTTGATTAAATGTTGGGACATGTCTTTTGTCCTAGAACCATCTGTCTAGGATTGAGAGCAAAGGAGAAGAGGTCGAAGATTTCCAGCTGTAACTCTGTATTTTTTCTCCATCTATCCTTCTCTTTACACCCCTCGATCTCTCTTTGCTCCAGGTATTTTACCAGCAGCCCCTGGTTCAAATACCTTTTTCTTCTCCTTCTTTCATTTGCTTCCTTCTTCTTCCTCTCTTTGTCACGAATTGAAATGGGGATGGGTCATGGAAGAAATGCACCACCTTCTATAAGAAGATGCCATGCAACGGACAAAATGAAAAAAGCTTGAGCTTTGAAGAATGAGGATGGAGACCGAATCAAAGAGAGATCAAGAGTGAGGGAGGGACAAATCGAGAGTGAGAAAGGGAGAGAGCTCACTAAGGCAAGGTGAGCTTGAAGCAGAAGCGAGAAGGAAGGTCAAGCAAATAGAGAAAAGAGAGAACATATGCAAGTACAGACAAGGATCTAGGCCCAGCCTCCCAGGGAAGCGGAAGAGAGATTGAAGGCTGACGATGGAGGCTGGAGCGGAGCGGCAACGTGGGCGGAGGAGAGAGATCGAAGAGTGAGACGGGGATAGAGTGAGAAGGGAGTGTGAGAGAGGACACATACTCGTTACTTTCTTATGGTAGGTTGAGAATGGGTCTTTTGGCCGGTGGACACCTTATTCTTCTTTTTCTTCAGAATCTCCCACAGGCGTGACGGCGAGGAGGCACACGGTTCACTATGGCTGCTTCGGCGGTGTGAAATGATGGTGCCGGGTTCGTGGGTGAAGCTGATGAAGGCTAAAGTCTAGAGATATGGCGGATGAGTTGAGTGATCCTGTAAGGATAGGATTGGGTGAAATTGAGAATGTAAGGTAATGTAAGGGTATAATAGGAGTATAAAAGTTTGGTTTTGGTTATCAATTTTGGAACCAAAAACCAAACCAAATCGATGATGGATTTTTGACGAGAAAAATAAAAAACATTTTCTTTTTCAATTTTTGAAATCGAAAATCAAATTAAACAATGCGCCCCATTATTGGCCGGCCAACTTCATTACTGGGTTGTTTTTCAATTACTTTCAGCTTAAAGAAAAATATAAAATTTTGATATAAAAAAAGAAGAAAAACTATACAATTTCCCAACCCTAAAAAAAAGAAAATTATAATATGATAGGATATTGCCTTTAATTTTTAATCAATAAAAATTTGTTACCTGAAAAAAATAATATTATAAATTTAGTATTTCATTTGAAGTTGTTGAGATGATTGAGCCATGAGCCAAAGTACTGAAATGTTATAGCAAACCATACCCAAATTTGAATACTCTATTCGTTTTTTGATAATTATCCATTTTAAAAAAAATTATCTAGATATAATTATTTATTTTAAAAATTTAAGTAGTATTAATTTTTTTTTAACAATAACTTATTAAATATTATTGAAGGATGGAAGAGATATATTAGAGAGTATTTCAGTAAATTATTTTTAAACATTTTTTTACTTTGATATTTTCTCAACTATTTTTTTAATTCTAATACACATTTAAATCAGGACAACTATGCAAGGATGGAGGATTCAAGAAAAAAAATTAAGTTGATGTGGTTGAGGTATGAAGCCAAGTGGTAAAATATCATCCCTGCTAAGTTGTTGTTGATGTACATCTTGATAACATTAAAGTTGTTTTTTTCAACTAAAAGTATTACTTTTAATAAAACTTATTCATATCAACTTCAACTGACAAACTTAAAACTACTTAATTAAAATAATTTATGTTTAGCTTTTGAATAGACGCAGTTGTGAATATATTCTTTAAAGAGTAATTTTTTGAATTTAAAAAAATGCACTTTTCTTAAAAAAAAAAAAAAGAGACAAACGCACCCTAAAATGTTAAATTGTATCATTTTGTTTTTCATGTTTGATTAAAGTTTTAAAAAGATAGATTTTTTGGTACAGAAAAATTTAAGATAAGAGGATGACACCTTAGTTCAAGATAAGGAAAGACTTCGAAGCTGAAAGAGCACATTATCCTAGGAAAATGAATGTGGATTCGAACTTGTGATCAGTCAAATGTGAGATCCTGACATGCTCCACTCAACTAATTCATTGAGATTAAGAATAGATTAACTATATTTATTTTTTCTTAAATTTTGAAAAATGATTTAATATATTTTATTTTTGGATAGAGTGTACTTAATTAACTTTAGCTCAAAGCGTAATTAAGGAAAGAGAAATCATCTTATTCTAAAGTCGAGAAGTGAAGTATGCCACAAGCGTAACGGTTTGATATTAACTATTGCATGGCATGAGTCAATGGTTATTACATTGAAAAGGAAAAAAAAATCAATGGCTATTATTGCATGATTTGAATCAATGGTTATTACATTGAAAAGGAAAAAAAAAATCAATCACATGAGTGTATCTTATACATAAAAGTATATATGTACCCTTCGTCACCAATTTCATGGAATAATATAAAATTGTAGATCTTGAATATTATTTAGGAATATGAATCGCTTTCGCAATTTTAAGTCAGATGTGATGATAAGATAAAATCCTTATTTTAGTAACCATTTTATTTTTATAAAGGAAGTTTATTATGTTCGCATTTAGCCTTCACTAGAACCAACCACTTCTTTTATTTTTGGTTTTAAGGAGCTTCCAGTGGAGTTAAGGAAAAATGAGGAAGGGAATAAGCAAATGAGAATATAATTCATGACCTAATACCAACAAATTCTCAGTCACTTAAACTAAGAGTGATGTCACGGAAGCTACAGTTTATTGGTGAACCAACCACTTTTAAATTATGGTTCAATATAATATAATCATGCATAATTTCGATTCAATGGCACATTGACGCGCATTATTTTTACCAGTAGTGTTGGGATCGGGATGTGTTTGTGATGACGCAACACCTAACAGAGAGGACTGGAATACTTTTTCCGTTCATTTCATAATTCATGCATTCAAAATACACCACCACTTCAGTTTGTGATGGGACCACATACTCGTGGAGAGAATTGTCAATTTTATAAAAATACTATTTCAACACAAAAAAAATTAATATCTAATTGATATATTTTATTATTATTAGATATGATAGTAACCTCAACTTTATTTACTCATCATCACATCTAAAAATGATAAAATAGGATCTTTGAAGGTTAGAATAATAATATTTATTTCTCGAACATTTATTCAACTCCGGTTGATACCTACGTCATATTGATGCAACTCAAACCACTTGACCAGCCACACACACCCATTGACCCACAAAGATAGCGTTACAGTAGATGTTGGGGTTGATTTCAAAGAGGTGGCGCTCGTCTAGATTGAACGATTGAGCGATGCCGAAGCAAGTTTCACCTTCTTGCACTCCATGAACACTTAAAAAGCTATTTAATTACTATCACTATATATATAGTCATAAATATCAAGTTACATGGTTAAATTACACGCTTCTCGCAACACTATCTCAAATAGTCAGCCTAAGTCATGTATATGTTATATCATACTAATTAACTAAATAAATTGGCCCCAGCTATTTATAGCACCCAAAATATACATTATTACTGATTTGAAAAGACAATTGCAGTTTTACCGGTTGGTGTTGGTCGGCTTTCGGCTATAAACCCCATAACGAGAAGAAGTGAGAAAATTAGAGCAAAGCTGATGTTCGTAGACTTAGCCATTTTTCCTTCCAATTAATCCCTTTTTCAATTATTTAATTTGTCTCTTATTTAGAGTTGTGGTTTTAGATAGAGATGTTGAAATGGCAGAAAGTTCTAAAAATGGGGGTTGCAAGGAAATAAAATTAGCTGAAATAGTTAGCAAACATTTTTAATTGACGGGCAGTCCAAAAAATAAAATAAAAAATATTTTTTTAATGTTTTGATGAATTTTTTTTAAAAATATTTTAAGAATATTTTTTTATTTATATATACCCAATTTTTCAAGGTTCATAATAATTATACATTATTTTGACTAAAAAATGTTATTGTTAATAGTGTTATTTGTGAGTTATGACATGTTTTATTTTAAGTTTTAACTTTGAGTGAATAATATCAATTATACATGATATTTGTATTGATAAGTGTATATATTTCTTACTTTTTTTTTGGTCATATATTTCTTAAGTCCCAATTCGCCTAGTCAGGTTACGCTGGTAGGCGGGTTGAATTTTTGTGAGCTAAAAACTTCAACTAAGCTGAAATGAATAGAAGATATAATAAACGGGTTTGATCCGTATTGACATCTCTAGTTTTAGACATTGTGGGTCTTGGTTTATATAGGAGGAACCCAATCATGCATGGAGACAATTTCGAGGTATGCATGTTTGGATTTTACTGTGAAAGCCGGCTTCAACTAAATTTTCTAGGAAGCATATGCCGGATATATTTTTTGCATTGGTGATCTTAGTGCATTGCCTGGGGTTTATTGTTAGCTGTTTCTCAATATCATACACGCACGCACTTTGCTGCCTCTCCACGCTTGTGATGAGATGTGACCATACAATATCCAAGAAGCTCACTGTACATAGAAACCAAAATCAGTTAAAAGTAAGGACTATTTGCTTTATTGAAAATAGTTTTTAATTTTTAATTTTTCAGATTTATGAAAGAAAAATTGAAAACTGAAAACTATTTTCAACAAAGCTCACTTAATCTTTATATCTCTCAATCTAAAATTTTGTTCATAAAAAAATTAGTCTTTTTATTTTGTGCATAATACACT
Organism: Dalbergia oliveri; assembly: GCA_030441495.1. Classification (NCBI taxonomy): domain Eukaryota; kingdom Viridiplantae; phylum Streptophyta; class Magnoliopsida; order Fabales; family Fabaceae; genus Dalbergia; species Dalbergia oliveri. Next base: position 38,560,800 of record JAMLFY010000002.1, on the reverse strand, counting down.
AAAGATTCAAGGGAGGGGAAAAGGACATATTCTATTAAGGTTGACAAATTAAACATAATCAGAATTCTCAATGAAAATCAGTAAAACTTGTGAAACAGCTTGAATTCCACAGAATATATCGGAAATATATATCCCGAAAACTGTAGTTTGATAATACCACAAATGTTTAGCCGGAAAAAATTACTATAAAGTTAGCGTAACTTATCTGATATCATGGCAGTATTATTGAACCTAAACAAATTAAAAAGAAACTACAGAAAATCCTTAAGCAAAATAGTTGTGCGTCAAGATCAATGACAGCACACAAATTAACACAAATCTTCGTTGAGTAAATAGAGGAAGAAGAATGTAGCGTGCATATATGCAAAGATAAATGGTCCATGTAATTAGAATATGGCTAAGCACACAAAATATGATCATGCAACTAATGTACTAGCACCATGTTCCTTTTACAGAAAATCAATTTCAATGCCAAAATGTCAGTCATATATAATATACTATCCTGAAAGTAAATGCCTTTAGGAAAGGTCAAGACTAAGTTAAAGAGGGTTGGATGAACTCTAATAGATATTTAAATGTGTTTGAAAAATAGGAAAGAGGGGTTATTGCAAATTAAAGTGAATAAGAAATAAATACAAATCTCTATTTTAAATATATATATATATATATATATATAAAAATAGTAAATCACGTAAAACTTAAATTATAAAAATATAAAGTTAGCTCATGCAAATATCAATCCAAAAGGATAAAATATATTATAAATTTATAATAATTTTATACATGAATCTTTTTCTATGCTAATATTAATTTTTTATTTGAATTTGGTATTTAATTTTTCTTACTAAATTTGATGACTTACTCCCCTCTTCCCTTTTCCATAAACAATTGTTGGCATAGATGTTATTTCGTCTTAGTAGTTGCTGAAATTTTCTAATGGTGAGTTTTAATTTGCTTTGTAGTAAAACCAGTTAGTCTTCTACAAGTCTTTTATTAGATTTTATAATGATCCAATAAGTATGTAGGTAGGGTCCTCGAGCATGTGGTATATTTATTTTCAAACTTAGCAATTATTTTATTTTTCAAAAGATTACGTATTACAAATTTTTAATTAGTTATTTAGTTTAATTGATAGTTCAAATTTATGAGCTTTTATAAATAAATTTTAACAGATTGTTGGATTTATGGAGTCTTTTATTTATTTCACAAGATGTTTTACCATTTAATTACACAAGAAAATATGTTTTTCTCAATTGACTTGAGTCAGAGTCCCTGATATGCAGGTAACAGCCCAGGCGGGTTGTTACATGTAGTTTTAAGCATGTATCACTGCACTGTACACTGTCAAAAGATGAGGTTCATACACAAACTTGATGAGGTAGGATTGGAACTTAACTAAAGACAACCTGAGGAAAAGGATTATCATCGATCAACATGGTAGGACAGGCTAAGTTGAAAGAAACCACAACGGTCGTTACACATATAAATAAGTAGTTATCCTTCATGCATAATTTCAAGGAATATCTAAAACTTGTAGATCTTGAATTTGACGTATATTATATGCATGGTTGAACACAATATAAAATCATGAATAACTTGGACACCATGATATTGAGGATAGGTGCTTACTTTTACTTGTGCCAGTGCGAAGTTGTTGATACATGCCAAACACTCAATAGCTGAGAAGAGTGGAATCTTTATTCATTCATTTCATATTTCGTACATTAATTCACTTTCGATCACTTCAGATTGTGATGGGATAACATAATTGTGGAGAGAATCTTATTTCTCCTTATTGTGCATTCATTCAACTGCTTACACCCGCATCGTCAACAAAACTCAAACCACTTGACCAGACACACACACCCATTGACCCACAAAAATGCCGTTGCAGTTGATATTGGGGTTGATCTCGAGGAAGTGGGGCTCATGTAGATTGAACTTTTGAATGATGCTGAAGCAAGTTTCACCTTCTTGCACTCCATGGATATTGGTACATATTGGGATTGCAACTGCAAAGTTCACACCAAATTTAAATAACTAATTAGTATCATCATAGTCATACGTATCACGTTGCATTCTACTATCTGGCTATAATACTTTTGCACAATTATTTCTGGATCAAGAGAGTACTTAAAATAAATACTGTCTCACCCTCTACCTCAAATACTTAACTAAATTTTGTCTATGATATCATAACTATATTTGACCCCATTAAAAGACATTAATTAAACTAAACGGTATAAGCCAGCATATAACGTAACATTGACTCAAAATATACATTACTGATTTGAAAAGGCATGCAACTGCAGATTTACCAGTTGGTGCTATGAACGTCGTCATTGTGAGAAGAAGTGAGAAAAAAGAACAAAGGTGATGTTAGTAGACTTAGCCATTCTTCCTTCGAATCCCTTTTCAATTAATTATTTGTCTCTGGTTTTGATCTGTGGTTTTTGATATTGGGGACCTCGGTTTATATAGGACGAACCCAATCTGCATACACAGACAAGTAATTTGTTACGAGGTATGCTTAGACTTAATTTATTGTGAAAGCCGGCTGTACCTCAATTTTGTAGGAAGCATTCACTTAATATTTTTTCGGCATTGGTGATCCTGCATTGTGTGGTGATTATTGTTAGCCAATCTGTTATTATTAATTTTTTATTTGTTATTATATACATTGATGCGTCTTCACCCTCGTGAACACAAGAAGCCGACTGTACAGAGCCAAATTCATTTTCTTAAAAAAAAATTGAAGGCATGTTTCAGTTTTTTTTTTTTTTTGTGATTTTCAAGTTTTAGGAAACATGTTGGTTTGATTTTTTTTTTCAAAAAATTAACAATATTCAAAAGGTGTTTGATTTGTTCATATAATTCGATGAATTAAAATAAAAATTCTAAAGAATATAAAACTAAGAAAAATGCTAGACAACAAAAATTTTGCCAGAATTTTATATACAAATAATGTCCCATAATTATTATCCATTGATGAATTAGTGGAGTCATACTATTTTATTTCATTCAATAACCGCTATAATTTCCATTAAATATTTTGTATATACTTTTTGAGTATATAGTAGCACTCTAAAACAAAATAGTGGCACTCTGAAACAAAATAAAAATAAGAAATTAAACTACACGTGAAAAATGAGTTTAGAGATATTAGGGTTCAAATTTTTGGCTTAAAACGTGAGGGGCATTTTTTTTTTTAGCATTGGGGATCATTTAATGAAAGTACGTCATTTTGAATGTGTTCTGAGGGCACCACTATAGCAATCATAGCATTCTCAAGTGGTGTTTTCCCACTTTTAGTGATTATGTGTATGTGCACAGTGGTGGTTTCCAAGCGTCGTGGTGTTTTTCATGCACTATGGCGTTTTCCCTATTAACCGCCATAGCATTCTTAAGAAGATCAAAAGTGGTGCAATTGCACCTACACGCTATAGTGATAGAGTCTTCGAGGTATGTTGCCAAAAAGATATTAGATGAATGAAAAAATGAAAAAATGTAGAATTGGATTGTGATCGCTATCACATAAAATAAGTTCAAAACAGGTTATCCTAGCTTATTCTAGGAAAGACCTGGCATCACATGTAAGAATTGTGGAACATTTTTTGTGTATATATTATTAGTGGTATAGATTTGCTATTTTTTTAAAGGCATAAGAATTGGATTAGATGCACACATGATAAAAATTATTAATCCAATGGTAATCAATCATTTATTTTTGTATTTTATCAATCTTCTCACTTTAAAAAGTTAAATCTCATGAGATTATATGTTTAAACCTCATTATATTTCAAATATAAAAAAATTAATTTTTTCTTTAAATTTATATATTATTATTTGTTAGATATTGTCGTGAGATTTAATTATTTAGTAATAGATTACCATTTTTGTTTGCCTACAATAGATTACATTTGTTTGACTTTTAAAAGACATTTTCATTATATTTTTTATAAAATATTAAAATATTTTTAATTTTAATTATTTAAAAAAATATATAATTGTTTTAAAATTTTCAATACATTTGCTAAAAAAAGTTTCTTAATAAACGGTTAACCATCATTAAAGTGGATGAGACAGACAAAAAAAAACATTATTTTAGAGTGATTAACTTTTATAATAACTAGATTAGAAGTCAACAATGTAAATTTTTTGCACTAATGATTTATCACAATCACTCCTTTGAAAACACTAACAACCAAATATTTTTAACCAACAAAAATAATTGTCAAGATAAACTAAAAAAGAAAAATCAATTTGATTTTCATCCCGCCATAAGCGAATCCAATGATAAGAATGCAACTTTAAAATTGAACAAAAGATATCGGAAAATAAAAATAAAAATAAAAAGCCCGCCCCCGGCGCCTCTCTCTCCCAGTCCAGGCCCAGACTCACTCTCTCTTTGTTGCCGTTAGAGTGAGAGTCAGTGTGTGCATTCGAGCAGCAGAGCGAGGTTGTCGTTGTCGTTCTCGCTGCTCTCGTTATCCCTCTTCCAAATCCACTCATTGTTTTCACTCTTTATTGTATCATATCATCACTAAGACATATTATTGTCATATTATCGAGCAGAGCAGAGCAGAGCACCATTTCCATCGCTTAGCTAGGGTTTCACCTTTTCCCATAAGTAAGAGATGGAAGGGGTGCTGCCGTTCCAGCTTCAATTCGATAAGCCGCTTGCCTCTCAGGTCAAAATTGCGGAGTGGAATCCGGAGAAGGACCTCCTTGCCATGGTCACCCACGACGACTCCAAGATCTTGCTCCACCGTTTCAATTGGCAACGCTTGTGGACAATTTCCCAGGTTGTTTATTTATTTTTTGAAAATTGATTATGGTTTATTATGGCTTAATTGATTAATTAAATAGAGTGCTGTGCTTGTAAATTGTAATCGGTTGGTTGAAGCTGAAAATTCAGTTATCCTGTAGGGAGGTGCGTAACGTCCCTGTGTTGGCGTCCTGATGGCAAAGCTATAGCTGTTGGGCTCGATGATGGAACATTGTCACTGCATGATGTTGAAGTGGGTACTAGTTTTCTTTCTTTGAAATTGAAACCAGCCACTTCACTGGTTTCGTTATTTTTTTTTTGTGGCAAAGTAATATCTGATCTGATGTTTTCTATAAGGCAGAATGGAAAGTTGTTAAGAAGCTTAAAGTCACATTGTGCTGCCGTCGTATGTCTCAACTGGGAGGAGGACACTCACCAAGTTACGGTATGCTTCTTGTTATTTAATGGCTACTTTAAATTTGAAATCGAGTTTGATTGCTAAAACTTGATTCATTGAATTGTCCCACTATCTAATTAAGTAAGATTTCTATGTACACTCTGTTTATGTAAAATCATAGTGGCACATGATGTTGAAGCTATGTTTTAAAACTATTGAATTCATCTTCTAATGCACAGTTTCAATTCTTGCATGCTCAAAATGGCTAATGCATGCTCGAAATAGATGTGGTAGTGAATATAATACATGCTAAGCTAAAAAGCTTATAAACCAGCCATACATTGAATAAAAAAAGAGGGAAGGAATGTTTAAATCTATCAAACTGACACCAATTGAATTCTGATGCTTTATTGTTTCTCATATATCTCCTTGACTAGCAAATGTTTGTTCCAGACAAGAACACCAACACATTGTTTCTTGAATAGAAGTTCACACAACACAATAAAGCATCATATTGTCTTTGGGTGTTTTTTACATTGACAGCATACAGCTAAACATCCTTCCCATTTTCTTTGGGTGTTTTCTCTGCGTTCATGTGTGTATGTGTGCTCTCTCTCTCTCTGGGGATTGAACTGCATCATATTGTCTGGCAGCATCTTCATTTTTCCTCCTAATTTGTCTTCTAGGATGATTGTGGTCACACTTCAAAATATGAAGATAGAACCTCTCGTTTCTTCCCTCCTGCTCCAAGAGTTCCTCGGATGCTGGGCTTGGTTTCTGGAGATAATGGCTTCATGGATGATGGTGAAGATTCATTTCAGGAGTTGTCAAATTCTTCCCACCAACGATTCAACATCCTATGTAGTGGTGACAAAGATGGAAACATTTGTTTTAGTATATTTGGTATCTTCCCTATAGGGAAAACCGTAAGTTATTGTCTATCTTAGAAGTTAGCACTTAGCATTTTTTTTCGTCACACCAATTAATTGCTGAGGTGTTGCAAGATATGATTCTAACCTTGGTGCTTGTTTGGGTGATAAACTACTGTGTCTTCTTCCAAACATTTGGATTTTTATTTAACAATTAATTGCTGGAAAGTAGGAACCTGTTAAAAATTAAAATATATTTCAAGATTAGAACACTTAAGATTTGATCGAGGTTTATCTCTCTCAACGGATGTCTTACAATTGTGTAAATTTCTCCCAGAAAACCAAAAATTTTTGCAGATGAATTCTCGTGAAGTCATCAATCAGAAACATTAATATCAAATTAGCCTTGTCAATTTCTTAATTGCATTTATTTTCTGTTTGCTTTAATGTTTTTCTTAGTTTCCTTTTTCACTTAATATTAAAATCTTCTTATGCATGTTGGTGTTTCAGAACATACATAATCTCACTTTACCCACTTCCAGTGAGGGTGCAGAAACAACTTACAGACTTTTAAATGCTTCTATACACAAGGTAGATTCTCCTTCTATTTTGATCACATAACAATAGTTTGATGCTTGAGATAAACTAGTATGATATATCAGCATTCAGCATAGGAATGAGTGTTGTCAACTTGGGAAATATGAGAGAAGGAGCAACTTGATAATGCCCCTGAAGTGGCAGAACGAATTACACCTAGCTGACAATCTATCTTGGTCTTTGTTCAAAATTCCACTTGAAGAGTAAATGAAGTATTGGACCCAATGCTACCTACTGTACCTTTGTAGGAAAATGGGGTGAAAGAGATTCTGTGGTCAATACATATTGATGCATGTAAAAGTCAGTGAAGAAAAAAGTAGAAACAACAACTTGCATAGGTTAAATAATCCTCTATTAATTTGCTTATGGAAGCTGATGTTGTTACATGTCACTAGGTTGCTTTATCCAAAGATCTTTGTCGTTTGATAGTCATGTGCTCAGGAGACCTTGTTGAACTTGGTGATGAATTGAGAGAAATTCACTTGGCGGGGCATAATGAGCAAGGCCTGCACTGCTTAGCACTGAATACAGCTATATTTTCGGACAGGTAAATTTTCTTTGAGAAATGGCATATTCAACTATAAAATAACAAAAACTAAGTTGTGTTATCTCAATATGATAAAATCTTTCTTTTCTGCCTAATTCTTTTTTCTTTGTTAATGCAAATCCTATCTCTCGGATAAATACAGATGAAAATGATATAGGCATACCTTATGATGGACATTCCTTCTGCTTCTTATTTCTGCAATCTGGTCCCTTCTATCTTTGTGTAGGAAAAATGAGCTCCATCAGGTAGCTCAACAAGCTTCTAACATTGAGGATTTGACTGAGGTTGTTCGGACATCACTATCAGTTATGTGTAGGCAGTGGTCTGAGGCCATGCACACATTTCAGGAGAAGTTCAGCTCTTTGCCTACTCTGATTGTAGATCATGGTAACTGCATAAAAGTTATACATTTAGTTTGCGCTAAATCTTCTAACTCATTTGTTCTTATCATTCATAAACTAGGACTTGATTCCTCTCCTCAAGAGGAGTTTCTGAGCCTTTTGGGCGGTGCAAGGACTAGTCCACCGGTTCATCAATTTCTTGTCAGCACTCTTGCCGAAGTGGTACACAGGCAACCTCAACTAGCTTGTCATGTGTTTGTTTCTTCATGACTAGTTTATGAAGGCCATTCTCATTCTGCAAGTTCATTGCTTTACAGGGTGTCAAGCGTATTTCAAAGGTTCTCTGTGGTGCTGGCAAAGAACTCCAACGTATTGTCTTGGACCATCTCCAGGTGCAACATTATACTCTTTCTTGTGCAGCAATATTTACTGATTGCAAAAAATGTTTTACTGGCTTCCTGCTTGAAAGCATGTCTTAAAAGGTTCACATTGGATATCTTGTGTTATATCATAGGCTTTTTCCTACATTAATTGAGCCTGTTTTCTTCTGTAACTTTTCATCAAACCCCATAAGTAGGTTTGAGTGAGGTCATTGCACTCCTGCCCTCTTGTGGTCTAGTCGGCTGATTAGCAAACCTCTTCCAAGCATAATGGCTGGGGGCATTAGAAGCTGTTGCCTTGTGGCCAACTTGAAGTAGCTCCGGTTTTTCATTCAATGTCTTCATCAAAAATAATTTTTTGCAAACAAGCTCTAAATTCCAGTTTGAAGGTCTCTAAGAAACGTTAATATAGTATTTTTTAAGCTACAACTAAAGGTAGCTTCACCTACCTTGATGTCGGAGGGACCCACAAAAGGTTGGTTGAGGTGGTAAGCAGGGGCGGAGCTAGGCCCTTTCTTGAGTGGGGGCCAGCACTAAAGACAATGTGCATGTAAAAAATAATAATATTTTTATAAAACGTTAATATAGTATTTTTTAAGCTACAACTAAAGGTAGCTTCACCTACCTTGATGTCGGAGGGACCCACAAAAGGTTGGTTGAGGTGGTAAGCAGGGCGGAGCTAGGCCCTTTCTTGAGTGGGGGCCAGCACTAAAGACAATGTGCATGTAAAAAATAATAATATTTTTATAAATTTTATTTAACTTAAAAATTTTAAAAGAAACTCACAATAAAGTTGGTCTTTGACAAAAATAATGCCGAATAAATTGGTTTCCTAAGAAAAAATTACATTTTGAAGTCCTAACAATTAAATAAATATATAGAACAAGTTAACTCATTCTCAATATTTTGATGAACTTGTTTGTTCTATTTGTATTTTTTTTTTGTACATGTTCTATTTATGCTTTTATTAGCAATCAATTTGAACTATTATAAATAATTAAATATCAATTTGTCTTATAAATCATTCAAAATACTAAGGACAAACTACTTGTCCTATACTTTTAATTGTGAGGGATCATGAAATCATCTTTTTTATTTGCTTAAAGCACCAATTTGTTTGACGTTATTTTTGTCAAGGACCAAGGAGGGTTTTATTCTAAAAAACATTACACATTCGAATCAAAACTCCAAAAACACATATGCACAACATTTTATCTATTACAATATTTAAATATCTGACCAAGTAAAATGTTTATAAGAATTGACATCAAATATTTGAATTGTATTTGCTGATTTAGATAGAAATAAACAATAATAAAACAAAATGAGAGTGGATAATAACATATTGAGATATGGAATTTATTTAATATTTTCTTAAAAATAAAAACATATCTTATAAATTCCTCTAGTTAACATATAAAATTTTTTAAGGGGGCCTAAATATATATAAATATATAAATCTACATGGAAAAATAAAAATTCTAGGGGTGGCCCCCTCAACCCAATGACCCTCTGCCCCTGGTGGTAAGAACCTTTGTGCTCCAACAAGAATTAGTCTTATAAGTGCTTCAAATGGATTGACCCTTTAAGGATACCAGGTGATTTCACTAAGTAATAAGGATGGAGGGTACTACTCAACCGGTGCATGGTAGTGTATTGTATCAATTGTCAAGAGATGAAAAGCCATTTATATGCTTTCACTTCATTGATAGATAAATTTAAGGATGATTGGTTCTTCCGTTCTTGACATGTTATTAGTAGTTAATTTTATTTTTTCAATCTACTCAACGTATTCTTACAACTGCACTGCAAGCTATTATATATGAAACTGAATGAAGGAATGTATCTGCCAGCCTGCTGCAGAAGTCATTGGATTCAGAATGGGCGAACTGAGAGGGCTTTCAAGATGGCGTGCACGCTATCATGGCATTGGCTTGGATGAGTCACTTATTAGCAATGCAACAGAAAAGGCTGGTATGCTACTTGTACAAGTTGAACGATTTATGAGGGTTCTTTCATCTGTCATGCAGCAGGTGTGCCTTTTTAAGTTTGAAATGGATTTTACTACGTTTAACTTTACTATTTCAACAAAGTATTCTGTGTTACTATTAACATGTTTAATAGTTTCACAGATCTTTATTGTGATCAACTATATACTTTAATGTGAGCTGCAATAATAACATGAATCCCTGTATATAGTTCTATGACCAAAGTTTATTGATAGACTTCTAATAAGTAATTAACAGGTGAAATTTAGAGGGAAACTCAAGAAAGGAAATGGACGAAGGGAGGGGAGGAAAGAGATGCAATCAAATATCAATGATTCTTTTTGTTGTCAAATCTAAATTTCAGTTACTTGTATTTTCTTCCAATGTTCATGATATATTCCTAAACTTAGTAGGACATGTAAGCTAGGTTAACTTCCAAGTGGCTCGTAGGGTATCTGCTGAAACCACTTACGTCTTAAAAACTTTAGAGGTAACTCTTGGACTACTTGTACCCTTTTGGGGTCCAATGTTATTCTAGGAGAAACACAACAGATACCCAGTGATAAGTATCTGAGGAAGTGTGAGAAAGAAGAAAACGACAGGATGTGTAATGGAAAATATGAGAGAGATAGAGAGAGAGAGAAAGAGAGAGACTGAATTATATCATAATGGTACAGAAGGGACTTATATAAGAGGGCTTTCTGTTATGACAGTTGTTACAACTGTGACTAATCTACCTAACTTATACATGGTTGCAGTGCTAGTACACTAGGCTAAGATACATTATAGGCACTACCTAGTATACTCCATCATACTCTTAACTCCCAGACACCCTATAATTAGTCCTTAGTAGAATTGAGAACCCTAAGTTAAAAGATATCCTAATTAAAACAAATCCCCAGAATAATAGTTTACATTTAAATAGAGTTCTTATTATGTAGAAATTTTAATTTGTTTGAACTTTTGATCAAGTTGTAGCAGTTAACAAATATTTTTGAACAAATTCCCAAACATACTATTTTGTGTACACTCATCTGATCCTTGTTAGTCTACTGTTACATTTGGCATCGCCTTTAAATCCACACCATTTCTTCATTTACTGAAAAGAACTTGGGATGTAAAATATTCAGACTTAAATAAACTGGTCTTCATGACCAATTTTAAAAAGCCCTGTTTAAATGTAAATCATATTGCTCCTTTTTTGCTTCTATTTGCATAATTCTTGGGAGGCATTTGATCTTCCTGATCCATTAAGTTAGAAGCAATATGTTTAAGATATGTATTAGCTCACTTTGTTTGAATTTTTTCCTCTTTGAATATGATACTATTTCTTATGCAAGGTTGTCAATGGTGGATGGCGATTTATGGCCGTGAGGCAAAAAACCGCCATAAAAATATGGCTGATAGTGTTGCAGATTATGGCGGAAGCCATGACGAACTTAAAAAATATATAAATATATATATAAAAAATAAAATACAAAGATATACTGCATAATCAAAGCCTTAAAGACATAATCAAAACCACAAATACACAATCAAAGTCACAAACAAGGACTAAAAAATATAGCAATCCATGATCAAAGCCACAAAGACGTCATAATGTCAGCACAAATTAAGAATTGAAGACAAACATAAGAGTTCAAGACAAACAAACATAAACTAAGATCAACTAATCTAATGACTAGTCCTCATCATCTTCCCCAAAGTAATTATCATCATCATTGTCCTTCTTCTCAATTGGGGCATATCCCTGTGCTTGTTCTCCTTTTGATTCAGAATCTTCAAATATTATTTCCTCTTCCTCTTCTTCAGTTTCCACAATGTCCTCAAATTCAGGCTTTTCTTCAGCCATCGCTACTTGTTTTCCTTTCTTGGAAACTCTACTTGATTGTCCTTCACCACTTGCTGCCTTTCTTTTTTTACTTTGATGCCTAGTATTTGTTGTGGCCTCTCTAATCCAGATGCCTAAACACAGTCTCCCAATTCAAAGTTTCATCACCTTCAAAAACCAGCTCATCTCCAGCATTCTCTTCATCAATCAACTCCCCAACCATCCACTCATTACAGTCATCAATAACATTGAGTGAAATGGGATCAATTTCATCTCTAATATTGTATCTTTGTTTTAGTGTTTGGTTATACTTCACAAAAACCAAGTCCTCCATCCTTTTGTGCTCAAGTCTATTTCTCTTCTTAGTATGTATCTCAGCACCAATATAATTATCTAATTGTTAATTGGTACTATGTTATACTTATAATATTAACCATTAAGATAGAAAATTGCTTCTTACTTGCTCAAAAACACTCCAATTGCGTTTAGGCTTGAAGCACTACACGTCAAGCTCAAAATCTTGATAGTCAACTTTTGCAAATTTGGAGTAGAATGCCCATACATTCTCCACCATTGAGCTACAAATCCAAAGAAGGCAATGTAAAAAAGAAAATCACTAACTTTAAGTTTAAACTTTAAAATTAAAGAAATTTGATAACTAGTAGTATTCTTCTCAACAAGTGCAAGGATTTTTTGATTTGATCGGGCAAAATCCGATCCAAAAAGACCATCACCATTTTTATAAAGTGGTAGCTCAATTAATATTTTTGCTGCACATCCCAACTTGGCACCAATCTCCTAATACATTCATACAACCCATTTGTAACTTCCAAATCAAACTCCAAATTGAGTTGCCATAGTAGAACTCTGGATTCAAAAAATGGCCCGCTGCATGTAATGGCCGATGAAGCTGGCAATTCCATCTCTTATCAATGATTGCAAACACGTCTTTGTATTTGCTTTCATCATTGTTGAAGGACTTCATAATGGCCTCTTTGGCCTTGTCCATTGCCTCATAAATGTAGCCCATGGCCGGCTTTCTTTCACAATCAACAAGCCTAAGCACATGAACAAGAGGCCTCATAACTTTGAGGGTGTATCTCACATGATTCCAAAAAGAAGGCATGATTGCAATTTTGGTTGCTTCCTTTCCCTTAGCCTCCTTAGACAGCTTGTTTCTCACCCATTCATCAAAGGTAAACATTTTTGTAAGATTTTGCTTCTCTTCACGAAGCCTCTCCAATGATAGAAAGGAAGTAGCAAATCGTGTGACTACATGCCTTACCAATTCTTTCTTGTTTGTGAACTATCTCAATAAGCTTAAGGTGCTAGTGTGGCTATAAATGAAACCAACAAGAAAAATCGCCCTCTTGATCGTCTTCTTTATCAATGGAATCTTTCCAATATCGTCCAGCATCAAATCCAAACAATGAGCAAGGGGAGTCCAATAGAGATGTGGTCTTTTTTCTTCTAACTTCTTGCCAGCCAAAACATAGTTGCTCCCATTATCAATTATAATCTGAACAACGTTCTCCTCTCTAATCTCCTCCACAAGAGAGTCAAGAAGCTCAAATACCTTTTCACCAAGTCTTTACAAAGTTAGATCTATCAATAGACTTTACAAACATCGTTCTAGCAGGAGAGTTCACTAAGAAATTAATAATGCACCTCTGCTTCCTATTAGTCCAGGCATTGACATGATGGAGCAACCATGTTTTTTCCACTGCTCCTTATGATTCTTCATCATATTTTTTGTGTGCTCCAACTCCTTATTGAGAAGTGAAACCCTTATAGCATGATAAGATGGAGGGGGCAAATTAGGACCAAAGCTTCCAATGGCTAACAACATATCATGAAAACTCTTCAACTTGATACAGTTGAATGGAATTCCCGCTTGATACCACCACTGAGCTATGTATTGATGGACCCTTTCAATTGCTTCTTTGTCACATGCTTCTCTAATATTCTGCTGCCTCAACTTTTCCTTGTTCCTCTTTCCAATTCAGTTTTAGGATTTCTAACAAGTAAATCCATTGGGCCTTTCAAAGCACCAGCACCTCTTCTCACTCTAGGCCTTGGGTCAGGGATATCATCAATCCCTTCAGCATTTCTTTAGGTAACCCAAACCCCAAGTTCTCAAGATCAAGCTCCCTTGCATTTGGAGCTTCAACTTCCTTACTCCATTGGCTCCTTTTCTGTTTCATATACTTTATCAACTCCTCTTTAACTTCTTTTGGAACCTTGATGCACTTAGAAACATTGCCATTCTTCCCTATCAGATGTTCTTTGGCTCTTGTTATTCCACCTTTTATAAGTTTTGAGCAAAAATTCCAGATAGTGTCATTTGTGTTGTTTTTTTCTCCAGGGTGGATATGTTTCCACCCAGGGTTTGCTCTATTTTTGCTACTAGTAGAAGAGGTTGGAATTGAGCCTTGTTTAGGTCCACTTGGCATTTCAACCTAAAACAAAATAGAAGAGGCTGTTGGACAAAAAATAAGAACAAGGAAGAAGAAGAAAAAGATTGAACAGAAGAAGAAGAAGACAACGGACAAGAATGAAAAGAAGAAAACGAACGGAGATTTAGAGAAGAAGAAGAAGAAGGACCTCGATTAGGTGCTCCAAGCTGGCCGCACGGTGAGCGAAGCGGGAGACGAAGCACGTGAAGCGTGAGAAATGGAAAGAGGGTCGGTCTCATTAGGTTTTGATGAGGGAAAGGCGAAAACCCAAGAATGCCCTCTAAAAAACAAAAAAAAAAAGGTTTTGGGCCAGATTTCTGCTATGGCCGCCACCAATCCGCCATGGCACCACCGCCATTTCGGCCGCCATGACCGCCACGCCATACCGCAACACCATCCACCTTTCCATTGTGGCGGGCTCAATTTCCGCCATGCCATGGCGCCATTGGTGCCGCCATGGCCGATTTTTAATAACACTGTTCTTATGGTTAATGAATATTGCAACACCAAAGAGGATAGGGCCCGAGTTTGACATGATTTAAGAACTCGTGTTCAGATTTTACTTGTGTGAAAAACAAATCTGGATAGATGCCCATGGGTGCATTTCTGTAAAAGCCTATTCTGCTTGTTGATTTTGTTTTGTAACATTTTTTTTTTCCCAGCATGCAAACTTCTTCAACTGGCTCTTAAAATGTATAAAATTACTCATGTCTGAACCAAGTGACCAGCTTCTACCATATAACAGGTTCGTCTAACCATTCATTGATGCTTTGGCATTTAAAGATGTTATTTGTCTGATTTTTCTTTTGGTTTTGGCAGTGAACTTGTTATTATATTCCTGAAGTTTTTATACGATCAAGATCCAGTTAAACAATTGCTGGAAATATCAGAAACAGAATATGATGTTGAAATTGATTTGTAAGTTTTGTTGTCTACTGTCAACTAGTTTTGTGTTTTATCCAAATCTGTTTGTATCTTTCCACTGTGCGTCCATCACATTTGTTTTGTTACAATTTTTGGCTCAACTGTAGCTTGTACAGCTATTATAGGGTTTTGGATGCTATTGACAATTCGAACTGCTATTTCTATTTTCTTGAAATCATATATCTATTGAAAGAAAATGTGCTAGTTATATCAAGAAGGTTTTTCAAACCATGTCCTGCTTCTACAAAAAAAATTGATTTTGAACCTTTCCTACAAATTCAATTTTTTCTTAAAAGTAAAAGAAGAATCAGACGTGAGAAAGAGGGTAGTAGAAGAACATGGGTTAGAAATCGACCGCAGATAGAAGGATAAAAATTGGTTGAGCAAACAAGAAAAGTTCAACCATGAAAGGCTTGCCAATCTCTTTTGCATCTCCGGCTCAAAAAAAACCTCTAAAAAAGTGAAATGCCATTAGCTGAGCACCATATAAAGAAGTGAAGAGAACCACCTTATTCAATAGTAGGGGCTGCTCCAGTAGACAATTGTAATTAGAACTCTGGCATTGCCTTCTAACTCTGAGCTTCAAATTGCAGTATACACTACACCTTCAAAGGGCTTTTGCATCTTTCTTTGAGTCCACATGAATATCTAAGGTTAGTCACATTTTAAATATGATTTTGTCAAATTTTTCAGGGAAACAATGCAAAGAGTCCGAGAATTAGTTCAGTTTGGGGGATTTTCTGACACTGAATATCTAAGAAGAACATTAGCTAAAGAATTCCAACAGATGGAAAAAAGGTGTTTGTCTTCTTCCTTTCATTCGAACTGTTTGGATAAGACTTGGCTGTTGCTTGGCTTTGCTTTGCTCTTTCATTGCATTCAGCAATCTGAGTTATTGATGATAATGCAGAAATAATTGTGGTGAACAAGAATACAAAAATATCTTGAGACATGTTGTGAAGAAAACTGTTTTCATTCTGCGTAAATATGCTTATACCAGAATGAAAACCAATGTAAATTTATTCTCAGTTGTATGAGATAGAGAATTGGCATTTATGACCATCATTCTTTGAACGTAGAGAATTGGCATTTTGACCATCATTCTTAGTTGAATGCATACCACTTTAAAATAGCACCAATGAACAAGATTTCTTTTCCTGTTTGGAAATTGCTTTTACCTTTAAAAAACACGCCAATTATTGCTCTACAGAGAAAAGATGTTGGAAGTTAGGTCTTCTAAACCATAAATATTTTATCTTCTTCATGCTGTTCCAGTTATGTCATGGATTTTTCAGATTCTCATTGTGACTTTTACAGCTTTAAAGAGGCTTTTCAAATGCCTTTTACAACGATCTCAAGAAAGATACTTTGTGAGGATTTATTACCACTGTTTCCTCTTCCTTCTCTGCCAAAAGCAACTTCATGCATGAGCATTCCCACTTCAGTATCATATTACGAGGTATTTCTTGATGGAAAGAACATCTTTACTAATCTTCAATATTTTAGTCCAGGTTGTTAGAGTCCTTTTTGTGTTATATATCTAGATTCTAGATTTGTATTTGAATTTGATTTGATGTAAATTGGTTCCTAATTCTACAAAAAATGCTGCGTTCTTATTTTCTTCATTCCTTACTTTCTTTCTGTAGGATTCCTCTAGAGCTTCTTTGTCACATCACACTTGTCAAAAACAATTTATTGATTACATATCTTTCCAAGTACCTGATGAGTCTTTGTCAGATATTGCAAATTGCGTATGTGTAATCAGAGGATTTATGCATGACTCACACTCTCTGAAGAAGGGGCATAGTTCTTTGGAAGCTGTGCTGTTATGTGTTCCTGCTGATTATGAATGCGTGGATCTGTCTTTGTATAAGGTAACGACACAGAAAATTAGAAATATTTTGTACAACTTTCTAGTCTGAGTCTTCATCTTATTTTTCTTTACAATTGTTTTATATATATTTTAAATGTGTTGTTTGAAACAGGATAGTCAAATTGTCTTGTTACTAAACAAAGCTACCACTACGTCAGAAAGCACTACAGATGGTTGCATGATGATTCTGCCAGCAGGCAATCTACCATATGTCTCTATATCAAGATCTGGTTATAAAGACCATTGGACTTTCCAAGAACTGAAGGTAAGTCATACTGTGTCCATTGTTTTCCTGGTTGATGTCATAAAATAATGACCTCTACTAACAAATATACTTTCATAAATTGTATGCTTGAGTGTCTTTAAATGCCAACATGCATCTTACACTTCAAATAACTGAGAAGTTCAGATTTCAGGAAAAAGAAAAAAAACCTCCCCAGCAGCTTAGCCTAGGCATATCTAACCAATAGGAAATAGAACTTGTGAAAAAGAGGAAAGAAGACCAAATAGTAACCAATAACACCCGTGCCATGTTAGAAGTGGCACATCAATTTAGAAGATTAATACTAGCAGATTTCTCACTATTGAGTCTGCTGGGAGAAAGAATTGATATAAATATGAAATGTCATATATTTGACTAGCGAGATCATAGTGTGTTAATGGACCAGATTGAGAACCAAGTAATATTTCGTGGACCACAATAGTTTATTTTGAAGAAGTATCAGATATTTTCCTCTTCCTTTCCAGCTTGAAACTACCATGAATTGATCTTATTTTTATTATTTAGGTTCTTCTAAATGCTATAATCCACCAAAGTGAATTACATACATGATATCTCCTTTATGAAACTATATATTTACAGTCACTTTTGTGTAATTATGAGCGTTTAGGATTCTGTTGCCTACCTGAACTTGGGGGACGAGAAAGCTCGCACCATCCCTCATTCTGTAACTGCTCCCTTGGCAGTTAGTGGTCAGTGTTCTCTCTCTCTCTCTCTCTCTCATGAATGTCGGTTTTTTGTGTAATCTATTACTACTAATAAAGGGAATATCCAAAAAAAAAACTGTCAGTTGGTGTCCAATTTCAATTTTCCTCTTTTACCCCTCTAACTTAAATTTTACAATTTAGATATTTTTAAAAAATATGGGTAAAATAGTAAAATTACTTATAACAATTATCTTCTGCATGTGTATTACTATCATGACTGGTTAATATTTAATTGAAATAGATTATTGTAAAAAAAAATTAAAAAAAAAAACTTCACGGGCACGCAGATACAACAAGTCGCTAGTGTGTTTAAGAAAATTAGATGTAGGGATCTATTGATTGAATTTAGGGATAAATATATTTTACCTTCTTGAACTTTAGGTCATCATACAATTTACACCCTGATTCTTTAAAATGTACATCGTGATACCTAAAATTTTTCAAACTGCAAAACATCAGTATGATTTTGGCAACTAATGAAGGTAAGATTTATGTGCACTTAACCTCCCTGATGTTTCTAATTTGTGATACTCGATACTTTATCTATGAATACTATGTCCAGTTGACCCCTGATTTTTTTTACTGTACAGTCCGAAACCCTGCTATGACTTAAAATTTTGCACTGTTAAAGTTCAAAGTGTCGTAATGTATGTTTTGAAAAGTTGAGGTGTAATTGCACGTGATCTAATTTAGGGAGAAAAATGCATTTAACCCTTGGATTTGTTATATTCAAGGCCAATAACTAAACGGTAGTCAGATAAATAATAAATAAATCACAAATTTGGCTATCATGTTGATATTCTGGTTATCTTAATATAATTTAACATGGTCCTTCCAAGTAAATATTTTTGAAGCAACAGACTTCTGAATTGAATGACGATGATCCTTTTGAATAGTACATTTTTTGCTCCTTAAACATAGTTCATGCATTTTTGTATTGTTAAAGCTGGTTTTAATCTGGGCATAAGCCATTGAACTAAACTGTCTCCATTGTTCTGATATATCTTGCTGACAGCATCAAGAGGCTTAGCTTGTGTATTTGCTGCAAGAAAGCGTGCCCTGGTCTACATTTTGGAGGAAGATGAGGATGAAGTCTCAGATGCAGAATAATTCTCTGCTGAATTTCATTTTACCTCGTTGGCGATAAGGAGAAGGGTGTTGGATAATCAGTTTGCTTAACAGCAGTTGGATATATAGTTGTAGCATTTCCATATCCCTTGGTCATCATTGAAAGTGCGAAATTAGGGGTATGTTGTTTGTTAAGTTGCAGTAAATCTAATAGGGTAAGTTAATGTAATATATTATAATCTTGTTAGTTTTGATGTAAACCATGTATTTTATTAGCCTATTTATTCAAATTTTATTATTCGTTATAATGATGGATAATTTAACAAAGTTTAGAGATAATCACTTAAGCCGTAGTAAATGTTAACTGTATTTATTTTTAAATTGAAAATTAAATGATTAAGAATTATTATATTATTGTAATTTTTTTAAAAATTTTGTATCCTTTAAAAGGAGTTTTTGTTATGGTACCCCAAGGATATTGGTACCTGTTTTAATTAAAAGTTGTGATTTAATTATGAATATTTAAAATATTAATAAATTTAATTAATAAATAATGGTAAATTTTTAGTCATAAATTATTTAGAAAATATAGTATCTATGAATTTTATAGAATATTGAAAAAATTCTCTTTAAAAGGATAGTGTATGTTTTTATTTTTATATTTTATTTAAATAAGAATATTTATTTGAAGTAAACAAATAGTAAATATTTGGTAAAAATATAAATGTATACAATAAAAAATAATTATTTCAAATGCGTCCTCCCCTTAGATTAACTTTTATGATGGAGTTAAATCCCAATCCTTAAAATAGTAGTTTATCTTAAATTTATATTAGACCATTCAAATATTTGGTCCCAGACGTAAGAGTGTTCTAAGTCCCACATTGCTTCAAAATATGTTTAATATTTACCTTTGTAAACACTCAGCATCATACCCCTTAGTTTTTGGTGAAATTAAGCCTTAAATTTTGAAAAAAGGTAATTGCATTTAGCTCTACTTTACCATCAATAGCTTTTTTTATTTAATAAAAAAAAAACTCAATCCTAACATGTCTTACACTTTCATGAAAGGACTTGTTCAAATTACTTACGACCAAATTATGTGCACATTTACACTATTCGTTTGTCACTCTTTTAATTTCTTATCTTTGTAACATGAACTAATAAAAATGAAAGTGTAAATGATAAAGTCATGTGCAATTTGCATGAGAATCTTCTCTCCACTTTCACTCCTCTAAGGCTCTAACAAACATGGCCTGTAAATTACTCCATCTCCCGTGATTAGTGCTGAACTATCTGATAATCTTATAGGTTTTGGAACTGCTCTAGCTACCAATTACTACCAATAAAATTCTTAGAGCCAAGTCTACAAAAATGACTTGCAAATGAATATTCCCCAGCTAAAACGATTGTGATTTATTCAAAATTCACAAGTACATCCAGGAATACAAAAGCCAGATCAAGCATCTTTCTCAATGGATGATGAGCATCACAAAGCTACGACCCCTAGCAAGGTACGCTGACTTGTACAGCTGCTGAAACATTCATCAAGCACACAAGCAGTAAATAGTAATACTACAACCACATAGCAGTTCACATTGATTGCACAACCATGCCGCGCCCAAGGGACAACTACAAGAAACGCATCAGTTAGGTTGCACAGCATCTAACCTACTGCAGAGTTTGATACGTTTTGGTTGATGAGGAGAGAAGATCATAGTTTCCTGAGATCCCACACTCTTGGACTTCCTCAGTTTTAACCTGGCAAACTGTTGAGGATTTACACCTAGCAGGCAAAAATGTCGAGTGGAAAACATTGAAAGCAACAGTTATAGACCAGTAGTTGCAGAGTGATGTTCCTATACAGGCAGAGGTCTCTGCACAAGTGTTTATGAATTAATGCACAGCGGAAGCTTTTAAGTTAAGCCTGCACCAAGCAGTTTAATCAGTTTTCATGTCCCTGGTCATGCTACAAAATTCCAGCATAATGGTAGCTCTGTATGTTAGCAAAGAATACTTTCATGCTATCACTACAATAGTTATTATTTACCGATGAGATATGCCTCCAATATCATATTCTGAGTCATCCAACTCAACAAGTTGTGCCCGTCTCTCAGCTGCCTTCTTCCTAGTAAAAATGCCCCATCTCAAAGCTGCCTTAAGTTTGAGCCAGCCCACAACAGCTTTGCCTGAGGAACGGCTTCGCTCATCGTCAAAATTGTAGCTCATGGGAGCTGCAGTCATGTATGCAGATGAATACCCATCTTCATGAGCATTCAAGGAGCCATGAGCTTGACCTCCCATGTTAAAACTACGGAGCAGACGCTGCATATCTTCATTTTCCAGCATCTCATGACTTCTGATACGAATCTCTTCCTCTGGGAAGAATTCTTCAACTCCTTGATAAGTAGGATTTGAAATGCTGGCAGTCTGGAAGCCATGAGTAGCTGATTGTGACTGACCAAGTGCCACTGCCAGCATATTGTCATTTCTGAGAAGTTGAGCTTGGTGTGAAGAATTGATCAACTGGTTTTGTAGTGGGCATGCATCATTATCAAATTGAATACAAGAATTAATATTAATATTTTGTGGTTGCACGGGGAATGTGTTAGCTGTGCCATCATGATAACCTGCAGACATATACATATTCATATGCAGTTAGCCACGAAAAAATTCTAATGGGCTCACCATTCGTATAAGGATAAACATCTATGAAGAATGAAAGCAGCTCACTAAATTGGTCATTGGTCCTGTAATGCTATCATTATCTTCTGCGGGCATTCACCATATGGGTCAAAGGTTTTGCTCTATGAGGCATTACAAAGCTATCTTATACTACGTTTGTCACTATAAAGTCTACACACCATTTGCTAACTTTCTCGGTTGGATGAGAGAAAGGGAAAGTTGGGGGAGGGGGTAATTCTGGCAGAGAAACATGGTGAGAACTGAGAAGTGGGTGTACCTCGTATGAACAAGGTGAAGATTCGTTTTTTCTTAAAAAAAAAAAATGCAGGAAGGACAGAAAGGAGGGAGATTAAAAGGTAATTTAAACAAAAATAAATACCTCCAGTTGTTACACCTGAATCCACTGAAGGCCGCCCTGTATGTACTGGAACTGGCAAGCTTGGGATTGAAATCTGCTGAAATGAGTTCGAATATTCATGTGAGCCCATTTGAGCCTGATGAGGAGAGGGATCCAAAGTCTGATTCTGATTGTAATTTAGCAGGGACTTCCCGTCATATTCAATAACATGCATCCAATTATCATATGCCTTCTTCACCAATGTGTCTACAAGAACCTACAACATAAACCTTCAGCATCAGAAATTTCTTTCCTCACTTTTTTTTCTTTTTTAACCCCTTTTCCTTTTATGAAAGGGAAAAATTTCCCAACTTCTCTTGCCACAGCTAAAGGTCTATAATAACAAGTGCTATACATACAACTCATATTAAGCCAAATGTCTACCTGTGTTATTCGCAAACGTTGCAAAAACATGAATTATAGATGCAATGCCTGAGTAAGGAGTTTAAAACTAGCAAAACAAAATTCATAACAAAAGAAAAAGAGTAAAATTAAAGTACAATTCCCTCCCTCAAAAGATAGCAATATTACACTCACCTTCGGCCCTTTCCTCTATTTCTAAAACATCCACCCCCCCCTCCTATAAACTTAAAATAAGTTACACTTTAATCCATTTCCAATTTTTTCATTGAATATCTATTTTTTCAAGCTTACTATTGTACTTTTTTACCAAACTACCCTTTATTAATATTTATACATATTAAGTTTTTAAATAAAATAAAATACCTGTGACTTAAAATAATAAAAAATATTGATATACATACATATATATATATTTAATGTAATTTACTTTTAAAATTTACTTTATTAAAAATAAATTATTAATAGTAACAATAATTTTTAATAATTATTTTTTTAAAAATAAAACTCTATATGTTCTCAACTATTGATTTTATAGTAATGTTAATGTACATTTTTTCTATAGTAAAATCATAAAATTCTTTTCATTACTGTCTTCAGAATTCATTTTTATATACAATATTGACAAATAATTTTTTTTTACGTATATTAATATCCTAAAATTAATATCTAAAAAATGTGTAACTTTTTTTTAAAAAATATAAATCAACATTATTACTATTAACTATTTATTCTCTTGTAGAAAAAATTTAAAAAATTAAATCATATGTACCAATATTATATATTATTATAAGCCAAATATATTTTATTTTGTAAAACACTTAATATGTATACTTATTAATAAAGGAAATTCCAGTAAAATAAAATAAAATAATAAATATGAAAAAGAATAAAGAATGAGTAAAGAAAAACAGATGAAAGTGTAGATTATCTTAAGCTTTTAGGGAAGGGGAGTGTATATTTATAAATAAAGGAGAGGGGAGTGTAATAAAGTCATCTCTCAAGAAAGGGGTTGCATTTTACACCCAAAAAAAAAAAAAATCAGCAAAAGCAACTTGCAGTCAAGCAAATGACATTTTATACATAAACATTCCAGAGCCAATTAACTGTTTAATCTTTCTTTTAATTGGACAGTTTCAACATGAAGAATTGCTTGTACCAATGACAAGGTCAAGGAAAAAGCCAAACTTTCATTGTGTGGCATCAGAAATCAGATTAATCATTTTATGAAGAAACCCAACAGTGTAGCCCAGATCGAAACATGAATGCAAAATTTTCCATGCAGATTTACTTACCTTTTGATTCTCAGAGAGAGAATCAGCTGAGTAATATTGGTCATTGGCAATTAAGCCACTTAGCTCATAAATGTTATTGAAAACAACACCCACGTTTCTTGCATCATCAGGATAGTATACATAATGATTTCCACTGAGAACACAAGTCTTTGCATGCTCAACAAGAATATCCCACATCTTATTTGACATGCCACTCCCGAGAATCTACAAAAGAAGGATAATTAACCAATGAAAAACTTTGACAAGTACTATAATTATAAATCATGAAGTCTACACAAACACAAAGGAATTGAACATTCAATCGAACACCTCACCCCTTTAGAGGGGGAAGAGGTGGCAGTAAAAACCTAAATGGACAAAAGTCTGATGATTCTTACATTCCGTAATCTCTGAGGGTCTCTAGCCACAAGTCTTAGGAAGTGTTCAACAGTATATATTCCTGCTTTATTTAGTCTTTTGTGAAAGGATCCATCCTTGCCAATCTTCTCTAGTCTCCAGACCTCATCAGTTAAGGCAGGTGGGTAGTGTTTCTTGTATACTACAATCCAAAATAAGTTTCATTAATATAATACTATAGGAACACAGAATTAATATGAGAAAGTTATGAACTTACATTCTCCACGATGATCCTTAACACTGAAAGCTTCTGTTTTGGCTTCACGAAAACGAATTCCGTCACAACAACCTGAGGCAACTCTCAGCCCCAGCCTGAACTTCCTACTCCTTATCCAGCTAGAGTTGTCTGTGAATGAGATCTCACCCAGTGTTCCTATACCCTCCTTGAGGGTGACTTGTAGATCACCAGCCAGAAGAGGCCTTTTTCCTTCCCTCTCTTTCACAACATGACACTCAAACTCTTCTTCAGTCCAATTATCATCATCCTCATTATTGAAATCCCCTTCAAGCACAATGACATCTAGTTTGACACATGACTCTGGGCCTGATGTGACAACTTGTCCTGTGTTTGCATCAATCAAAACAATATGTATGGCAGCCCCTTGCTCACCCTCCACTTTCCCACCAGTAAAGAGGGGAAGGGATAGCCTGGTCTTGAAGTGCAATCGTAAATTTTTGCCATCATGGCCTTCAATGCACTTTGGAGAAGACCTGAATTTTTTAGTACAAGGGAATCAATAAATATCACAAACATATGGCAATCAGTTCCAACAAGCATACAAATCACCAATCAAATACAGGTCACTAAATTTTGAATTTAAGTTTCAACAGGATCTCCCATAGCTAGATCATGTATCTAATTCAAACCACTGCAAACAAGTTTACAGGATATAATCTTTCCATGAAAACATAAGCAGTGAAAGATTAGGAGAACTTCTAAATGAAAAACTTGTTAAATTTTAAATGGTCATGCAACACTAATTTGCACAATAAAACCATGTGATGCAAATGCACATGATATAAACATTCTTTAACAAGCTGAGGGAACAAAAAGGTACCTTGCAGTAAGCTTGACAGGGACTAGTTTTGCTAAAGCACGCTCCACTTCTTCACTAACCTGGTCAGCAGCAAGCAAAAAAAAAAGAAGAAAAGAAAGACACATATGCTTGAAACATCAACGAGAAAAGACACATCCTTGATCAAACATTATTCAAGCCAAGTGGCACACATTCAAGCATGGACACTACAGTATAGCACCAGAATGAACTACTTAAGAATGGCATTCTGGGAATCCTCTCTGGCTCTCTTATATGAGCAATTTTTTTATAGAGAGAATATATATATATATATATAGAGAGAGAGAGAGAGAGTAGCCACCACAATATAGCACCAGAATGAACTACTTAAGAATGTCATTCTGGGAATCCTCTCTTAGATGAGCATTTTTTACAAAGAGAGAGACAGCAAGAGAGATGCAATTCTGCTAGAATATGATATCAAGCCAATATGAGATATTTAAGTCTCAAGTCTCAACCCAATACTATCTAAGCCTCAGATCTAGCCTAGGCCTATCAGCCTAGAGGACAAAAGAATTTAGCTAATGGGCCTGCAGTCAGGGTTTACTGTTTAGGGGGCTGATTGGGTGAGCAGTGGATGCAAGTGATAAATTCAGGCAATATTATCCAACAAATCAATAAAAAAAAAATTAAGAGTGATCAGATTCTAATATTCAGGGTTAATACCACAGTGAAGTGAATTTTCTTACAACTCTGCGTAGAATAGGTTCCAATGATGAGCAAAGTTTCTGCAGACTGTCCACCTTCAGGGCTTCAACAATTACACTGCAAATTAAGATAAATGCATTCATCAGTAAGGTTTAAGACATCAAACCAAGATTTAACTGATGCAAACATAAATGCTGAAAATTAACATTGAGATAGCCAACCTATGCCTACACAAGTGCTATGTCTTGAAATAGACTCGAGATGCATGCATAATATAAGACCAACAAAAATCATATAGCATTACAAACTATAGCGGGAATAAACGTACTGCAAAGATGATGACCCAAAACGCCCTGCTTAACACCAGAATGCAAACTCAGTTCTCTTTATTTTTATTTTTCACACTGAGCACTTTAGAATCATGTTTTCACATAAATTTCAGACTCCTACAGAAACAAAATTTTCCATCAGTTCTTTTTTTCCGCTCTCTCTCTCTCTCTCCTCTTTTCGGAACAGTAGGGTTCAAATTGAAATCAGAAATGATGACAAACAATTCAAATTCGAAAGTTCTCTATCATTTGCATTCAGGCATCGCAAACTAAGACTCGAGCACGAAATGCATAACAAACACAACAATAATTATGACGAAGAAATCCAATCCAATCCAGCGAACTTCAAGAATCCTGAAGAAAAAAATTGGAAGAAAGCGAAGTTACTACCTAGCCAAAGCAGGTCGCTTCCGATCAGGCTGTCCTTCTTCACCGGAAGTCGAAGAATCCAAACACCGCTTCTCCCTCGGCGCACCGCTCGATCTCTCCACACTTCTCGCGTGCATTGTTCCAATTCCGAACCGAAACCGCGCCTGTTTGGTTGCTGAGAAAGTGAAAGGAAAATAACACAGGCAGTAGGTTTTTCCTTTCAGTCACGTTAAAACCTCAGCAGTGTTCAGCTCGGAACCTCAAAAGTAAAGCCAGAACCAAGGAAGCAAAGAGAATCACAAAAAAAGAGGAAATGAAAGGAGGAAAAGTAAGAATCTGCAGTTTGCTATACTTTCTGCTTAGTTTTTTCTGAGAAGCCAAGCAGGCGCTGCCAACTGAGTAAAAGGGGAAATGGAGGGAGAAAGAGAAAAAGCAGAAAAGGAAGCGCGAAAAAGTTGAAAAGTACGGAATCTGAGAAATTTCTGGGAAGCGTCTCGGAATTTTCTTTATTCGGCTGCAAACGCTAGTTTGCAATCGGACGGACGCTAATTTTTTTTGTCGTATGCCACAAAACAATTGAGCAGCAACGCTCACATCGCAATCTCACATTGTCATTCTCACTCACTGACGGAAAGAGCTTTTTTATTTTGGTTTGCTTTTTTCCGGGACCAGATGGACGGGGGCTCTGGCCCGTCCGATTGAGATTTCTCTCGATGATGTATTGTCATGAGTTTTTTTTTTATTTTTATTTTTAATGCAATGAGAGTTTTATCACGTGGAAAACATTGCGGTACGTCAGATCACTACTAGATTGACGGAATAATTAATATATTAACTGATATTATAATCACTTTAAGTTATATTTTAGAAAGAAAAAATAAATAAATATCTTATAGAGTCTTTCAAGAAAATTTTACAAAACAATATAATCCCTTAAAAATTGAAACTAAATTTATGGTTAATCAAAATTTTGATAATAGGACAATTAGTTTCTTATATTTAATCATTTAAATACTAAAGAAATTACATACATGACCTATTAAAATGACATTAAATGACACATATGTCATTTGAAGTAAAATCAAGTTTAAAATGATTCATTTTAATAACTAAAATTAGATAAAATAAGTCATTTAAATCTATTTCAAATCATAAAATGACTCATTTTGTATAATTTTAATCATAAATATGAATGCAATATGTTTTGAAATAGTGTCATTTTGTTTGCATAGTATTTTAATACGTCATCATTGTATTATGTCAATGAGTAAGTTCAATAACAAGAAACCAAGAGAAGAACTAACGTCTATTATTTTCAATTTTAAGGTATCATGAGTTCAATTTCTTTTCTTAAGGGACTAATAGTCTGATAAAAAATTCTTGAGGGGTTGAAAAGGGTGTTCACTAAAAAAAAAACTTATTTCTTTAAGTTTAATTTGAATACAATTGTGAATATAAAATAATTTTATACAGACATTTGATTATGTATTAGTATATTAATAAAAATGTTTGAATCAACTGTTTATTAATTAGAAAGTTTTGCAAATAAATCCACGTAATTTGTTGACAATGCCAAGTATTCAAATTAAACTCTCTTTCTTTTAAAAAATTGGAATAATGATTTTTTTAAAAATAATCAATTTCAAATATCCCTTTAACAGCCAAATTTCTCATTTTGTAATTTTTTTTCTTCTCATAAAAAGGGTTGTTTTCACTTTAATATAAAATGTTAGTTATTACATAGCATATTTTTCTTAGTCTTTCCCTTTTCATCTTCCACTATCATGGGATAAGTTAAACTGTGAAAGAGAATAGAGAAGCCATCATAAATCATTTATGATTTGGGAGGATGTTTAGGAATATTTACTATGAGGATAAACCATTTCTCTAAAGCAGTGGCGGAACTTGAAAAAATAGTTTTGGCTAGGAAAGAGGGCGAAAATATATAGCATATAAATCAGGTGATAGTAATAATAAAAAAGAACTTTTTTTTGGTGCGTTAGTAAAAAATAACTTAAAGCAAATAACTGGTATGACAATGGTAATTTATATTGAAATTAGCTATAAGGTCAAATTATTTCAATAATCAAGTATGCATATAATTTTTTTTATAATTGATTATTTGAAAATCAATTTTATATTTAAATGTATTAACTTAAAAGTTGTGTGTTTTATTTAGATTATATAAAAATTTACTTTTATATAATAAATTACCAAAAGAAGATATGAAGTAATTTTTTTATATTTTATAATGTTTGAAACCTATGGTTATTTCAACAAAAATATTAACATTCTAAAATAATTTATTGTTGTTTAGAAAAGTTTTAAAAATATACTTTTATGTAAAGGTGAATTTTACACTTAAAAATTAGATTCTTTTAGCTTATTAACCACTCAAACTTTTTATCCTAACATATAAAATTATTTCAATATAACTTTTATTGAAAAATAATTGCATCCTCAAACACAGGTCTAAAAATATAAAAAAATTTATAAGTACCATAACAAATCAAAGTAGAACTTAGAGTTTTTTTTGTAATTTTTTATCATTAAACTTGTTATTAAATTCTCATAGTTGTTTTTTAATTGCAACAACAACAAAAAAGTCCACATCAAATGATCTTGAATTGTGATATAATATAATTTTTTCTTTTTTTTCAGTTAATTAAAAAGGTAAGTTAATGGACTTTTAAGTTGGAAAACCCCATTTAGATAGAACAATATCATTTTCATTCTATAACACGTTCAAATTTAATATATTTATTCAATAAAGTTATATTATTATCAAGAAAGCCTGATATAGTTGGTAAGGTGAGTGTCCTTTCAATGTATTAGGAGTTTTTACTCCAGATATATAGAAAGGGGACTTTGTTGAGAGAAACAAAACTCACTTTGGTGGTCTTCACGTCTTAAAAGAATTAATCTTCAATGTTAAAGGGTGGATAAACAATAAAAAAAAAGTTATATTATTCATATATACACAATTTTAAAAAATAGGGGGCAGTGGGCCCCCTGCCCTATGAATCACCGCTGTTGGTCTAAAGGAAAAGTCAAAGCTAACTGATTTAATAGTATATGAATATGTTCAGAAGCAGTAAATCAAATATAGGCCGTATGGTATTAAGTTTCCGTTTCGATAGTATAATTTATAATTTTTTTTAATTTCTTAAAAATTAAGTACTATTTTTATATTTTATTCCATTTAATTAAATAATTTATTATTTTTTAAAAGTTATTTTTTAATATTTTTTAAATAGTTAAAATATATAGCTTTTTATGAAATATTTTTTAAAACACTAAAAATAAGTATTTTTTATTATTGTATATTTAAATATAAAATAACTTATTCATAAATTACTTTTTAAAAGTTACTTATATATAAGATCTCAGATAAATTGTTTATCAAAATGAGACCTAAGATAGTGTTTGGTTACTATCTTAAGACAAAATATGAAGGGCACTGAAAACGTAAACCTATTTGATGATGAAAACGGAAATTAGGATAGAAAATCTGGGACATAAATACAGAAAATTTTTATCCCTCCAAAATGTGGGACAGG
Organism: Dalbergia oliveri; assembly: GCA_030441495.1. NCBI lineage: Eukaryota > Viridiplantae > Streptophyta > Magnoliopsida > Fabales > Fabaceae > Dalbergia > Dalbergia oliveri. The sequence continues at coordinate 38,530,659 of JAMLFY010000002.1, read as the reverse complement.
ATATAGTGACAAATTTATTTGTTTTCTTTCATAATCCTATATATATTTAATATTTCTATGTGTCCTCATAGCATGAGTGGTGCAATGGCAGTTAGTGATGCGATGGTGGTCTAGTAAAGATACATAATATATTTTATCATGTATTTATTGTTTTGCTTATATTTTCAAACAAGAATATAACAGTCATCATATTTTATATTTCAACTAAAGACAATACAAATACAGCTTTTTTATGTCTCTATCTTTATTATTTCTACTATTTCTATCATTTTTTTATGTCTCTATTTTCATTATTTCTATTTTTCTTTCTTTGTCTCTATTTCTGCTGTCCTAAAACAGATATCAATCACTAGCTAGGAGCGGTCCAAAATTGTTGTCGATGGTTCTCCTTGCCCCTTATGTGGAATTGGTGGGAACTTACATATAGATAACGTTCATGACCCAAAAAATAAAACATAAATAAATATATAAATAACGTTCAAGTGAGGGAGTATTAAAAAAGTTTTATAAAAACGATTTTTCTAACAAGTGTCTGGACACTCATCAAGAAATAAAAAGTAATAAGGTTTTTACTACGATTATTGTCTTGAAATCTTAAAGAACTTATCATTCAATATAAAACTTGTTATTTTTAATTCTTTTAAAAAAACCTTATACAAATTACAAAAGCATACATATGTTTCCAGGATACCGAATTTTTTTTTTTTCCCAAGGGATACCAAGTTTTATTGGGACAAAAAAGCATTGTTAGGAGCAGCTAGACTCCTACTTTGGGCTTAGGCCCCGTTTCATGACCCAAAAAAAAAAACTAGACTCCTACTTTTAGGCTTTGTTTGCAAGTTGTGATTTGGAGGGAAAGGGATGAGAGGAGAAGACATTAGGAGATTGATTTGTGTTTGGGAGTTTTCAAATTGATGAAATGGGGAGTTTGAGAGTGTTTGAAAACCCTCCTAAATCCTTCTTACACCCTGATTTTGGTTCCCCAATTTGGGGTATTTTAACTGGGTTATAAATTGAAATTACTCTTTTATCCTTACTCATTTTTAAAATTTTCAAACTACCCATTCATCACACCACACCATAATCACATTATCACAGTCTCATCTCTGCGTCTCAACCCTAACCATGGCACCGTAATCCCAATCTTCTTCATCTCCTGGAACCGTTGCCGCTTGCATCGCCTTCCACGTCGCCATCCACATTCGCTGGCAATGTTATACATTTCACAGCACGCCATTCCTAACTTTGTCCACCTGAGCAATCACCACCATCAATTGCGTCGTCCTTTGCCTAAGCATGAGTTGCTGTGTAAAGTTATATTGTAAATCTTTCCTTTCCCCTTCCATTCAAAATCCTAATTCATAAACATGCCCTTATTAGATTCATATCTAGAATCCTCTTTCACTGCTTTGGGTCTTAAGAGGTAGTTGTGTAACTCATTTGATATTGAATGGTCCGTAATATAATGTAGTAAATTTTAATTATATCAAAATTGAAATCAAAATTTCAAGATGAAATCATCAAAATTGGTCTTGCAATTTTGTTAGAAACGTAAAGGGTGCCGAGCTTTGATAATTTCCTTTTTCCTCTAGAAATGGCTCTTGTCCTTTCATGCATTCAATCGTCAAGAACATAAACCTAACTATGAAAGATGGGAGATTACTATTTGCACAAAATCCAATTTCACGGACTAAAATTTTCTGCTTCCTTTCGTGAGTGCAAATTGGATTAATTGTTCTCGTTAGAATAACCAAAGCAAACAAGTAAGAATAACTAAACCCTTGCTTTAAACATTAATTTTTTTGAAAAGAAGAAGAAGAAGAAGAAGATAAAAGCAAAGAAGGAATGAGCAATACTCTAAAATAACTGCAGAAAGGTAAGCAAGTCTTATAAATATAAAATATTGCCGTAGGCATGCAGACTATATGAGATAAAACACATTACACAGTTTCTAACGGGCTAGTTTCATCGTTCTCGCTTATATATAAAAACAAAAAATCTGACTTTGGTATTTTCTCTTTTGTTACAAGCAATGGAACAATTGCAAACAACTAGGGTGCCGCTACTCTTTTGTTCAGTGAAGCCAAAGTAAATCAGTTCAATCTCAGTAGCCGAGGTACTGAGTTCAATAATCAACCCTGTGAAAACGCAGTTCATTGTAGACCTCTGGCAATGCGAGTCGCCAAGCTGCCGTTACTTCTTGCCCCTCTTCTTTCCTTTCTTTTTATCTCTCTTACTTCTTGGCTTTGGACGTGACTTGTGTTTTGCAACTCTTTTAAACGGTTTCTTCTTATTTAAAGGTACCTTGTGCCTTGTATCAGCTACAACAGGATGGGACACTGCTGCCTCCTTCCTTTCGCCATCGTAACTTTCTTCTTCGGGGTGATCTCACTTGTTACCACCGTGACTCTCATATCACTATTTTCGTATGTCTTTGTATCTTCAAACACAGAAGGTAAATTCAATTATCAAGTAAGTCGCAGACCAAAAAAAAGCAGGAAGGAGATCATCACACTTCATATAGTAGAATTCCACAAAATAGCCTGATGTCATAAGTAAAGAAGCTGCAGACTGCTTTTATTCGAACTTTAGGCTACTGAAGTCCCAGTAAAAGACCAGGATCAAGAGAGACACAATTTGGAGAATTCGTAAGAAAATCCTTAGGTAGCATGTTAATTTGTATCAAGATAATAGACTATGAGACAGCCAGTACAATAACTACATAGAATAAATGGAAATAATCTTACATCTAACATTGTGCCTAATATTATGACCACAGGTTAAATTATGAACCAAGCAATTTCAACCAAAGATTCGAGGGAGAACTAGGTGTAGGGACTATCTAGAAAATAAGATGGAATGAGGGAAGAGATTTTGCAATACTTGAGACAATGGAAGAATAAACCCAGCCAGGAATGAAATGGATCTGGAACATTATGAGGAAGGAAGTCCTAATGTGCAGGGAGTGTCAGTGAGATGAAAATTTTTGCACTCGGAAACTCACTTGAACATGACATGATTACTGATGAAGGATGGCCTGAGAATGCATGACAGTTGAAAAGAAGCTGAAAGTGAAAAATATTCTCAAGCATTATCACCAACAAAGTATGAATATGCCTAAATCAATAGGTGAAGAAACAAATTGCAACTTAAGATTCATTGAGTGCAACTATATTCAACTTATAGAAGAGTGTTGTTCAACCAGCTGCAGATTTAAAAACATACCAGCAATAGATTCAACTTGCTCCATATCATCATCTTGTTGCTCATCAATTTCATCAGGTTCTGCATCACCAGTTGGTCGTGTGCGACCATAAAGAACAAGTTCTCTTTCCAACTTCCTCTGCGAAATTATTGCAATAAAAACGGATAAGGAAACAAAGTGTCTATACAAATATGCAAAACAACAATACAGATCTATTTTCTGTCCCTAATCTCAAGAGTAATACGCAAAGGCATTCCAAAACGGGAATGCATAAGTTTCACCTGAACCCTGCTATAGGAATGAAACAAACAAGGTACACCACAAATAATTCCTTCATACCCTAATCTTACCGGTGTTCAAGAGGAAATTATTTGATTCACAAAATGTCCCAATATAAAAACTCCAGTACACATATTACATTTAATTGGCCGCCAGTCCAACTCCAATGACTTAAATTGAATTTTCTAAAACTAATGCTCATGCAGCAGAATACTCAATCTATGCAATATATTATCTATAACATTTTTATATAACATACATAAATCAACCACATGTTCACAATTTATCGTGGTCCAGAACTGGATATGGTGGGTTTATTTTGTTCCGCACATCAAAGTTTCAGCACTCAACTTACTTCTTACTTTCTCTATCTCCTTTTTGTTTTCTTTTCATTCAGGAACTTTATTCAAATAAAAACTTTTTAGAATTAACAGCTCTAAGTTGATCCCGAATTGTTAAACAAAATACTACGACATCTGCACAAAATACTATCAACACCCTTTCCATGGTTCAGAATGTATTAACTACCATCATCACAGACCATACAACACGCAAATCATTCACCACCAAAATTTACAAACTCGCATGACAATGTAAAAATACAGTATAAATTGCATGATTACGAATTGAAATCAAAAGGGTTTGTGACATGTGTGTGACCTTTTTGCGCTCCTCAAGGCGTTTCCTCCTTAGAACCTCCTCTTGTTGCCTCTGTGCTTCCTTTCTCCTCTTCTTCTTGCGCTTGTGAAACCCAGTCACATAGTCCCTTCACAGTTCACACCAAGGCAAAACACCCCAAATCATTACTATCGTCATAAACCTCAAAAGCTGCAAAATTTTTTTGCCCCACAAACAAAAATTACAGGAAAAGAAATAATGGGTCTCAGCTTTTTTTCTGGTCTAAGCAGAAAAAGTTAAGCGAGGGAAGTAGGAGGGTAGTTACTTGAGATCTTTCTCGTTGAAAGTGACTGCTACAGCTTTGTTCTTTAAAGCTCTCTTATTAAGGTGGCGAACTTTGGGTCCTGGCTGCGGCACTGCTTCCTCTTCAACCATGGCTGTCGTTGTTATGGTGTCGATGGCTCCCAGTGGGAGAAACCAGAACTGCAGAGGGAAAGAAAACAAGGAAGGAAGAATCCTTGCAGCGTTGCATCTTCAGGCCTTGGGGGCTTTCTTTTGGGCCACATGGCCCACAATCCATAATGGGCTACATATTTAAGAACTGTTGTTTTAAAAAACTAATCTTCTTATCAAAAAAAGAGATTCACGACCAAAGAAAAGATTACCTGTCCTGTAGTATTAGGGTTTGATTAGCAAGTCTTATAAGATAAAACTTAATACTATAAAATTTTATAGGATAAAATTTAATGGTATAAACTTTAATAGGATAATAACTGATAATATAAGACTTGACAAGATTTAATAATATAAGATCTGATAAACTTTTAATATTATAGAGTGTTTGGTGTAACACTTTATAAGATATTATATTTTATATTCTATAATATTATCATTTATTAATAAATAATTCTAAAACTATAAGTAAATATTAAATTAAATAATAATAAACAATAATTTTTATTAATTATTTAAATATAATTTTCAAATATTATATTTATGCAAATATTTATATTAAGTGTTATTATTTATTTCAATATTTTATAATTATTTATTATTTTAATAAACTATATAACTAAAAATAATATTTTATATTTTTAGTCAGAGTTATTTTAATTTAAATTATTAATCCTTACTTGTATATATTACATATTATTTATTATTTATTATTTATCAATTATATTTATTTTTATTTTTATTATTATAACTAAATTGATATCACATATTATTTGTATTTATTTATTTTAAAATAAGTAAACCAAAAATTATTTTTATTTTTATATATTTACTTTATATTTATTTATTTAAGAATTATAATATTTTAATAAAATATTAAAACATAAAAGTGACACTATACATTAAAAGCTAATAAAGCCTAATCCAACCTTTTCATGTTGTATTAAGCTATATAATATTTTGATGTATAATGAGGTTATGATGTATAAGCTTATATAATACGTTGATTGTACCAAATAATGTATAAGAAAATAACATATAGTATTAGTTTATACTATTATGATATTATATAAAATATTATATTTTATATTGTTTAATACTATCATTTGTTTACATATAACTCTAATTATATATAAATATTAAATAAAAATAAAATAATAATTTTATTAATTATTCAAATTTATTTAAAATATACAATATTATCATTTATTTAAAAATAATTCTAACTATAAATAAATATTACATAATTATTAAATTATTGGTTTTAATATTTTTTATCATAATTATATAAAGTTTAATTTACTAATGATTATTGAATTAAATTTTTTATTATTAATCCTTAATTTAATATATCACATATTATTTATGTATTTTTTTAATAGTATATAATTTATAATTTATTGTTATTTAAAATATTTATTAAATTATTTCGTATTTAATATTTTAATTTAATAATTATTTTATTTTTTAATATATAATTATTTAATATAATTTTTATTATTTAAAGCTATCCGTCAAAGAATCAAAACTTCAAAAAATAAATAAATAAATAATTGATAGTTCAGAACTTTTCATCGAAGAGTAGTCGTGGCCAGTATGGTAGAGAAAAGCAGAAATTGAAAATTTCATTAATCTGGTTAGCGTGCAACACCAACCAAACTACTTTACTCTTCTTAAAAAGGCCATTAGCATTTTTCTCTGTTCCTAAAACCGGGTCATTTTTTCGGGTCTTGCGGCTTCGAATCGAACCGGCCCACCAGCTCTTGAAAAATGGCCCGACCCGAAGACCACCGACCCGCCATATTGTCGGACCGGGTCACCGTCAACGGCGTCACAACGCCGCTATCACTGCTAACCGACGGCACGCTGTGGTGGCCGGAGGGACGTCAACGAACTTTGACAGTCGAGAAGGAGGTCCTCGGGTTCGTCGCCGACGGCCCCGACATCAGGCTGAAAGCCGCCGTGGAGACTGGCTTCGGCTGCTGCGCCGGCGGTGGCGGTGGCGGCGGCGGCGGCGGCGGCAAAGGAAAGCTGGCTAGAAACGACGTCGTGTTCCGTCCTTCCTCGGAGGAATCGCACGCTCTCTGGTGCCAGAAGCTTCGCGAATTCATCGATTCTCTCGGTTGACTTGTTTGAATCAATTTGTCTTTGATCAATTTCTGAATTAATTTTTGTTATTAAGCGTGTAATGTTTTGATTCTTTTAATGGAACAGGAAGACCTAAGAGGCTCTTTGTTTTCGTTAACCCGTTTGGTGGAAAGAAAGCTGCTACAAAGATTTTTCACGATCAAGTTAAGCCTCTTTTTGAAGATGCACAACTTCAACTTACAGTCCAAGGTTTTTTTTTCGTTTTTTTTTAATTATTTCATTTATTTCTCTGTTTTATTTATTTGTTATTTTTAGTTAATTTGTGCCGTTGTTGCTATTATATTGTGTTGCTCAGAAACCAAACATCAGCTACATGCAAAGGAAGTTGTTGGTTCACTAGATGTTAGCAAGTACGATGGGATTGTTTGTGTTAGTGGGGATGGGATTTTGGTTGAGGTTAGTTTTTATGGACATTACTGTTGTAAGTACTAAGTACTGAGTGGTAGGGTTGAGGTTACTTTTATGCACATATCATTGTCGTTGTTTCTCTTTCCAAAGCTTACAAGTGCCGCACTTATTTGTAGTAGATTATAAATGGCCTGCTTCAGAGGGAGGATTGGGATGCTGCAATAAAGATACCCCTTGGAGTAGTTCCCGCAGGTTTTATCTCTTTTTTTTTTTATTATTATTATTATTATATATATATATATATATATATATATATTTTTTGAGGGATAGATAATGGGTGTAGTTAACAAATTTAGTTATTTTAATATTCTAATAAGCTCTTCAGTGATTTTTCTTTTAAAATGGATAATTCTACTTGAAGGTACCGGAAATGGCATGGCAAAATCTCTTCTCGATTCAGTTGGTGATACTTTTGCAGTAGCTAATGCTGTTCTTGCCATTATACGAGGTTTCAGTTTAATTTTTGTCATTCAAGCATGTATTTCCCTGAACAATATTTATTTCTGTCTGTGCTGATATGAAGTATGGCCTGTGTATTAAATACTGACAGGTCACAAGCGATCACTTGATGTGGCCACCATCACACAAGGGGAGACCAGATTTTTCAGTGTATTGATGCTTGCATGGGGTAATTACTTTCGCCATATGTATTGTGGATTTTGGGTAAAGAGGTAGACCTGAAGAAACATCTAGGCTTCTTTTGCTGGTTCTGATTCTGACCATGACATTCACTTTGACATGTTTATGACATTATATTCATTGAAATTTGAATTATTATTATTCTATTTCAGGTCTGGTGGCCGATATTGACATTGAGTCTGAAATGTATCGCTGGATGGGAAGTGCTCGGGTGGATTTTTATGTTAGTAAGCCATGTTATAATCACCATGCCATTTTCTCTATGATGCTTTTCTTTCATTATTTTGTGTGTCTCACTGTATGGATTATTGTGGCAGTCATTCCCTAATACTTAGCTTAACTGCAAGACCGTAAATGTATTAGGGAAAAAATGAAAAAACTAGTCACCATATTTCATTAGTTATCGATCTTAAATTTGGAGCAGTTTACAATCTAAAGTTGTTTGTGTTTGTGTAGATTGCTTTAAACTGAAGTCCTGGGTTTAGAAAACATTCTTTTGATTTCTTGTTCTAGAATATCGTACAGTTAGTAGCAACAAACATTTGTGTGCGGATATAATTCAAAGATATATTTTCATTGCCATACTGCGATCAGTTTGACATACACTGATTGAAGTTATTTGTTCTTTTTCTTTCTTTATGCCTTGTGTTTTAGGCTCTCAATCGAATCTTCCATTTGAGGCATTACGTTGGATGCGTTCGTTTTGTGCCTGCACCCGGGTCTGAGGCTTTTGGAGAGCCCTCTAGTTACCCTGGCAATTCCATTAGCAATGGCAGCAACAGTGATCCAATTGGCGTGGAACCTGTTAAGTTAAAAGGGGTCTGTTATCAGGGACCTGAAATTAACTTGGAGAATCAGAGTTGGAGAGTTATAAATGGTCCCTTTATTTCTGTCTGGCTTCATAATGTGCCTTGGGGTGCTGAAAACACTATGGCAGCACCAGATGCAAAGGTTGGTTTAATGTGTTTAAGAATACTCTCTCACACACTGCATAACTAATTTTTAAGTCATTACTGTTTCCTGTTGGCTGTTGCCAAAATGGGAGTGTTGTTGACACTATTAGTAGTAGGATCATTCTGTTTCAATCTGGATCCAGCATTGCCCCATGAAGGCTAATATTGAAGGGAAAAAATGTGGAATGACTATTTTCATAATAAGTTGCTTGATCTTAATGACTATTACTGTTCAAAATATGAACAGTAGAGGAAGAATTGATAGAGAGATAATGGAATTGTTGCAAGGATTCAGCATATTTCAAAAAACTCAGCTGAACGCTTGTAGCAGGTAAATGCCTGCGGCTTAAAGAGCCACACATTGAAATTTTCTCCCCTAATTAAGGGACATCATTGCCTATAATTGATGATAATTGTTCACAGGCATGATTCTGACAATTCCTTTTGTTATTTTTATTTGGTACATGCAGTTCTCAGATGGTTATTTGGACTTGATCATTGTAAAGAATTGCCCAAAATTACGTTTGGCATCATTGATGTCAGAGATGAATAACGGAGGTCATGTAAAATCGCCGCATGTCATGTACCTAAAGGTGCGTAATTCACCAGTATGTTTCAGTGTAACACTTTCCTGTGTTGATTTATTTGCATGGCAAAGTTTGATAGTTTACATATCTTGCAACATATAATTATAGGTGAAGGCTTTCATCTTGGAACCTGGCCCACGCTTGGAGGACCAAGAGAAGGAAGGGATCATAGATGTAGATGGTGAGGTTCTGGCAAGGGGGAAAGGTTCATACCAATGTGAGAAGAAGGCTTTGATGGCCTATGATAAACTTCAAATAACAGTGGATCAGGGTTTAGCTACTATATTTACACCAATATAAAACATGGTTTTTATACCCAAAAATAAATAAATAAATAAATCTTTATGCAGTTGCAAACATGTATATAGTTTCATCAATCCTTTTTGCGTGGTCTGAAATCCCCCAATATGTTTCAACTTTCAACGGTACCCCATGATTAACGTCAAGCGTGTGGTACTACGAAGTAAATTAGACGATGAGTTATGCGGAAAACACGGTATTTCGGTAAAGTGTAAACAACCAAAGCCGGATGACTAAGAGCTGTTTGGATGTGTTTTGGGTATGTCTGGGCAATTTTCTGAAGTAAAAATGGAATTATTAGAAAAATTTTAAAAAATATTTTTTGAGAAAATATAATTTTCATCTTCTAAAATAAAATCTTTTTTATAATATGAAAAATGCTTGATAATAAATAAAGATATTTTAATATTATATTTAAATATTAATTAATTTTTATTTTTTAAAAAAATTAATAAAAATATCAATTAAAAAAATATTTTATGAGAAGCACACTCAAATAATTTCTAATTTTGGTATAATAAAGTGGGGCTCCATGAGGACTTGCTTGAAGTCAGGACTACGATAGCGCAACCAAAAGTAAAGGTAGGTCTTAGCTTACTTTTCACTCACATGATTCAAGTCCGAGCTAATTCCGAATCAAAAATAAAATTGGTGCTTTTCTGCTGGATAATGATTGATTGGTTACCTTGCACTAGATATGACAAGGAAGTGTGAACAATTAAAAGCCTAGAAAAAAGTTTGAATCGGATTTACACTGCATTTGGATCGACTGAAATAGTGTGTCAATATATAAAACTTTTTTATTCAATCAACATCATAATAATTTAATTTAATAGTAAATTGATGAATTTGGACATTTGTAAAAATTTGTTCAGTTAAATATGTTACAACTTATTATATAAATATAGAGCAACTTTGTTCACGGTAAATTAGAATTTATACATGTAGCATAAGTTTGACTAAATCTGTGGGCAAATTGAATTCTTACCAGTCATTTTACCAGAATTTTATATCTCCTCGGTTTTAGCAGGTAATTATGCATCAAAGATTAGTTGAAAAATGGAGTATCACAAAATTCTCACAAAACTTAAAAAAAAAAGGTCGTAATTTCTTTTTTTCTGTAATTGTAAATCAATTGTTAGAAAAATAATCTCACCTTTCTGTTGAAACTTGAAACTATTCATTCTCAGTATTTGTGAAATACTATTTATCTTCTCCAGAGAGAATAGATGCAATGTACGTACGTGGTAACACCAAATATCCTTTCTTGTCTAATGCTCCGATTGATTTAATGTCGTAACGGATAATGCCATTGGTAAGGTTGTTTTGTTACTTCATGTGGGTCAAGGGGCTTCAGCTTTCCCACACATGTGATGAGGCTGCAAGACAAAAAGCCCACAACAAACCATGCACCTTTTTTCTTTTTTATTTATTTATTTAGCTTGACCTCACCTTTTACTTTCCATTTTCTTTTACAAAGAAAAATTAATAGATGTCACACACTAACCAGAGCATGATGTCATAAGACTTGGTGGAAGTTCACCCGATAGTTAAAGGATTTTTTTTGGTAGATGATAGTTAAAGGATTTATCAACGAAAGTTTATTTTTAAGAATTGAACCCAAAATCTTTCTTATTATCAGTACCGTTGGGTCCCTATCAAGTTAGTCAACCCTTGTCAACTTACACTTTCTCAATTCAAGTATGATGTTATAGTATGCACAGCACAATGTAGTGCATATCAAACTCTAGTGCAATTCTTAATAACTGAATAGGAAAGTAAGAAGAAACTGGAAGGCAAACAAAGTTTAAAAAGTAAAAGCAATAATTTAGGTATCGTGGAATAAATTTTTATTTTATTTATTTATTTATTGCAGAAACGAAAAGGAATCTTGTTTTCTTTCCAAGTGCTTAAATTTTAGGTAGATTTTGTAAGAAGTAAGTAGAAAATTGATTTGAAAAATTTCTCATCATTTCTAAAATCACAATATGATTTTGCTTTAATTGAGTTTTATAGAGTGAATATCACAAAATTTGTATTAATAAATATTTGGGTGTGTGAACAAACTAGTGGAATAAACTACTCAATGCCTGTTTGTTTGAGTTTAGTAAGGTGCTTAAAATTACTTTTAGTGGATTCAAAATAGATTTATACAGTAGTTGTCATGTTTGGGTTTAATTTTTGCGGTTAGTAAACTTGCTTTTAGAGACTTTAAAATATAATGCTTTGCCTATAGTTCTTACAAAGATACTTTTCATTTTACTTTTACCAAATTGAAATGCTGATTTTATCATATTATCCTTATTAACATATTACTTCATTATATCCTCGTCTTTTAATTAATAAATTTATTTTTAAAAATAGTTTTATTTTATTATATTTAAACAAAGGCAATTCTTTTAAATTTATTTTTAAAATCTCACTTCCAAACGAATCGTTTCACTTAAATTAAGCTAAAAAATTAATTCTAATTAAACAGCGCTACACTCACTTAAAACTTATTTTCTGCAAAACTTGTAGGTGGACGTATTAATTTTTAAATTATATTAGTAAAATTTTAGGTGGACGTATTAATTTTTAAATTATATAGTATTTTTTTGTTATTATTTTGGCGTAACAATTGTTGATCCAGTCCCTCTCGATAAACTATATATTAAACAAAAAAAGAAAAAAGTTGAGGCGCATGCAGCGGTCTTTGCAAGCCTCTAAGCGCAGATACAAACTAGTAATTAACATGGATAATGGCCCCTCAAAGTCTATCCACTATCATATGTAATAATACAATATGTGTCCGGAGGAATTCTTATTTGGTACCAATCATATCAGAAAAATTAGCATAGGAGCAATTTTTGCCCTTTATTCCGTGGATCCATTCAATTTAAGATTACATAGATTATGGCAATAATTCAACAAAATGTGACGTTGCGCCCTTCGTTTTCGTTCCAATGTTGCCTGTCAGCTGTCATTCCAATGCCGAATAAAAATACTGATTACATGCACTGAATGTACAAAAACGCGTCTTACGTGTGATTACAAAATAATACTTCCTTTCTTTTAAAATATTTATTATTTTTGACAAATATAAATATTAAAAAAAATAATCAATACGTTAAAAATAAATTAAATTATAGTGAATAAATTAATATATTTCTATTAAATAAAATATTTTAGGAAACAAATAGTTATTAGTGAATAAAATTACTATTTAGGAAAAATAAATAAATATGGTATTAAAATATAAAATTATCTAAAAATAAATAAATATTCTAAAAATGAGGAAATAGTGTGCCGGTAATACATATGCGAGTTGTTACTCATTGGAAAATATGTCATTCAACTATACTTTCTATTTATAAGTCTTTTAAATTAGATAATGAGCAATTAAGTTGAACATTTTGACCAATACAACAAACTACTAGCAAGTGTCAATCAAGCCACATTTTTTACCTTTTAAATATTAATAAAACTAAATATTTTCATAATAATAAACTGTTGAATTTTATGATTTTTTTTTTGTTTATAAATAGCTTAAGGTGAGGTAGTTATTTTTTTTTTTTAAAAAAGAAGTGAGTAGAAAAGGAGAAAATTTAGGGAAACTTTAAATTCATAGACTTCAAAATAAAATTAAATTGAGTTAGCAGATACCAAAAAATAGTTACAAAAGTGAATCATCTTTATTAATATTATAGATTACTATTGGATGTTTGTATTAAATTTTATTATATTGATGGTATATTTAAGTTAAATTTATTGATTTTCCTTTGATGTCCAAGGGTATCAAGAGTACCTCCAATATGCCCTCCTTTTATATGCGTCCCTGTCCGGAGAGAAGCGATGAGCGACCAGGAATGTTGTAATGGAGAGGGTGTGTGAGGGATAGATCTCGTCCCTAGGAAGTCATGCCCTTTGAACGGGGAGCAAGAAAAGGCTAATTGTAACTTTGTCATTAGAGTGATGTATCTTTTTATTAAATCACTGAAAAGTTGAAGAAAAAGGGAGATATGGATCAAAATTGATCCCTTCTATTGAAAAGAATAATGATATTTTTATCTTTATTTTATAGTATAAATATGATGTGGTAATAGTGGGACTCAAAAAGAACGTATTGATGTTCCCTTATTGGAGATACTTAATACCTTTTATTTTTAACGGTTACAACTTAATCATTAATTTTATAAATCTTAATCATTTTAAGTTAGTGAAACATGTGATTCATTTTTAACCACATAATTAAAATGTACCCACCATACTCTTAAATTTATTAGATACAAGAGAACCTCTAAATCCATTAAAACTAATAATTGAATCATATAATTTAGATTATATGCGCATGTAGCTATAATATAAATAATTTTAATCAACATCGTACAGCCTGTTACAAAACTCATTATGTTCTCATAGGCTATAACTAACTAAAACGGGAAGCTAAATTAACAGCTAAGAATGGAAAAACATTCGATTTCGCTGAATTTTTATGGTTAAAAGATTATACCCAACTTGAGAGACACTTCATTGCAGGTCTCGAGTTATGAGCGTTGAAAAATGAGTTGCGTGATTATTGCAATGTGATTCCTATCCATCAATTCACGTGCCTATATAAATATTTGTAAGTACTCATTGTCTCATAGCAATCATGCTACCTAGAAGTGCGAAAGCACCCCTGTAAATGTTGTTTTGCCCATAAAAAAAATTAATGAGTTTTGGTTTAATTCCTTGAAAAACTTTTTGTTTGGTTTGAAGAAAATGGTTATTGTCACTTTTTTTTTCACCTATTGTCACTCCCATTCAAATTAATTTTAGTGTAATTTTATTAAAATATTATTTATTCTCTTTTATAATTATAACATCAATATATTAATAGTCACTTATAGTTTTATTCAAACTCAATATTATTAATATTTTTTAAAAAAATTATTTTGATATTTATTAACTGTACTTTTGTGATATTTTTATTTCAGTAAAAAAAATTATTTTTGGATATTTTGCTTATGAAATATATTAAATTTCATTTTTCTCATAAAAATAAAAAATATAATATTGTCACAAATTAGTTCTCTTAATTTTAAAGATAATTTATAGTTGAGTTATATTATTTATTTCACATAACTTTCTATAAACATAATCGTATTTTATACTTTTTATTTTAATGTTTTGTAAATACTATAAATGAAAATAACTTAGGTAAATTATTGTAAACATAATAAATTTTGAATTAAAAATAGTCATTGATTAAAAATTTAATCATATTCACTGAAAATGTTAAAAATATTATATTATCATCTGATTATATATCTTGTCACATTATTTAATGTGTTTGATATCTCATATATTGTTGAAATACCTTAAATGATTGATTATATATCAACCAAACAACAATTATTAGCATAAAATTTTTATTCTAATCGTACATAGTATGCAACTAAATAAATAATTTAAAATATTATATTTCCTTAATTTTTAAAATGAAAATAAAATTAAAATTTTAATAAAAATTAAGGAATTTATACAATATACGCATTTGTTTTTTCAATATTAGAGTAAATTATATTTATTTAATATTTGATAAAATTATATAGACATTAAGTACTTACTAAAAAAATATATAAACACCAAATGGTATAGTATTGAGTATGTACATATGTTAAATGGTATTTCTTTTGGTGCAATATTAAGTGGTATACATATTAAACACATGAACATTAAACACATAAATTATATATTAAATTGTATACAAGTGCTTAAAGGCTAAATGGTATATATATCAAACACATAAATTATAAATACTTATAATATATATTTAGTGGGAATATAAAAATTTAATAAATATTAAATATTTGAATATTAAATTAATTATCATTTGATCTAATAATAAATTTGTACAAATTTATTATGGAAATTTTTAAAAAAATTATTAAAAAATGAAATATTAAATTTTTTTAGCATGAACTGTAACAATAACAAATCAACTCATGGTACAAATAGTAACAGATTTATTTTAAAATATTAACAATAATAATTTTGAATAATATTAAAGTAACAACAAACTATTAATTATGAAAGAAAAGGAGGACATTTTAGGAGATTGAAAAGAAGTAAATCTAAATGGGAGTGGTATTAGACAAAAAAGTGACAATAGCCACTCCTTGGTTTTAATCACTAAAATTAGTTACATATTGAGTTGAGTGACAAAAAAAATACATTATCCAATCCTATATGATTATTACTAATCATTAGTGTCACGTAATGATCCTAAGTGTTAAAATCATCACTCAATAACTCATTAAATCCAATTTATTAGTACATCTTATTGGACCTAATAACTCATTTTACATATAGTTATGATATGCCATGTACAACTAGTGGTTACCACACAAGATTAGATAACATGATTTTTCTTTAGCCAACTCAGCATTTAATATAGATAAACTAATTTTAGAGACTAAAACCAAACTATTTTGGAAATATTTGGACCAAAATCAAATAAACTGTTTTTCAAGGAATTAAACCAAAACTTGTTGATTTTTTAAGGATAAAAAAGATATTTAAGCCTATAATTTAATAGAGATCTATGTCTAAACATGCTTACAAATATCAAAATATTAAGGTATGTTTGATTTTTGTTTCCATTTTTCTTGTTTTTAATTTATTTATAAATTTTTAGAATTTTATAAAAAGATAAAAATAAGAAAATCTTATTTTCTATTTTTTAGTTTATATTTTATTATTTCTTTTACAGAACATATAGGAAATATAAAATTAAAATAAACATAAACAAACTCTTATGATCTGAAAAGCGTATTATACATCCTTCCAAGATATGTGTAATTTCTCTAGAAGACCATCAAAATAGATCCGCGTTGTCATCGCGAAAAAGGACAATAACAGCAACCTCTTGCACTCTTAACAGTAGGAAGCTTAAAATAAAAGAGAGAGCTGAGGGTAACGAGTGTTACAAATTTAAACTTCTTTTAATAATAACACTTCTTTTAATAAATAAAACCACTTCTTAAATTTTTTTGACGGTTCAAATATAAGGTTTTTTATTTTAAAAAATATAATCAAAATATTTTTTTGGAAGCTGTTACTAAGTTGCTTCTAATAAGTAAAAAAAAAATTTAAAATAAATTTTAAGTACGGTATTAAAATATCGCCTATTGAGTTTTAATAATCGATTCAAATACAGTGACTTGATTGACAGAATTAGGTCTTATACAAATAAGTGCTCATTGTAATATTTATAAAATATATATATATATATAGAATGTGTACTTATTTGTACTATAGTGATGTGAAATTTGATAGAAGCTGGGAATAAATTGATGTTCTAATATATAGTAGAGTTTGAATAAGAGTTTTTTTTAGTAAAATCAATTTTATCATTAAAAAAGTCGTTTTAATATATTTGATAATTTTTAAATTAAAATCCAATAATTTTTTTTTACTTTGTTTAGAATTAAAAAAATTATCTTATGAAAAAAAATTATTTTTAAATTTTTCAATTATATATAAAATTAAAATTTATAAATCATAATAATATTTTTAAAAATTAAAACAAATGTACCCTTAATCACACACACAAAATTAAAAAAGAGATGTGCAATTTTCTTTTAATTTTTTAATTTATTTATTTTTTACTTTACTTACATGATGTCAAAAAGGTGTTCAATAATATATAATTTTTTTTGAAATATTGTGATTTAAAAAAAAACAAATATAGCTTATATATATGTTCATTTAAAAAATTTCGATATTTTTATTTAGTGTTATGCAATGGTTTACCTTAAACAAATATATATAATCATACAAATGCCCATCTAATTAAATTTAGCTTATCAATCAATTCTCTTTCTTTCCCCTGTTTATATACATATGTACTGATGCTTACAAACATAGCTGTGTTAGTGTATTAAAAATGTGTGAATATAAAAAATTGTAATTAATATTACGAATAAATTTTCAAATTGATTCATCAATAGTTGGTTGCAGAACATCAATATAATTTTCAAAAAGATTTGTCTTATCATCAATTTGGTCATAAAAAGGCTTAATATTTATTTTACATTAATCCAAATATTAATCTCTATGAAAACTACTAATTGGTATATGATACACATTATGTGATAATGTAACACATTATCTATCAAAATGGATCTCAAATTGGTTATTGAAAGAGCTATATGAAATTAGTTTGGTTATTGAATTTAATTATAATATACTGACAGGATAAATTTTTTTTACATATTTATCTAATCATATAATGATACATCAATAAATACGGTTAATTTTTCACCTCCATTTCTTGAAAAGTCATATAAAAGAAGATATTTGATTGGGAATGGAGTAAAACCCTTTTACATTGTCAATGCATCAAAATTAAAATAAAAAACTGAAAAAAAAATCTTAATGACCAATATGATATCTATCTTAATAGATGATGACACATTATCACATAACGCAACATATCAACTATCAGCAAAAAAAAATTTAACATTTTCTTTGAAAAAAATAATTAATGTTCAAGCGAAATTGAAACGGAAACTAATTTTTTAAGAAATAAATTGATATTATAATTTTTTTTAGTTTTTTGATATATTGACAGTGTAAAAGTATGTTATACAATTATTCAATCACATTTTTTTATTTACATGACTTTTCAAATTGTGACTATGAAAGTCAACTATCATAACTCATGTGATAGTATATGATTGTATAAGAATCTTTTATTTTATCAGTGTATATAAATTGAATCCAAACTTTTGATCAAAACTATTTGAGGTTTTACTCTAAATAATTTACTGTTTTAACTACAAAAGATTAATTGATTCTTATTGTAATCATAGAAACAGAGAAGGAAAAAAAAAAAAGAACAACAAAACTTACATGCATAGTTTTAGAATTAGATATGATTAATTCAGTCAAAGTACAATCACTTGATCACTAGTTGACTTAATAAGTTGAATTGGTTGAACTAGATTTAATTAAATAAATATATAAAAATATATTAAGTATGTAATATATATAATTATTGGTACTTAATGGACAACAGGAACATGGTACGTGCATTGTCATTTATCCCATTGGCATGTGGTTTGATCATTGGCGTAAGTTTTGAATTCATTTATATATAAAAATATATTAGGTATATAATATATATTATTATTGGCACATTATATAATAAAAAGGAACTAACGTGGTGTGCATGTGCCTTGTTCCTCTTGGTGTAGGGTTTGAACACCACTGCACAACTTTTATAAAAATATAATTTTCCTTAAAAATTGGTTAGTTGGCAGCCCTTAATCAGAATCAAATGGGGTTTGATCGAGTCGAATGCAATTCGGTTTGACAATTCGTACACCAATTTTCAATTTGAATGGTGTCAAATTTTGAAAATTGTGCTCATGTGTCTTTATTACTAGAACGATTTTGTTTGCATTGGCAATTTCCCGCAGATAAAATCGTACAGATAAGTTGTATATTGTGAGGAGCTATGCGGGTGTAATTGGAAGGCACTAGTTGCTGTCTACTTGAATCCATGTCGATATTGCTGATCCAACTTGCTTGCTAGTATCTTTTTAAGGAATATAATAAACAAGAAGGAAAATTGAGAGGAAAAACTGTTGCGCAAGAAAGCTGACTCGACAAGTCAAAATCGCTTGGATTTGAATGAAACATAATCTACAAGAAGCACAATACACACGCAGCCGTTGCACACATACCATGCAGAGCCAGGGCTACACGCAAAGACACATAGCGAGATATCGGAGAAATGTTATCCAACTCGCCATATATAAATGCTCATGTTATTAAGATGAATCCCTTATTTTGAACATATTTGACATGGGGACATTTTAAAAAATGTGATAAATGTAAGAGAATCATTGGAGTCCCATATTGAGGTAGACCTGATATAAATTTCTACGTACTGTATTATACAAATCACGATGTTCTCGCAGTTATGTTTTATAAATGAGTAATCTCTATTAAGATTACGCCACCTCATATGTGTCTTTGGTGATTGATAGGCATAAACATATAAAATTGACAATTAGTCAAAAACTGTAAATTATTCAAAATATACTGTATTTCCAATTTGCAATGTTCTCATTTCATCCCCCTGATCATCTTACAACAATAGAAACCTATGAATTACATACATAGACATGGACACGCAATACGATATGACACAAATATGAATAACACATTAAAGTTAAAAAGTTAAAGGATACGAATATGACATATATACAACTAAAAATCTAAAAAAAAATGCATTATTCAAAATATCATTTATATAATTTTTATTTGTGTTTTATTTTCTTATAAACTCAAAATGTTATGAATTATTTTCTTTATATAACATTGTTTATATTGTGTTTTTCTATATTAGAGTAAGAAGAAAAAATAAATTTGAAATTAAATATATATAAATTTATGTCATTTATGTAATGTAAAATCAGCTATATATTATACGTAAATACAACGCCAAATGGGAGTCACCACATGTTCTTGGAAACTATTGCAGCCAACATTGAGGTTCTTTTCATTTCTTTTTTTTTGGGCCGCAATAAAATCCAAAGTTCAACGTGTCATTATTTATTATTTTTATCCTCCGTTTCAGTTTATCTTTAATTTAGGGTTTACACACAGATTTAAAATGTAGTAAATGACGTCGATAATTGTATGAAATCATTTCATTTAGCAAAATTAGTCATATCTTAAAATATTAAACTCGTTAATAATATTTGTTAAATATATTTAATCATAAATTGTCACAATTAAAGGTATGATTGAAATAAAAATACTAATCAAATCATAGTATTCAACATAGACAAATAAATGGAAACATAATAAAAAAACCCTCAAAATGACAGATACATACATGGATGAAATATATAACTCAATTATTACCGAAGCATTAAATTTTATATATATATTTTTTATTGCTGTTAGATGGCCGACAATAATTTGAGGTAATTAAAGCTTTGTTTGAAAGTAAATACAAGTAAATTGTCACACGCCCGAAATATATTATTAGCTGCGCTTAGATGACCGACAACAATAATTTGAGGTGAAGCTTTGTTTGAAATTAAATATAAGTCGGCTATCACGCGCGCACAGACACATGAATTTGGTTGGCTATATGTGATGTCAACATTTGTGATATGGCTTAATAAACCATTAGAAGATAAATCAATCCAAAAGACTAAAGTCTCATTTAGATAAACAGTTTATTCAAGATTTTATACTAAAGTGATTTTTACAAAATAACTTATAAATTATTTTATATTCAAATACATAACAATAAAAATGCTTTTTAGTGTTTTATAAAGAATTTCTTAAGAAGTTAGATATTTTAATTTTTTTAAAAATACTAAAAATAACTTTTAAAAAAGTAATAAGTTGTTTAGTCAAATAAAATAAAAAATAAAAATAACTTTTAACTTCAGAAAATTGAAAAAAAAAATCATCACTTATATTATCTAAACAAACTCTAAACCATTATATATGGACGAGAGTTTTGTGACTTAAATATCACATTGAACTTGCTTGTTTGCTAGATGTGAGACCGGAGACATTGCTAAAAAGGGGACAGTGGCTTCCCTCTATCGACCCGAATCTGACAATAGTCCTTCATTCCAATAGCCCTACTCTCATTGAAAAAACACCGATTGTTATGAATTAAGCTCATGAAAATAGTTCAATACAAAGTCTTCATCACTTCAATATCACATTGAATTCACTTGTTTGCTTATTGGGGCGCTTATAGTAATATGTTTAGTAAAAATTGTATAGGAAGGAAAATATATAAGTTGCAAAAAGCAAGCGCGGCGAAATAAGCTTCGGATAAGCATCGTAACTTTCTCTTGATTTTCTCGTCAACCCCATAGAAGAACATCCATAAAAGAAAGAAACCTCGTGAACATGTTTCACGCGTCTCTTTTTCCCATCGATTTTATAATTCGATCGATGTGTCATAATAATTAATGTGTGTGGCTTGAATTATTCTAGAACCCACATGTGGCAGTCCGTCACCGGTCACTAAGCTGTAAACGTGGTAGCCTTCTCGGTGGAAACAAACAGCCAAGAAAACAACGTTGTTTGCTTATAAATGTTTTAGATGTGGTCGAGATTGGTTTGCTAATCTCTTCGGTGGCGAAAAAGCGTGTGTTATCTCACACAATTTATATATAGTGTTTATCATATAATTCTTCGAAAAAACTCCTAAATTAATATATTGGCCTTCATTGACCATAGACGGACGATGTCTATGTGCACCTCTAGAGCTTTCCCACCTAGCTATTGTGTGTCATTTTCAATTTGAATGCATGTATCCGCGCGGAAGAAGCCATCTTTTCCAAATTCCATGTACTAGCATGAAACACGATTTGTCTCAATCCTATAATGCAAAAAATATTGTGTTATACTTTCTATGAAATGACGATGTGAGTGAGAAAAGAAAAAGAATGAAGGTTAATTAATTTGAAAATTGACTTACATATTGGTTGATATAATATATGAAATATGAATTATAAACGAATTCTCGATCAAATATTTCAGCCGTTGATAATTGATATCTCCATTCTATGTATGGTGACATCTTCAAATTTGAATTTAAATTTAAGTTTCATAAAATATTTTATGTGATTACGTGATAAAATAACGAGCGTTATATTATAAAATTGATGGTTTAATTTGTTTGGAAACAAAATCCAGGTTCATCCATTGCTATTGCTACCAGTGGCAGAGCCATAAATTCTGGAGGAGGAGGCTAAATTAGTTAATATAAAATAAAATAAAATAAATTATCATATAAAAAATATAAAATAAGTTATTATAGTGTATTTTTTATATAAATTATTGGTAAATTAATATTTATTTTATTATTTATTTTCTCTTTTCTCTTAATAAAAGAGTTAATAATTTTCTTGTTAAATATCTCTTAGATTCAACATAAAAAAATATGCATATCAATATATTATCTAATATCAAAATAGAGTATTGATCATAAATAATGAACTAGTAAATAAAAACTTTACTAAATTGATAAAATAAGTTAATAAGAGAAAAATCTTAAAAATATATTATAAAAATATTTATATATTTTATACTTTTATACTTTTATATAATATGTGCTACTATATCAAAATATTTTTATTATTTATTATATACTATATATAAAGATGGTAGAAAATTTTTAAAAGAAATCATAATATAAATTATACATATAATTATATAAATTTATAAAATTTGAAGGGACCGCGGCCCCTGCCTTCCGCCTCTGATTGCAATAATTTTTCAGGACAAATTAGGGTTTGACTTTTGTTTTATATCGTTTTCGGTGTTTTATTGGGCATTCTTTTCTAATTCCATGCAATTATATATATTCAGAGTGTAAAATATATGTCATTAATTAATTTGTGACGTATACAGCATATATATCTGTTTTTTTTTTGTTTTTTGGTTGGTTTCTGAGGCATATTTCTGACTGTTGGTAATAATTGTAAACAGCTAGCGTGTAACAGAAAACCAACGTACCTACCATTGATTACCCCCTGACCCATCCCGCAAATAATGCCGATTATTTCGTCGTGGAGGCGTTGCATATATATAGTGTCTACATCTCCAAATTTTCTTCACCGAAAATTAAATTGACCTTTCCACTAGCCATCACTCCATCAGTTCTCAAGATTTTATTTTATTTTATTTTTCCAAGGGTGCATGCATCCCATTTCTAAGAATGCAAAGGGGTTGCTCGGATTGAGTTTAGGGAAATCTTTTTGAATCGGTCAACTTTGATTAGTTTGGTAATTGGTATGGTTTGATTATTTTTAAATTTTTTTTCCCAAGGGTGTCCATATATTTCTAACTAGTCTAACATTTCAATGAAACATTTATTATAAATCTTTTAATTTTATCATCTATACAACCTACAACAAACTAAAATGTTAATATCCAATAAATTAGTTATTATGTAAATATAGAGCCACTTTGGTAAATAATTTTATAGTATACTAAATAGACCTTTTAGTTTTGTTTAGTCATATTGCTTCAGCTTCTTTCACTACATAGATAGACAGATAATATTTTCATTTAATAATTGGCGCTAAAGCAGGGTTTATACAAACCACGTATATATCCACAAACATATAGATATATGGGTGTATATTGTTTATATCAGATGTAAGTCTTGGTACACTTGTTTACACATTTTAATAATATTTTATGGGTATAAATTTTATCAATCCAATTATTAAATTTTAAGTTATTATTTAATAGATTAAATATATCAAATTTCATACAGTTTGAAAATAATTTAATATTTCATCATATTACTTTATTTTGATGGATAATATGTTTTTGAAAATACTATCAAATATCAATCACTAAAATACATACTTATTATTATTTGACTTTTTTTAAATTTAACATACTTGATTATCGATATAATATTATATAATTTAATAGTCGGATCAATTAAATTTAATTTTTATGGAGAGTTATTAAATAATATAAGTATATAATACTTATGCCTGGTGTAAATAAATCCCCTCCCTATGTACACAGATACCAACTAACAAGGCAAACCAAAACAAAACTTGCGTACGTTCTACTCTAAGCAGCTAAGTTTGCTGATAATGCATGTAAACTTGTTCTTATCTCTCATGATATTATATGTTTATATGAGAAGATTAGTTAACTTTTCGTACCTAGTTAAAGACCATAAAACTTGATAGCTTCACCAATTTTTAGTAACTCGAATCAAATTAAACAGAGTTAACATTCATTTTAACCCCTTACTTTATATTTGTAAGTTATTTTAGTTTATAATTTTTAAAATAAGTCAAATTAATTAGTCATTGATATTATAAAAATGTGAGTCATGTTAGCCCCTCAACTCACTTTTATTTAATATTTCATCAATTAAATAATGATGTATAATGTTAAGTAATACTTTGACATATTTTATATTATCTAAAGTATAATGAAGTTCAAAGTAACTCATTTTAGTATAAAATGAGTTGTTTAAATCTCTTTTCTAAGTCATAAAATAATTAATGTTGTATAATTTTATATATTAAAATGAGTTATTTTAAATAACATATAGTATGTTAAGGTATCAATTAATATCATATATCATCATTTAATTAATAAAATATTAAATAAAAATAAAATAAAAGATTAATTTAACTCATACTTTATAATATTAAAAATTAATTTGATTAGTTTTAAAAATTAGACCGATGAGTATAAATATAAAGTCAAATACCGAAATGAGTGTTGACTCAATTAAATATAGTCTTATCGTCTCAATACCTTTAAGATATAAAAGAAAAGTAATGTCCGTCCAACAGAGTAGAAAGTATAATGGGAAAGTGAAGAATTAGTCAAAACGACAAAAAGCAGAAAAATTAAACCAAAAAATGAAAAACGCGTGTCGATAAAAGTCCCAACCACGCAAGAACGCGTTACTAAGACTTACGTGATTGCATGACCTGACCTGCGCGTGCCATGCACAACGGCAGGCTAACCCCATAAATAACGCAATTCTACTCCCACTCACGCGAGTACAGTACATATATGACAAATTTTATTTTCATTATATTAGGTTACACTCACATCTATTATTAAATAGAATATAAAACTTAAATTAAGTAAAATCTATATCCAATTCAATTATAAATATGAGTGTATCAATATAGTATTTCATAAAATATAAATTAAAATATATATATATCCACTCACTCCACTCGCCCCTTATTTTTTCTCCTTATCAAGTGAGCAAACAAGAATAAAGTCAAGCAGCAGTCAAACGCACTCAAATTACCGTAGTGCCCATGCGTCCATGCTCCGGCATCTGTCAATACCCACTCCAATTAATTTCGTACTATTATCAATTTATCATAACATGGCACTCGAGCCCGAATTTGAATGCAAAATTAATGCGGTGATTAACAATTTGCCCTAATATGCATATTACTGATGCATTCGAGGCATAGGTCAATATCTTAACCCAAAAAAAAAAAAGTGTTATAGTTTGTTGAAAAAAGTTGACAATCACTAAGTGAAACAAATATTTGTTCCATTCTCGTAAAGAAATATCAAGACCTTTTAGTGCATTGAGTTTTTTTGTTATAAATTGTGAAATTGAATTATATATAGTTAGAAGGCGATGATAGTTACATTTCTCGTCGTATATGAGTCACATTGTAAACAGTGGTGGAACTTCATTGTGTTTGAGGGGCAGCAGCTCCCCGCCCCCAAAATTTGTTTTACTTAAAAATATTTATATTACTAATCATTAGGACTATTAGAAAATTAATCTCTTATTACATGATTGAAAAACCCTATTAATATATAATAAGTTCAAGTTTTTTTCTCTAATTTGTGAGAAAAAAATCACTAATTTTTTTTTTCTTTTCAATAGTATTATCAAGATATTTTATTTGCATATTACTATTTTAAATTTTATTTGATTAAATATATTTGTAGAAAAATAATAAATCTCTCTAATTAATTATATAAAAATCTTTTTAATTTAAAATTCTTCTTATATATATTTAATAGTCATTGAATGATATCTAAATTACAACTTGGACCATTATGAAGTTAATAATCTAAAATTAGAAGACTTGATGGTTAGAAAATTAAAATATATGATTACTCTCTATTGGTCTCCCCTAATTTTTCATTCATCTTTCACCACCAACTGTATATCAATTGTAATCACTTTTCTCATCTTTCATTTTAACCAGAAAAATTTCAACTCTGATATATTTTTCATTTGTTCTTATTTTTTCTACTCTGTTATAGATTTTAAAAAGGCCTACACCTTATTTGTTAATTATTTTTCAATACTTTCAAATTGAATTTACACAACAGTTATTAAAAGATATCAAACAACACATTAGAAGATGTTTAAGGATGTTTTTTTAATAAATTGAACAACAAATTTAGTGTAATAAGTTTTAAAGATAACAATATAGAGTTTAGAAATGTAGAATAGACAAATCGCAATAAAAAGTCATAAGTGAAGTGTGAGATGAGTATATCTTGAAGCTGAACCTGCATATTCCTGCACTAAATTTTCGATTTGATCGCGAACCAAGTTTAAAAGCCTTACCTAATAAGTGGATCGGGACAGAGCAACTACCCACAAATGCGGTACCAATTATCATTTCAAATGTCATTTTATACTTTTATTTAGACGTTATATGATAGTTTTTTGAAATATTTTGTTTACGTGTCTCAAAAAGCGCATATTAATAAATAAAAAATAGTAAAACCCTTGTAATGCTTCTTTTCCGACTGAATGTGTAATATTTCAACTTTTCGGGTAATGATTATTTTCTATTTAAATTTTTTTAATATACCACTTTAATTATATTTTTTAATGTGTTATAATTAAGGTACAATGCATTTAATGGCAATATATAAAAGCATGATTACCACATTTTATTTTTAGGATATAATCGTTTTTCTTTTTTTAAAAGCTGTCTTAGTAAGATTTTTATTATAAATTATTTAAAATTCAAAATTAAATAAGTTTATCCAACACAATGATAGTGAGTGAAAAAGTCTCTATTTTAAGAATACTTAAAATTATAAAAAACATAAATATTATATATATATATATCAAATTAATTAAAAAACAAATACTCTTTTAATACGAGCTAGCACACGTCATGGAAACCTTTTTCTACTTTTCCATGCAATGTGAACAAAAGGACGAGAAATGGAGTGATGAACATGGCATGTTAAGAAAATTCCAAACGAAGTCGAGAGAGAGGGTAGAGGGAAACGACGACGCCCGATAATGCTATCAATATAAATATAATATAATGTATAAAAAAAATATAACTCACGAATCCCATTTTACTCTTTTTTTTCTGAACCATTTTTATATAAAATGTTTTATATTTTAATTAATTTAATTTGAGTCAAATTGGCTGATGAATAAAACTCGTCAAATATTATTATATTTTAGAAAAACAACTATAGAATTACTTAATTTACATTTGACTAATTAAAGGGGTTCGATATTTATTTTTTATATAAAATTTTAAACTAATGTTTTAGTGGAAAACACTAAAACTGAAATCAACATTTAATTAATTCAAGTCATTCAACATTTAATCCGTTCAAATATTAATAATTTGGAAAACAAATTGACATTAAAAATAATAACTTGTAAAGACAAAAATATCAAAGATTATACTAACAACCGTTCGGAAGACATATTAAATAAAAAAACTTAAAATTAAATTTGATTATTAAAAATATATTTTTTACACTCATCTAATCACTTATTATCATATCAATTAAAATAATAAAATCTTATATCTACTATTTAAAAAATTATATAAATAAAATAATTTAATTAGATAATACTTTACACCGTCAATATATATATATATATTAAACTCTTTTTATTTCTAATTGCTAATAAGTATCCAAAATCACCATATGAAACAAATCAATCAGTTATTCAAGCTAAGGCGTTTTGTGTGGATTCCACACTCAACATGAAGGCAGAGAGTCCAAACAGTTATAAAAACGCAAGCAAGCCCGCACGCACGCAATTCTCTCTCTCTCTCACCTCAACGTTTCTACTACTTCTACTACCACTCCACTTTCTCTCTCTAAACCCCCTCCCTCTCTCTCTCTCTCTCACGCATGATTACAGATCAGGCCGCACCACCAGCATCCCTTCCAGCTCTCACGCTTTGCGTTACCAGCACTCTGCTCCTCCTCTCGATTCCTTAGTTAGGGCTCCCTGCTCGCTTCTTGCTGGTGATTCTGTTGTTCGATTCTTCTTCTTCGTCTTCTTCAATGGCTTCTGCCTCGTCGTCGTCTTCTTCAGCTTCGTCGTCGAGGCTCTGCTACAACCCTGACTGCAAGGAATTCAAGTCCCAAGTTCCTAAGAAAGGTTGGAGACTCCGTTCCGGTGACCGCGCCGACCTTTGCGATCGATGCGGGTAACTGATTTTCTGTTGACTCTCCTTTTCTCTTTCTCTGTCTTCTTGTGCCGTTTTATTGCTTACTCCAGCTTCACATTTTTGACCCCCTCTTTTCCGTTTTTATTCTCTGTTTTTTTTTGTTTGTCCGTTGCGGCGAGTTACTTCTTGTTGTACTTTTATCTAACGAGATTGGGGATCAGCTGAGGTTTATCCGTGTATTGCTGTTTGTTGCTTTGGCTACTTGTTTTGGAATTGTGATATGAATTGGAGATTATTAGTTTGGAACGAAAGATAAGATCATAAGAGAGTAAAATTTGGTGATTCGTTGCTTTAGCTCGTTGTTTGTTCGCCGTGCTTCCATATATATGATGCATATGTGCTATGCTTATTGCCTATTCCTTCTGTAAAATTTGGTTGTTTCTGTGGTACTTAGTTCTGCTTTTGAAGAAGGAAGATTTTGTGAGACTTTTCACTTGAATGCTTCTGGTTGGAGGAATTGTGAGACTTGTAAGAAGGTGAGCCAAATATTTACTTTGTAATGGCATAAAGTTGTTTATGTGTGGTACTGCCTTCGATGCCAAATACTTTCACATAATTACGTAGGATGAGTTTGTACTTTGTATTGTTTAGTATTAAACTATTAGTTGATAATGATAATGATAATGGTTGTTTCTTTTCAGCGGATTCATTGTGGATGTATCGTCTCAGATAATACCTTTATGTTGTTGGATCCTGGCGGAATTGAATGCAATGCATGTGCAAGAGAACATCTTATTTTGGTAGGGTTATCTATAATGCCGATGATGTTTGTTCCCCTCCCCTACCTCTTCTTTTTTGGTCTAGCATAAGGGGTCCTGTTGGTTTTGTGCATCGTTTCTGGTGAAATGAAGTCAAGAAATTTTCATCTTTGTCAATGGAGATAAAAAATATTCTTCTAGTGTAAAACCAAAATTTCCTTAATCATAAGGGGATATTAACCAGTTCATTTGAGATGTTGGATACAAAATCAAAACATGATGAAGCTGTAATTCTTCCTTCTGTTTGGCAACAGACAGAAAAGAAATTATTAATTCTTCTTCCCTGCTCTTTTGATTAAATTCTGGCTTTACATGTTTTCTACAAAGTAGAATGTATTCAAATCTGTTGTTATATATATTTCTGAAATACTATTTTATCTACACTCCTTTTCAGTTAAAATTGACCATTTTCTTTCTGTTTTTTGGCCCTTCCTTTCTTTCAACTTCTTTTATGGTTACCTGTTTTATTTTGTGCTGGAATGTCTAGCTTTCGGAATTCCAATCTTGTTCTTGGTTTGCCTTTGTTTTTCTCACCTAGGTTTTCTTGGGCTAAAATCATCTTCTCTCTTTCTTAGCTGCAAAAGAATGTCCTGTTATCATTTTTGGCTTACATCTATCTATTAATCTTGAATTTAATTTTCATGTGAGCAATGGAGCTCCAATTCCTGGTTATGGCGTGATGCTTGGACGTTATTTCATTATGATAGTCTGTTTGGATGGAACAATTCTTTTAGTATAATTACCTTATTCCTTATATTTGTTATCTGTGTCAGTCATCAATCCGGCCGTGGTCTCAATCTTTTTCCTTTCAAAATCATTTATCTCAGAGACTTAGAGACCTGTCTGCAAATAATTGGAATCAATTAGCTGGATCAGGTCCTGTACCATGGAAGCAAGCACCCAGTCTGTTCAATTCTCTTTCTTCATCTGACATGCATCCAGATGTGTGCTCTGTAGTTGAATTATCACATAAGGTTGACAAGATTTATGGCAATGAAAGGTTACCTGTCTCTTCCCTGGAAAGGAAAAATGAGGATTTTTCTGGAATATCTAATTGGAGCACTAAGCTCGGTTCACGGGAAATGATGCTTATGAATGGTATGCCAACTTTGACAGAAGTTCTATTTTTATTTTTTCCTGTTACTGGTTAGGAGATGAAAGCATCGCTTAATAACAGGGAGACGGCTTCATAACCCGATTTTTTTATATATCACAGGAATGAGGAATGAGGACAAATTAAGTTCATGTTTAAATATTTGCCAACAGTCTTCTTCTTTAAAGGAAGATTCATCTTTACGACCATTTGCTCTGCCTATACCTTATGCGTCTCCAAATGAAAGAAATGGTCAAACTGGGGTAACTGGAAATCATCCACAACAAACTCCTCCACCTCCTCCAGGAAAGCAATGTAGTGGCACGGTTCAATTAGCACCCGACTCATCAGGTGAAACACAGATTCGCAATGGACGGCCTCGAGTAGATGCACGAGGAAGAAGCCAGTTACTACCACGATATTGGCCCAGATGTACTGATCAGGAGCTACAGCAAATATCTATTGAGTATCCTTTAATTTACAAATGACAATGATCATGGTCATGATGTTGTTTGTGATATTTTTAATGCTCTTTCTTATTTGCTTTGCCTAAAATCATAGAGGAAGCCACAATCCCTTAACACTATTTAAGTTCTAATTCTGTCATTACTCCATTGTTTCAAAAAACCTTGAGTGCTAGTGATGCTGGACGAATTGGGCGTTTAGTGCTACCAAAAAATGTGCTGAGGTTAGTCATTAATTCCCTTTTTAAGCTATTAGTAAGGAAAAAAGATCTTTTTTGGACTGACTATAACTTAGGCGGATGCATAATGTGCTTAGTGAATTGGATTTTAATGTAATAAATAATTGACCTCTGGCATTATTGCATTTGCAATGGATGCATGCCAAAGGTCTCTTATTTTGCCCTGTGATTGTATACATTGGTGTGATCCTTGTTTGGAATGTCATTGTTGTCACATGTATTTGGCTGGAAAGTAATGACAGTAGATTGTAGAAATTAGGAGTGGTAAAACCTCATTCTCAAGAACAGGAAAACTGTCTTCCCAAGCACCAGCGATCAGAGCCCAAGAATCTATCAATGTGCAAAACACATGTTGTTGTCCCAAGGAGCTTACTAAGTGAACTGAGCACTATAAAGGAACATACCCTAAGTTACAAAACCAACCAAGTCATCCTCCTCTTCAGTTTGGAAATGTGTGAGAGCATCATCACATGCTTTACAACTAGGTTGAGTGGTGTGGAAGATTGTAGTTTTAAATCTGTTTGGGATCTGGGAATAATGGGAATTCATGAAAGTTTTCTGTGCACCAAAAATAAGATGAAGCAGGGGAATATTCGAATATAGTGTATTTGGAATTTTAGATCTAAGAAATAGGAGAATTTGCAGGAGTATAGCTAGTGAGCGTGGTTTATTAGATGTCTGATACACAAGACAAGATTCTCTCTAGGAGTGATTTTGATGAGGAATTAGCAAGGAAGAGATCAGTTGGAGGTTGTGATGAGGCTTTAATGAGCAAAAGAGAATGCTTGGGAAAACCCTAGTTTCTTGAATTGATTAGCTAGTGGCAAAGGTTGGAAGTGTTAAGTAGTTGGAGGCAGGCAAAAAAGGATTGTTTTAGTGTCATAATCTGTTACAGTTGAGATTACTGATAGGCATCTCTAGACAGAAAAAAAAAAAAAATCTCAGTAGTCCTTTCCTAGAGGTATCAGATTTGACTAGTATGGATCAAAAGGCTAAGAGACTGTAATGACCTTTCATGGTGTAATTTAGAAAAGAAATATAGGATGTAGATCTAATGGCACCAATTCTTGATGGTTTTCGAATGACAATTTGTGGATGCATTGTGTCAAGTAATGCATTTATATTGTAGTCCAGCCACCAAAGTTCATAACCATGCAAATAGGAAGTTTAATTCTTGTGAAGGAACATGTTATAATTGCATCTTCCCTTTTTAGTAATACTTATAGTCCAACTGTTACTACCAAGTATAGGACATTAGGACAATAAAATATTATACATTCATTGCACTGGAAAGTACATCTTTTAAGTCTTACTGGTGTGTGGTATATGGTTAATAACTGAAATATTTGCAGGTATTGCAGTGGCTACATGGGCCATGTCTACTTTGTTCAATTTCTTGTTGGCTGAACTCTAAAGCGGTTCATTTTTGCTTAAGTTCATTTTCAACATCTGGAGGGTAGAATCCACCTGTATTATTTTGAATTTCTGTGTGCAGTTGTGGGATTGCTTCTGGACATAGCAGTATAGATTGCCTTATGCATGTGGATCATCTCTCCTCATTAAGTTCATAGGTTTTGGCGCTAGTAAAGAATCATAGTCCTGTGGCATTCCTCAGTTTATATTGTTTATTAGTGTGTATAGTTGGAAAGGAATACTATAATTTTAATGATTCCTTTTGGATTGTAGACCTCACTTGTGATAGGATTACTCTTTTCAGTCTTTTGGCATTCCTTTGGTGCTCTGGTCATGGTCTGTTGAATGGTGTTTCTTTATCCTACGTTCAAAGGGATTGACATATGTAGTTGCATGGTTTATCCATCTTATTTGTTTCAGGAGGATTCAATCTAACTTTATATAGTTTAATATTCTGCTGCATGAGACAGGCTTACTTCCCACCAATTTCTCAGCCTGAAGGATTGCCACTTAAAATCCTTGATGCAAAAGGCAAGGAATGGATATTTCAGTTTCGCTTCTGGCCCAACAATAACAGCAGAATGTATGTTTTGGAGGGTGTCACTCCCTGCATACAGTCCATGCAGTTGCAAGCAGGTGACACAGGTAATGAAGGCAATTGATGTGTTGGAATAATTGATACTGTACAGTCTGCTTTGGAGTTCTTCCACATCTGAACTTGATACTATTTTATTTATTTGGATGATTCTTTGCATTCTACAATGTCTTCAGTGTTAAAATTGCCCAATTACACTTGTCATTTTGTTTGTTTGTTTTTACAACAAAAATCAAGCCTCATCCCCTTGTTGCTTGTACCTGGGCCATAAGTTTATTTACTCCAAGACCTTGCTAAGTTTATTTACTCCAAGACCTTGCTTCCAGTGATAGTTGTTGAATCTGCTATCTTATTTGCTTATGTCTTTTCTCCCCTCATTTCTATACTTTGTGTTCTACCATCTTGCTGTATTGACTATGGAAAGATTATGATTCAGAGCTCTTATTTTATGGCTGAACTTGAGCTGATTTTTTTCTTTTCCAGTGACATTTAGCCGGTTGGAGCCAGAAGGGAGATTGGTTATGGGATTTCGTAAGGCTTCAAGTGCTACTCAATCTGATCAGGTATGGCCTTCAATGGCTGGAATGTCTAATTTTCTTAACCGTGTAATTATATGCTTCCTCTTGAGCTGTACTTTTTCATACCTAATTGTATAAGGCTTCTTGTAGATGGTGGTTGTTCTGTAATTATATGTTTTAAGTTTAAATTATATGGTTGGTCACTTGGTTGAACCTATGCTTGGGTCAAAATTTAGCTGGATGCTTGTAAGGAAATTTATTAGTGTGAAATCAATCAGCAATCACATTTACCGAGATTTTCATGACAGTCTGAAGGTTCTATGACGCACTAGTGTACTTCCTGATGTCAAAATTATAGTTCATATTCAGCTTAGATTACTATGGCTAATCATCTGGCTTTGGAAATCTGAAATAAGTGATAATTCATCCATTCAATAAATGACTGGTTATTTGTTTTGTTGCAAATTTTGCATCTTATGCATCCTTCATCCATTTTATAGTTTGATGCAAATTTGGATCTTCCAACTGAAAATTGACTTATGATCGTTTGCAGGACAATGAAACAAATAAGAATGGAAATGGATTTTCCACACATGGTGAAGTTAGTATCACTAAACTAAAGTCACTGACACTGCAAATGTTTTTCATTTAATATATTCTCACTCATCTTCCATATGTCATCTAGGCTGAGTTTGCTGATCCTAGTTCGTGGTCTAAAGTTGATAAGTCAGGCTACATAGCAACAGAAGCACTGGGGAGCAAATCTTCAATCTCCAGAAAGAGAAAGAGCAGCATCTTGGGTTCAAAGAGTAAACGTCTAAGAATTGAAAATGAGGATTTGATTGAGCTGAAGATTACTTGGCAAGAAGCTCAAGGCCTACTCCGTCCCTCCTAACCATATTCCCAGCATTGTGGTGATTGAAGGTTTTGAATTTGAGGAATATGAGGTACCTTGTTATCACTTTATGTTAGAAATTATTCAAAATGCCAGTGTTGGTATGCTTTTTAGAGATGTGATACATTGTAGTTAGAATCTTACGATTTATTATTTTAATCTCAATTAAATAATTTAAGATATAATATCTTCAGTGTATCTAAAATGAGCATGTATCTTACAATACATGTGTACGATTCGAATATGATTTATATGATTCAACGATTCATTAATTTCCTAATTTTTTTAACCTTTTTCACCAATTCTCACAAGAAAAGTTAAATAGTCAAAGAAACTTAAATTGTTAAATGAATTAACTAAAGAGGTGTTACTAAATGAACCAAAATTGAATATTCATTGTTTAGTTTTCATTCTTTTAAAATAGTGATATCATACAAAAATTAGTTCAGTCACTCACTCTATACACACCTTATTTGGTTCTTCTATTATTCTAATTTTGTTCATTTGAGTAGCTTTCACAGTTACTCCTCCACTCTATATGCATCTTGTATGTTTCTTCACATGAAAATATTGTTATGCTATTTTTATTAGTGATCATGAATCTTACGATTCACAATTTGAGATTGTCTTTCCAATTCACGATTTGTATTTGACAACCATGATGTGATATACTAAAGCTATCATTCCAACCTACTTTTTCTATGGTGGAAAGATGTGCATTTTGTTGGATCTTGTTAGAACTTCTGCATAGAACATAACAAAGCTTGAATAAAACAAGGGGCATAGTTTTGATGGCAAACAATGGTAGGCACATTTCTGGTGGCAACATGATGTGGTGGTCATGTAGAGAGCCACATGCGTTGTTAGAATATGTGAAGCTGTGTCACTAAAACCTGTTCATCTCCTATTGTTATTGAAGAGAATCTTGAAGAATGATCCTAAAACAAGGTCACGTGAACCCTTATGGAATTTAGAATATACAAGATTAAATTGAGAACCTTTCTTAAGGTGCTGAGCTCCAATGATGAGTATTAGTATGCTAAGTATTTGTATGCTTTCTGAGAGAGTAGTTCTTTAGATCCATTGATGATAAAATTTTGTCAAATGGCATTTCTAATTTGGCCATGATGCAAGTAATTGATCCACTCTCTAGTTTTAATTGGTTGAAAAGTAGTCAATCTAATATCTAGTTTTAAGGTTCTGAAATGATGTAAGTGAAGTTTCACAGAAGGGCACTGGAAGAGAGTAAGTGTATGTATTTGGGTACCATTTATTATCCTCAACTGATCTTAGTTGAACTTTCGCATTATGTGACATTTTAACTTGACTTTTTGGTTTATACATCCTTTAAAATTTTTCATCAAGTAGAAAATCACGTGATTATATGTGTATGCTTGTTGCTTGATCCTTAAATTCTTAAACTCTCATCTTTCTTGTCCCTCTGAAGCTAGTGTCTATCTTTGTTTTTACCTTGATGCTTTATTCCTTTGAAAGATTTGGACATCGCTATGAATTGTTGAATACCTTATGCTTAGTTTGCTTTCTTAGGATGCTCCGGTGCTTGGGAAGCCTACCATTTTCACCACTGGTAATGTGGGGTAAATCACTTATCCTTTGTTATATTTCCATCGCACGTCCATAATTAGATCTGTTGATAACTTGATATTTCTGACACATCTTTGAGAGTACGATGTTCTTTATGTCATGAACCATTTCTTCTTAAAGGATAAACTGTTGTGTTGAAGGACATGATTGGCTTAATATCTTAACACACCCCTCATGCAAATGGCCTTTTGACTTAAAAAGTATAGACAATGCACAAACCCATCTGTCTTGTGATGTAATTCAACTTATTTTATTTAGAAGAAAGGAAATAACAAACCCTAAACCAAAACTCTATACCACTTGATCATAGATTCTCTAATCCCATGCCATAAATCATTTCCCCCAAAAGCTTAAAGTTATTAGGCAGAGACGCATGAATGACATTATGTCTTTATGGTGTGCATAGCATTTGCTAACAGAAACCATGGAAAAATGTTATTTTTGTTTTTGTTGTTTATCATTATAGATTATGATTTTGTATGCTTTCTCTATAGTGATACGTGCATATTTAGTATTGTGCCTATGTTGTCAGTTTAGCACCTAAAAAGGACATTGGGTGTGTTTGTTTTGATTTTTTAAAAAAAGATTATGAAACATAAATTTTGTATCATTAAAAAAACTGAGAACATAATTTTTTAAAAGCTACTCTTTTTAGCTTCTATAAAAAAGTTGATATCAGATTTTTTTTAGAATCTGATTATTTTTAAAAATTATCCAAATATACGATTTTTTTTTTGTTGATTTTCCTTTTTACCCAAAATCAGCATATCCAAATGCGCCTATTATATACCTGTTGTATAATTTAACTGATTTCTTATCTTTCTTGGGTAATTTATTCTGATAACTTAGCCAAGCATGTTGATTCTCAGTAAAAAACTTTTTGTGCCAGTGAAAAGATCCAGTGGGCTCAATGTGAATATTGTCTCAAGTGGCGCAAATTGCCAGCAACTGCTCCTCTTCCATCAAAATGGACGTGTTCTGATAATTCTTGGGACCCAGAAAGGTACGACAGTGATCCATTCTCTTAGTTCTAGTAGGCACTTTTGGGTTCTGTATTTGTGTATGCTTTTTCATTCATGGGTGTATGGCAAGTGTAGATGAAATTAGTGAGCATCCCAGGTGAATAAGAATGCATTTCATTTGGAACATTCATACTTAATGGATATGGGCCAAGAGTGATGTGTGAGGAGCCAGAGGTTGCTTCATTGTTTAAGACGCATGCAGACTGTATCCTCTCAATTTAGTGGTGGTATATCCATATGTATGCTTAAGTTGTTTTTGATTCATTTGGCATTAAATCAGATCCATCGAAAAGCATCAAATACTTAGGTGTGTTGCACCAATATTTTATATTAATGTACTGAATTCTTAATAAGAACCTAAGATTGTTTCTTTTTTCGAGTAAGATTCTTATTAGCATAAAAAATGTTTCAATTTTGGGAAATACAGAGCATGTTAGTTACTTTTTGTACTATCATTACTTATCATATCAACTTGGGTTGTGGTTGGTGGTAGAGAAAATGGAAGAAGTGGAAGATGAGTTTGAAAAATTTACGACATACTAAACCATGCATCATGTTCAGATTCATTGTCAATTTTTGACCAATTCCTTTTATTCAATTTGTATTATCATGTAATTGATACCTTGTTGAGTTAATTTTATTTTTTTTGAATCCTCCTTCAGACCAGATCCTCTTGTTCAGCAGCACAAGAGCTGACTGCAGAACAGCTTGAGAATTTGCTACCCTCTTGTAATTCAGGTTTGAATTGTTGGCTCCTTCTCTTGAAACAGTGTTTTGAATTGCTTGTCTGGTAGAATTTGATATTTAACATAAGGAATCTCTAAACTAGGGTATAATAACAACTACAATGTTGTTAAATGCATTTATTTGGCAGCTATTTCCAAGAAAATGAAGGCCACTAAGCAGGATCCTGATAATGTTGAAGCTTTGGAGGGACTTGACACACTGGCAAACCTAGCTATCTTGGGGGAGGGTGAGTCACTCCCAACATCTGCTCAGGCCACAACAAAACACCCCCGGCATAGACCTGGCTGCTCTTGCATTGTTTGCATTCAGCCTCCCAGTGGGAAGGGGCCAAAGCATAAGCAGACATGCACATGTAATGTCTGCTTGACAGTGAAGCGACGTTTCCGTACCCTAATGTTACGGCGTGAGAAGAAACAATCAGAAAGAGAAGCAGAGACAACACGGAAAAAGCAGGAGCAATCTCAGCCGCCACCGTCTGAAATTTTGATTGAGGATGACCCGCTGCCTAGTAGTAACACAGGAGATAGCGGCCCAAACCAGAAGAGGGAGGGCAATGGTGGTTGTGATGATGATCATAACCGGATAAAATCATCTACTCTGTCATTCAAAGGCCAAATTGACCTCAATATCCAGCCAGATCGAGAGGAAGAGTTATCACCTCGTTCAGATTCTGGTAACATGAAGTTGCTCCATGATGCTACTGAAAGAAATCTCAGGCAGCAGAGTGTGTTGAACTCTCATGCTGGAGATTCGTCAGGCAGTCAGTCCCAAGGAGTTGGAGATGGAATGAGCGAACAGAAACTTAGCAACGGTGTTGTCCTTGGAAACAATAGTCATATTGCTGATAGGGAACTTACCCAGCCTTTAACTATGAACGTGTGAAGCTCCAATGTTGGTGATTACTTCAAGTGAGATATTCGACTTCTTGCCAAGCTATATTGAAGTGGGAAAAGTTTTTTATGTACATTTATCCACTTCGGCTTCTTGCTTTTTGAGTACTGTACATAAAAGAGGGGTAGGCTTAAAAAGGAGGAATTGGTGAAAAGCTAACAATATATTCGGTAATGTAAGTGGGCATCATATCAGTTTGTGTAGGGAAATTAGAAAATGCAGCTGAATGGAGTAGTAGGTTGATGTAATTAGTCCAAATATGTTCTCCCAATTTGTTTTTAGCCGTTAGAATGTAACCTTTGCTTTGTACTTAACAAAGGTGAAAAATGAGGATTGATGGGAAGGGCAACAATGTGGAATCTATTCAAAATTAGCACATTACAACCAACATGGCTAGGGCATATTTGTTATTTTGATGGCGAATGCAATTATGCAACCTGGTTTACCATATTTGCTTGGGATGGTAACTTGATGATCACCAAGTTTCTTTCTGCTTTCTGCACCAATATTTGTGTCGTATGCATAAACCATATTCCCTTGCGTTTCTGTCTGGTTCATGTTTTAGCTTTTTTACCCTTATAAAATAAAATAAAAATTCATTATCTCCACAAATACTAAAACTAATCATTAAATACCATACCAAAATACGAACTTTTCATATTTTTAGAGGAAATCGCTATAATTTTAAATTTGTAGGCTTATATATATCGAATCGTTGAAAGTGGTCTCTCACAAGGTCACTTTCGTAAAATTCACTTCTCTCTAATTTTTTTTTTTTCAATTCAAAAGCTCTAGTGAAAGTGGTGAAATGGCAAAAAAACAATATTTACCGCTTGGATGACCTTATCCACATTGTAAGGAAACTGCCGAGAGGCTATTTTTTTCCAATTATTTCTTTAATTTTTAATTTAATTTATTTTATGTTGTTAGTTAATAATTGTAGCATGATATTTAAGATTTTTAACTAATTAGATTTAGATTTAGGGTTTCAATTGGTA
Source organism: Dalbergia oliveri (assembly GCA_030441495.1). Taxonomy (NCBI): domain Eukaryota; kingdom Viridiplantae; phylum Streptophyta; class Magnoliopsida; order Fabales; family Fabaceae; genus Dalbergia; species Dalbergia oliveri. The sequence goes on along the minus strand of JAMLFY010000002.1, from coordinate 38,490,836 downwards.
GTGTATGTTTTTTAAGTAATTAGACTTGGGATTTTAATTGTTGGGTGGGTGGAATTAGGGTTTTAAATAATTATTTATTGATGATTGATGGTAAAATTTATAGTTTTGACAATTAGGCTTAGGTTTAGTGAAAAAAATATTAAGGTAATTTTTGGTAGAATAATGGTATTTGTGGATAATTATATTTGTGCCTAATAATTTATTTTTGTTAGGGTGTAATTCTTTTAATTAATACTTACATAAGATTGTGTTTTTCATAGTTAATAATTTAGTTTATGTTTAATAATAATCAATTAATAGTTCTTTAAAATATTCAAGCTTTAATAAATAAATTATTAAGTTAGTTTAGTTATTTAGTAATTAATATTGATAACTAATTTTCTTCTTCTTTTTTTAACAAGTTGATACAGCATGATCGAGTCTTGCATCCTAAGTGTGCTAGGCCTGTGGTACCACCGCATCCAAGCATGCAGGCATACTTGCAGGCCGCGATTTTTGGAGGCTACACAAGTTGGATACTTCAAGTATAATAGTGTGCTTGTTAACGCACTTGTGGAGAGATGGTGTCTGGAAACACATACCTTTCACCTTCCTTTTGGAGAGTGCATCATCACCTTCCAAGATGTGGCCTATCATCTTGGGCTACACATTGGTGGGTTGCCGTCATTGGAAGTATTGGTGGGTGGCGAAGCATCTACGTAGAGATATATGGGATATCTGTGAGAAGTTGCTTGGTGCCATTCTGCCTCTTGGACAAAGATAAGGTTCCATGGAGAACCTCATGGTTCGAGGCATTATTTCCCAAGGAGACTGATTTGTTGCAGGAGCCTTAGTATTGGTGTAGTAGCATACTCGGGCCTACATCATGTAGATAATTGGTCAATTTTTTATGACCCACAAGTCTAGCTTCCAAGTGCATATGAAGTGGTTGCCATTGTTCAGCAGTTCAAGTTTTGGGGGACATTTAGTTAGGGTCAACTTGGTGAGCATGTATTGTCATTTGTGTTGAGTGACACATTACAAGGTCATGGAGATTGGAGGTTGTGCCCATTGCTACTATCCTGACATGTATATTACTATGTTAGATTGTTAATTTTCATGTTATATTTGTCCCTTCAAATTATATTCCAAGACATGAATTATTTTTTTCTAGGTGGGTGGGGCTCACAAGAGGACAGATCCTGATAGGTCTCATTACTTCGTATGAGGTCACTTATTGATGTCATTGGTATTGATAGGATTAGTTCTTCCTTTATATTTAAATTTTGTGTTGTCTAAATTGCATATAAATGAGCTATTAAATTGCATATAAATGAACTACATGTATACCCAGCACATAGATATGTAAACCTTGAACCCATCTTGGAAGCTCATTACAAGAGCCTTCTCAATAGCCATACATCTAAGCAATAGGCTTCTGTTAGCTTCCATGTCTACTTGCAACACTTTAATGGATATTGTTGGATCCGCTTACATCATGGACAGTATCCTGTTGCACATGGCATTACTATCCAATTGGTTGTGGTGTTGTGATTGTGAAGCAAAAACACGTGTGTGGCCTATTAGACTTCCGAATAATCCACACTTTTTTTTCCTACTATATGACACGTGTATATCCTAGTCACACCCAATGGCAAACTACACACACCTGCTATGATAAATTGCTTAGTCCAACTCATGAATTCTATACTCATAAAATCTTCAAATGCTGTAATTTTTAACAGCAAGCATTACATCATCCTTATTGAGAACGTTGCCCAACATGAAACTTCCTTTGCCATTTACCTTCCAAACTCATTAGCACCAGATCGATCACCTAAATCATCACCGATTCTTGCAAAATCTATCAGATGCATTGCTTCTAGATTCAATTATGAATAGTGATGAGGCCACTTGAGGAATAGGCTGGGAGTGAGTTATCCTCCCTTGACCTCAAGTAACATGCTCTTTCTCCTCCTCATCCAAGCCTCCGTTGCCACCAACTAGCACTAGCGCCAACTCATCATCATCCTCCTTATTAGCACTTAGATCAACTTTAACAACAGCACCACCCCCCATGCCTCCGCTAAGTTGAGGCAATGGCTACCTCAACTTGCACTCTAGGTTGTGCAAGACTAAGCTATTCATTAGGACCTGGACTCTTCAATGGTCAGAAGAACGTTAAGGCATTTCAAAGCTTGGAGATCATTGTGTTGCTTCAAATACCGTGGAACCTAAGATGCTGAGTTCTTTGCATAAAATGGTTGACAAACAGATCCCACAAAGCTGAAGTAACCCTACTGTAAGATGACTAACACCTTTATGATCCAAACTTCTAGAAACCGATTGCTCATGTCAAACATTAACCTCACCTCAGCATTATTGGTCACTCGGAATTTCTTTTAATTTATAATGTCTTGCCCAATTGTTAAAGGCAACCTATAAAATACCTTTTAATTTCCATATATGGTTGATCCAAATGCTGCAGTATTTTGCTCTTCAACTCCAAGAACGTGATAGATGGATCAATGACAATTCAAGTTGAGTTCTCACTTGCAAATGTGTGCCCCTCCTTGTTGTGATCACCCCCCCCCAACACACACATACACACACAATGAACATATATTTAATATTTCTCAACCATTTTGCTCTCTCACAAACTGAACAACAACATGAAAGATGAAATAATGGAAGCAAAATCGCTCACACATTGACACTAGAGCTAAAAGTATTAGGAAATAATGTGTTTTTTTTTAATTATATAAGGGTGAAAAAGTCTCCACATTTTAATTATTTTATTAAATTCCTAATTTTGAATTTTTATCCCTCATTTATAGTTTTTTTTATACTGAAAAAAAAACCTATAAATAAGGGATCAAAATTAAGTAATGCTAACTTGGTATTATAATATCAATAAACTGTCATCTCATTAAGTTTTAAATACTTCGTATTATAAACTGGTGTTTATACGACACTATCTTTCAGAAATAATGTTAACTTCTATTAAAAATAGGTAGATTAAAGAGTTTTAATAACTATATTAAACTTTTTTATCCGTTAAATGAGGGACATAACGTTACAACCTCGAGAATATAAAGTAATCTAATGTGCTTAAACATAATCCTTTCAATAGTTTAATTCTTCTTTTTATGGTATAAACAAAATCTTTATGAGTATTAATCAATTATTATGATTCAAGTTCACGTGAAAAGTCCAGCACAAAATACTAATTTATTAAAGAAGAGGGTCTTTGGACATAAATAATATATCAAACGTAATTTTCTTAATATGAAACCGATGTTGCCACCGCTCTCATGGATGGAATTTAAAATTTATTTTCCTTTCCCCTAGTAATTCTTACAGTTATCGCAAGATGTCTAGTGGTGGATAATACGTGAATAAGGACATAATTAATCAAAGGTTCGGGTCTCATTTATTATGGTCTGCCTTCGATTGACTCAGGAAGATCAATTACTTAAGATGCACACAAAGTCAAACATCGAATATGCGATTACGACAAATATATATATATATATATATATATATATATATATATATATATATATTAAATTACTTAAAAATAAGTTTTGATCTACTTACTATCTAATAACTTTTTTTGGTATGAAATTGCATTAATCCAACTGTTGAATTTAAAGTTCTTACTAAGTAGATCAAGTATTTAAAATTTCATATAATTTAAAAATGATTTGATAGTTCATTGGTTCATTTTGTTTTGACAGATAATATGTTTTTGTAAATACAAGTAAATATCGATTAATAGATTACTTGAATATTGTTGTCCAATTTTTCTGAAATTTGACATACGTGATCATCAATATAATATAGCATAAATCAACGGTTGGATTAATTAAATTCAATGTGAATAAAGAGTTATAGAATGGAGTAAGTGAAATTAATCCTCACTCATATATATATATAGGGAATTGCTTAGCAAGATACACATTCATTTTAGACATAAAACTCCCTCTCTCTCTCCTAAATCAACTTAAAATTTTGGATATTATTATAATTTTATTTTACTCACATTTATTATTACTCTTCTATCTTTTCTCTCACCTACTTAATATCCACTCTTTACTACAACAATATTATTTTCAAAATTTTTTTACTTGAATATTACATCTTTGGTTCACCTCACCACCTCCCAGTTCAGCTTTGCCTTCCTTTTAGTCGATCTTAATTATCACTTATCAGCCAAGCTTCGCCTCCTCCTCCTGATCTCTTTCCTCTTGGTCGAGCTTTTCGAGCTCTATTTCCTCTTCAACGAGTTCTATTTCTTCTTCAGAGTCTTTCAAATTCTATTTCCTTTTGATGGCTCTTTGCCGAGAATTTCCTCTTAGGAGCTAAACTTTGCCTCTGACCAAATACCTCATCATCCATCGGCCAAGCTTTTTTGATAAATGTGACTAAACAAAATTACAATAATGTCCAAAATTTTAAGTTGATTTGTGAGAGAGAAGGTTTTATGTCTAAAATGAAATGTGTAGGTTATCAATCCCCAAACACACACACACATATATCTCACAAATTACAAAGTTATAAAAATCATAAGACTTTTTTATCAATAAGAAAAAATACAAGACCTATCAATATATAGCCATGTCATGAAAAAGTTTCAGATTAAAATTTTTATTCTAAAACAGAAATCTAACGAGATAATAATCTCATTTCTTCATCCTCTCTTTCTTCCCGAAAATATAACTTGATCAATCATTTTTGAGTTATTTAACGTAATATATACAACAAATAATTTATCCAAAACAAAAAATATTGTCTCACTTATCAAAATTTAAATTTGTTTAAATTAATGACCCAAGTTTGTAGGTAAAGATTTTAATGCAATGAATGCTTTGTTTTTCATAGAAATAAAGATATAAATAGAATGACTCAGAGAATGGAAGGCTATCCATTACGGGCTTAATTCTAGCCAAGATTCTTCGATAGGAGACAGTGACCTCTAATAAACTTAAAAATGGGATGAGGTGGGAACACTTCTATTTAAATGAAATATAATTTCAGCTCAAACACACTCCTAAAATTAAAAAGAACAAAAAGGTCGAGAGGACAGGAAAAAGGATGACCGAGTCATAGACCAACTTAAGATTAGATTTAAAAAGAGAAATGCCATTTGCTAATGTAGGAGTAACATTTGGTGCATCCAACTTCTAAACACCCTTGTTTCGTTGGCATCATGTTAATTTGGCTGGCCCTTGTTTCACAGCTACCGTAGGCCCTCTATTCCAATCCACAAGGAGTATACCACCACAAGAAGAAAAAGGACTTTTCTCCCTCAGACCCTTTTGCTGGTGACAAATTAGTTTCTTTTTGTCACCTTCTAAGTTTCCTCCCCGTTACTCAATTGAATCATAATCCAGAAGGAGGATGAGGGCACATGCACATGCACCTCAACATTTTTGTCACAGGAAGGAGCATACCCCATTACTATGTTAGATGACCATTGATTTTTTATGGTCTTGTCTTATGTGTTCTTTCTGATACTAGATTCATCACCAAGTACAGAAGACACCAATTAACATAGGGAAAAAGAAAAAGGAAAGCACAAAATAAAAGAAGAAAAGAAGGGTTATTAGCTATTGAGTTATTGGTCATTAATTATATCAGCAAAAATGAACGACCTATTCTCAAGTTCCTTCAAGAAATACAGTGACTTGAAGCAGCAGACCTATGCTGATGATGTGGAGGCCGGGAAGGAAAGTATCAATCTTGACAAGTTCTTTGAAGATGTGGAGAATGTGAAGGAAGAAATGAGGACAGTTGAGAAGCTCTACAGGAAGCTTCAGGAGTCCAATGAGGAGAGCAAGATTGTGCACAATGCGAAGACCATGAAGGATCTCCGAGCCAGGATGGACCAAGATGTTTCCCAGGTCCTCAAGCGTGTCAAGATCATCAAGGGCAAGCTCGAAGCTCTAGAGCGCTCCAATGCAGCCAACCGGAACATTCCTGGGTGTGGCCCTGGCTCCTCAGCAGACAGGACCAGGACCTCGGTTGTTAGTGGCTTGGGGAAGAAACTCAAGGACATGATGGATGATTTTCAAGGTTTGAGGGCAAGGATGCAGCTTGAGTACAAGGAGACAGTGGAGAGAAGGTATTTCACCATTACAGGTGAGAAGGCAGATGAGGAGACCATAGAGAATTTGATATCAAGTGGAGAGAGTGAGAGTTTCCTGCAGAGGGCAATCCAGGAACAAGGGAGGGGTCAGATCATGGACACCATATCAGAGATTCAGGAGAGACATGATGCTGTTAAGGAGATAGAGAAGAACCTGATTGAGCTGCATCAGGTTTTCTTGGACATGGCAGCTCTTGTGGAGTCTCAGGGCCAGCAGCTCAATAACATAGAGAGCCATGTTGCCCATGCTAGCTCTTTTGTGAGGAGGGGCACTGAGAACCTTCAGGAGGCTAGACAGCACCAAAAGAGCTCAAGGAAGTGGACATGCTATGCCATAATTCTTGGTATTGTCCTCCTCATTGTGATCCTGTTCCCTCTATTGACACAACTTTTGCCTCAGTTGTTGAGGTGAGGACTCTTGGTGGGAGTGTTTATTTGACAGACCCCTCAAGTTCTAATTTAGATTTTGCATTCTAAAATGATGAGGGCATGTTTTGTTTTATGCCTGGGACAGATGAATGAGCATGCCACATGATGAGCAGTGGCAAATCGGCAAATTAAATGGGAGTTTGATTTGATGACTCCCTTCTTCATATCCAGGCATTTCATCATAGGCAGATAACATTCAGATCAAAATGCTTTTTATCTGAAATTCTTCAGGCATGCGATCTTCCTGAACCAAAGGATACTTAGAACAAAGTTATTCTGATTTTTTTTTAACCTTTTTGCATTCTCATAGAACTGTAATAGGAAGAGAAGAACAACAGGAACTTGAACATGACAATGTTGTAATACGAGGCTGACACATTTTCGGAACGGATACACATCTGAACCAGATTCCTTATTTTGTCCTTCTCTTCTTGATTGCTCCTGCAACCTTGTTTACTGATAATGCTTGAACAACTTGATATTCAATATCATTGAGCACTGTAAGATCAATTGCACTGTGTATTTTGTAGAAATATGATATGTAGACATGAATTTATTGTACTGACATACTTTCATCCACTATTGAATAGGGGTATGAAACCCATATTAAATGGAGTTCACATCCCAGCCAATTGTGGATAGAAATATGTCAGCATAGTATTCAAAAAATATTTTGTGGGGCATGGGACAGAGGCAATCTCATATGAAGCAATACATATTCACCAAAGTCCGTCAAACTAATCTTAATTTGATTGGAGAAGCATACATATCATTTGATCTCTTTGTAATGTTTCTTTAAATTTGAAAACCCGCATGTTCATGTTCTAAAGTAGTTTAACAATAAAGTAGTTTAACAGCTCGTTAACCCTTTTAAGTTGTATTATAAAAGAATTCAGAGTCACAAGTTAAAACTAACCAAATTCAGACATGGTTGTCCAAGGTGAGAAGTGGTAAAAATCCTATATCCATAACCATTTAATAATTATGCTGCCAAGTCATTGATATTGGTGAATCAAACAAAGCGCACAGCCATCATCGCTTTCATCTTGTAGTTAAGAATGCCTGTAAGCTGCTTCCAGTGTAATCTTGGATGTTATTTTAAGAAAAAAGAGAGATGAGAAGGAAATGATAGAATTATTTAATATGCCTATATTTGTCAATTCAGATAATCAAACAAAGGTATCAATAAAGTCCAACCAAAAATTTGACTCCAGATGCCATTCAGATTTTGGACAATTGACAGCTAACCACCAAAATGCCTTATATTGATTGGTATGGCATGTAGAATAATGAAACATGCATTTTCAGACTACTAAAATTTTAGAGTATGAAGCTGAATGTTTTCCTTTTTCAGTAACCTTGTCATCTTTGAGGCCTATTTTCTCAGGAAGTTTAAGGCATTCATTGCATAGCCATGATTTAGAGGCTCTGATGACTTGCTAAATTCCTGCACACCAAAAGCTAGTATTCACGATGCCAATTTTTTTCAGAGGATCTTTGATACCCCCAGGTTACCAGTTAGCAACATACGGTGAAATCCATCTAGTAATATAAAAGACGGATAAATACAAACAATTTGACCTCAAGTTTCTGTGAGATTTCACCTGGCTAAAATGGTAGAGGGGAACTCAACTACAGGAAAGAAAACCAAAGCTCATATAAAATAAAGCATCGATGATCAGAACAAAGCCATAATTTGAAAATATACAGCCTTAACAATGCATTAAGCTAAGACCAAATAGGAAATTTCTATTAAATCAACATGATTAGTAAACAAAAAAACCAAAAAGAAATTTCAATTTTAATTTACAAGCACTCTCCACTCAATCATGTACCAGCACTGGGCAAAGCCGCCATAAAGGAATTGTAGGAAGACTCAAGATCAAAGTGAAGCTGCCGAGCCTGCTGCTCTGTCAACTCATCAGCCGCACCCATCTTCGATAACCTTGCAATCCAATCCTTCATTTTCGTCTTTCCCTCGAAATCTGCGGCAAAATCGTCAACTATTGAGTGAAGCATAAAGGTCCGAGAGCAATGGATGCACCTGATCCACAGCGACCATGTTAAGCTTCAAGGAATCCATTGCTGTGATAAAGTTCTGCACACACTCGGCCACAATGGCAGCCGAGGTGGATGCGGAGGCAGCCGCTGCCGCACGGTGCTCAACAGTAGCAGGCACACCAGATACCACAAGGCGGTTGCGGCGGGGCACTCCATCTTGTAAGTGTCTGCGAACCTCTCAATGCTAGGCACAGTGTCTTTGAGGGTGGTAGCCAAGGTTTTGAAGTGAGCAATTAGCTTCTGGCACTCTAACTCATACTCCTGTGGTGAGATGATATCCCTAACATAGGCTTTCTCAAGCCTCTCAGTGGCCTTGATAATGGCATAGAGCTCAGCAAAGTTGTCATACATTTCCCTCTCGCGCTTGTCATTCCAGAGCTTAACCTCCATAACTAAACTAAAGGGTTATTATTATATATTAATGAATACACCGTTTTTTTTTTTTTGAGATCACACAGTGCCCTGTTGTGTGAAGGGGGAGGATTGGAGAAGAGGACGGGACACGCGCAAAGGGGAGGGCCGTTCTTCACTGGAAGAACCAAAAGCACATAACAGAGCCCAAAAACATAGTCAGGAACAGGAAAATAATACCAAGATCACACAACACTACATCCACAAGGGAGGGATCTATGATCATTACTTCATTCGTTCATTACATTTACATCACAAACCAAATGCAAAGAAAAATAGAGGACTAATAAAACAAAACCAGAGAGTTGCAGATTGTCAAGTGGCAACTGGAAATTCTAAATAAAAATCTTAACTTTTCTATCAGACGAAACAGAAGCAATTCGAAATAGTGAGCTAATCATTCTGGGCTCGTGCAATTTTTATTCAATTTGGAACTGAAAAGTAAAAGCCTAAAGGGGTATCTTTTTTTTTAATAAAAAATAATCTTTGGAGCTCTCGAGTTTGTGAAATTTTCCTCAAGTTTTAATTTCTGAGGAAGCAAACAAGACAAGGGGAAACAAACATTGATCGGTCAAAACAAGAGAAACAGGTGACCATGAAAAAAGAAAAAGCCCATGTGAAAAATCCAGTTCCCAAATCAGAAGAAACCCGAAATTAATAAGAAAACTTTTGTGAGGTAATAACAAACAATAATCAAAGAGAAAGCAGTGAATGATAAACAAACGGCATAGAGAGAGAGAGAGAGAGAGAGAGAGAGAGAGAGAGAAAGAGAAGAAGCGGAAGGCGTGATGTAAAGAAGCAACGGGGTGGATTGGTTCGTTGTATAGAGCTGAGAGCTGAGAATGGGATTGCATGACATTTGATCAGGTGTGGTACGGTGCACTGGAAACAAACAGAGGTTGCGTAGCGTGTGGGCTCCCACATATTAGAAAAATATCAATTCATCTACATTATATCAACTCACACTATATTAATATTAAATTAGATTTAAATTCTACTTAAATAAAATTTACTCCTCATTTAATGATAAATGGTATAAATCAGCATGGTACATCTATAACAAAAAACACAACTACTAATAATTACTACGGCTGCTTACGGCATTGACGTGTAGCGGTTGCAAGCCAAATAGCTTGAACTAATAACCAAACCCATGCTGTCCTGTTGCTATGCTCTTTTTCTTTTTTTATTTTCAACTATTCCTATATTTTCCCTGTTTTTAATTAACATTCCATTTTTTAAAAAAATATTTGTTCATAAATAATATTTTATTTAAAAAATTTAGATATTATTAATTATGTTTTTCAATTATATTCCAATTGAAAAAAGCGGTGAAGAAGAGAAAAATTAGTGAAAAGAAGAACAATTTAGTATATTACACTTAATTTCTCTTACTATTGAGATTTTTTTTCAATTATTTTCTTAAATTATTGTGACCATTTAAAACTGGACAGTTAGTTAATAATAAAAGGAGTATTTTTTAAAAAAATTATTTTAAAATTAGTTAATCATATTAGAATATAATTGAGATTTATTAAAATTTAATTATATAAAAAATTAGTAAAAAATCTTATTAACACAACTTATGCACCACACTTATAAAACTATTACTGAAAAGTTTGAATAATATTTTTTTAGTGTTGTTGACAATATTTTTTAAGTGTTATTTTGACAACATTTTCTATTAATAAATGTTGTTAAAAGTTAAAAAATGGTGTAGTGAATTGATACAATATATTTTTAATGGGTTAATGGTTTTTCATATTGAAAAAATATTGCGTTAACCAAAAAGATTATCCTAATTTTAAGTGAATCTTTGAGTTTGATATATAAACACTCTAAAATTAACATACTTATAAATAATCTATATGAACTAAAAAAATTAGGAATGCAATCAAAATCATATATAGTTAAATATCAATGGAAAGTCCACCAAGTAAAAAAAACTCTCGTTGAAAAGTGGATAATAATTCATCATAGCAATTTATATATATATATATATATATATATATATATACAGACATAGCATGTTCGGTTTTAATGTAGTCGTAAATTATAATTTAATCAAAAAGCTTGTGTTGTAATTTTTTAACAAATTATGATTAAAAGCTAAATTAAAAATACACTTAGTGAATATCATGTGATACTGGTTTCGCTAAATTCAATTAAAATTTTAAAAGGAACGTTTAAAAATGTTTAAATATATAAATGTGTATCAACTAAAATTTTAGAATTTAATTTTTATACACTGGCAATATAAATTTTTTTATATTATCATCCAATTATATATTATTATATTAACAAATCTAGTTAAGTGTCACACCCACTACTTGAAAAATCATCCAAGTAAAATAATTTGATTGGATGATAGTTAATTTATCAAAATTAAACTCAAATTCTAAAAATAAAATATAATTTATGGTAATTAAACTTAATTAGATTTAAAAGACATTTAAAATTTTAATTTTTATAAACAAATTAAGAATGGTATACATTGCTATTTTAAAAAATGACGTAAAAAATAAGTTGCTTTCAAATGAAATGTACTTGAATATGATCAATGAGAATGAACGTAGATATTTGTTACGTTTAGTATTTATTATTACCAATTTTCCCATGAAATCACCATTTTTCTATTTTTCATTTCCTGTAGGGCCACACATGAATTAACATGGCACATGTTTGAACCTAACCTGACCTAACTATTTTGAAACAACTTCAATTATTTCTATTTAATTTGTTGGAGGTCAACGTACATTGTGGTGAGCTTAAACCCTACTCTAGCTGGCATAAACCCCAGTTCCATGCTTCCTTTCATTTTTAACGAATATGATATGAATTCGGGACCTCTTAACAAATTTCAACTGTTCGATCATTAATATATATATATATATATATATATATATATAATACCCTTATTAAATTGACAATTGGATGATTACACAATTAAGATTATGATTATTGTGCATTATTGCTTAGTGACATTACACTATCATCTTGATCTATTTGGATTCGTAGGCCATAATTAGGACATCAACTAATTCTTGATGTGGATAGAAGTTGAAGATTTCTTTATTAAGGGAGGGAGGGGGAAAGACAAACCAAACTTCCTATTTGGACTTTATAATACTAATTATGAGGATATCTTTGATTAGGGGTAAAAATAGAATATAAATTTTCATATATGAGTTTTATGTGTAAAATTACATATAAACCTCATTTATAAAAATTTTACCCTCATTTTTTTACTCTTCAACCAAACATAAGAAATGAGCAACTCTTGAAGTCACAAAGTTATACATCCCTTGATCAGTCCTTCCTAATTGGGAAGTGGGAACAATGAAGGAGAAATATTTTATTCAAGTAGAAGGAAAAAATATATATATCAGACTTCACATGATAAGCATTTGGTTGAGATTTTATGATAAGACCCAATGAGTAGTTGGGCCCATTAATTAGGTCTATAGGAGTAGTTAATTAATTAGGAGTATAAATAACGAACTGCACTATTGTAATTAGTACAAAAATAGTTAACTGTAAATGTAAATGAACTCTGTTCATTGTGGAGTCTTCTTCCTTGACTTGAAGAGGGAGGTCCAACATTGGTGCTCACAGTGAGAGTATTCACCATGAAAGGAACTCAATTCGGTCTTAAAGAGGAGTTTCCATGTTTGATGGAACTAATGGTTACTGGTGGATCATCTGCACCGACTGGTATTGGAATGCTCGAGGAACACCAGAAGAGCAAAGATTGCTAGAGGTTGAGAGAGGTTTAACCAGTCAAGCTCAGGCATGGTTCAAGCTCTGGAATCAGCGCAATTCAAATGCTGATTGGACGATGTTCGAGATCACGTTTGTGCATCATTACCAACCAGATGCTCGCCCTATTCTCCCAAAAATTTTCTGGAACAAAGTCTCTGATTTGGATCTTGCGTTGGAAGAGATCAAGGCATGCTTGCAGATCTTCTAACATCCATCACCAACTCTATCCCAACAAATTCAAGAATCACAAACTCTTGATCCAAAAATTCAAGAACGAGAACCTGTAATAGAAGAGGAACTAGATCCGTGTTGCAACACCATCGTGACGGAGAAGAAGATTGCGATCGACGCCGTTCTGAACGAAGCATTTCTGAGAAGCAGCAGCAAAGAAGGAATCGTAGGTCCTGAAGGTTCTATTGTGGCACAGCGGTAGGTCTCGACTAGTCTTAGTGTAGCAGCAGCAGCAGTAGCAAACCGTGATAGAGATTTGAATCGGGAAAAGACATCTGAGCCCAAACCACAACCATTCGCGGCAACCAGTGGTGGCACAAGAGAGAAGGAGAAGGATGGTGGTGACATCACTGCTGCAGAGAACAAGGTGGAAGCAGTGATTGCATTTTGGCTCGCCAGCAACGAACTAAAGCAAATCAATGACAACTTGCGCTTGCAAAAGCTAGCGGAGGCAGAACCAGAGGTGGTGATGCTTGGTGCTCTCACGGGGAAGGCGAAAATGGCAAGGCAGATCAAGGCCGACGATGGAGCATGCGATGGTGAAGCTCCTCCTTCACGCGATGGTGAAGCTCCTCTTGCGCGTAGTAGCTAATCTCCTCAGGTCAACGATGGCCGGTGTCCCTCACTGTGCGACGACACGTTTGTGGCTGGGCGACCAGCAACCATGGCAGCGCTGCCATGGGTCTGCGAGAGAAGGTTCTGGAATGGCAAGAGGGCTAACACAACATTGGGGCTCCCTGGGCAAGAGATGGGTTCTACATTTTGGGCTTAGCCCAATTCGAGCAAAGGGAATCAAAAGTGAGGGCAAGAGCTTGGCAGACACATATAAACTATTCTCTAAACTCTATGGGCCAGGTCCAATTGTGTTTTCAAGGGAAGAGGGGGAGCTTGGCAGACTCATAAAAACCAATTCGAGCAAAGGGAAGCAAAAGTGAGGGCAAGAGCTTGGCAAACTCATGAAAACCATTCTCTGAACTCTATTGGCTAGGCCCAATTGTGTTTCCAAGGGAAAGGGGAGTTTGACGCTAATGGGACAAGCCCAATCTATTGGGAAGCTTGCAGCAGCCATTTTTATGCTTTTTAAGGGTCTAGACTATTTTTTTCAGCTCAATTAGGCAATGGGACCCTGCTGGAAATTATTTGTATATGAGGGATTGATTAGTAGTCCCATTTAATTTTAAAAATTTAGTGGATGTAAATGGAGCAAAATGAGTATCACCAACAAAATGGGACTACGACTTGCCAACTCTTCTAGTTGTCACTTATCTATCAAAAGTGTTAATCAACACTCAAAAATAGGTATTTAAGTGGATACTAATTTGATCATTATTGAATGTACAATAATTCACTTATTCATCACATCAAATAGTGATGCTAAGTATCTTATTTAGACACCTATTTTTGCATATTGGAATAATATTGCCCCTTAACCATTGCTGGATGATAGCTAATTTATGAAAATCAATCGGCAAGTACACATGATCTCAAGTAATAAGAGTGAATAAAGAGTATTGTTCCCACGAGGATTAGAATCAAGTACTAGTTCAATTGAGTTATTTACTATCTAGGAAAAATGTAAGTAAAATAAAACTCAAATTAAATAGAAAACTAAAAATAGATTGTTGAGAAATATAGATAGAAGACGATGTAGGGGTCAATTTCATCAAAGTTCCTTGAATTCCACTACCCGATTGTTAAGATCTTTTATTAATAATTTTATTTTCTTCGAATTACTCATTGTTAATAGTTATAACATAATCTCTCACTACTATAATCATTTTAACATAAACCAAAAAATCTCTTATACGTTTTAAATTTATCCTAAAGATAAAGAACATGAATTCACAAATAGCATATAAGCAATCTATCTCTAGTTGCTTTAACCTATATTAAATTCTAGTTTAACTTATTTTATAAAGTGAAATATCTTTTGATAGTATAAAACCATACATCAATTAATGGATGGCCAAATCAAGAACAACATTAAAATTGCTAGACAATAAGGAATAAATTAAAAGAAAATTTAAATAACAAAAAAAGATGCAGTTCAATCCCTTAAAAATCCATCTCCCTAACATATGTAGAAGTTTGAAAAGACATAGATGAAGAGAGAATTCAAACTAAAAAATGAAAAGTGTAAAAAGTAGTGTTTTCCAGAAACTAAAATCCACCTATTTATAATTAAAAGTGAAATTAAAAAAGATAATTAAAAAATAAAAGAAAAAAACTCTAATGCTCTTCTATTTCTTCAAATCAAATCAAAATCATATCCAAATCTCCAATAATCTCTCTTCCTCAAATCATGCTGAAATCTTTTCCAATTATCTATTCAATTTCTAACTACAAATCAAATCAAATTAGTAAGAATATTTTGCTACTAAATCTAAAAAAAAAACACAACTCACTAAATAAATCAAATAAAGATAATTTAAATTGATTTATCAACATAATTACTCAAGAATAGATCAATTTAGATGTGAGAGATTTTTTTAGGTTGTCAAAACCCCACATTTGAATTTTTGCTTGTCCTTAGTAAAATGAAAAAAATAATATCCAAAAACATTCAGTTTCACAACTCCCAGTTACCAAATAAGAATTTTTTTTAGACACAATATGGAAAGCAATGAATACATAGTTTGTCCTTAACACCAACTTGCCAAAGTAAACAATTTTCAAATCCTAATGAATCACTAGCAAACTCCAATCAATTTAATCAAAAGTAAGGAGGCTCAAAACAATTTTCCAAATGAACTTCCCTAATAATTAACAATTTAGCACACAATTAAATAAATTAGTCAACGGGGTAAAAATAGTTTGCATAACACAATTTTAGCATAATTCAATTACAATTTTAATTTTAGGAGGATTAATCTGACTCTTAATCCTCTGTCCCAATATGACTGTTTATGATGAGTGTTCAATCAATGACTTCCGATCTAGTTACCCCTAGACATTAGGTGATAAAGCACCCTCGGATCTAATTACCTAAGCTATCCATTGACACAGACACATCACAGGAACAGGGGAAATCTTTTTGCAATTTAAGTACTGCCTTATCACTGGACAAAGTTGGTTGGTTGTCTAACGGAGTAAAATGGACCCCCAATGGCTACATGGTGAAATTTATATTTAACATCATCCATGTCCGATTTCATAATATGTACTATAGAGTATAACTTAATATTTGCTAACCCACGGCTTAAGAATATTGGTTAAAGAACATAGAGTTGTAAAAGTTGTTGAAATTTTCATTATATTTAGTCATTCAATAATGGATTAAAATTAATGATACATTTGTTTCCGGTTTTGAAAAAATATTATAAAATTTAAATTTTTTATATAATTAAAAATCTTGAAAATTGATTTTTTCAAAAGCCACTTTTTTTAATGTTTTTCAATAATTGTTGGCAATAGACTTAATCCCAAAAAAGTGAAAGTAAAGATAAAATATTGACCAGTACAATGAGACTAATAGCAAAAAAAATTAAAAACTATTGATTTAAAAAGAGCTACTCTTTTTTATTTTTATAGAAAAAGCTAAACACTAATTTTTTATATTTAATTATTTTTTAAAAATTATTTAAATATATAAAAATAATTTTTAGATGAGAAAAGTGATTATTCAACCCCAAAATCCCACCTAAACGAAAAAGTCGAGTTCAACTTGCCTTTCAAGGAAATGACAACATCAAGAATTTTCTCCTAAAAACACATGTACTACGACGACCTATACGTGACTTATTAATGCGGGTCCTACTTCTAGATGATCGCATGCAAGAAAGCTAAACACGTGTGCCCTACGATTATTTGTCGTGCAATTTGTTTAACCACCAAGCTATATGAGATAATACGGTTATTATTCTTTGCCTATATATGCATATGTTAACTTTTTTATTGAATACTAGTATTAAAAAAATTTACACTATTAAATATTTAAAAGCTAAACTTAATTTTAAAGAATTTAATTTTAATATACTAATTAATATTATATTCAATCAAATCATTTTATTTAAATAATTTTTCAAATAATATATATAAGACTTTAAATAATATATAATTGAATGATAATAAATATATAAAAATTAAATATGATTCCAAAATTTAACTGTGAATGATATTAGATAGATTAATTCTTCCACATACAATTTGATATAAAGTATGAGCTGTATGAGCCTATGAACGTAGTTTAGTTTTGTCCCCTGATTTTCTTTTTGCTGACATGACTACTTCTAGTCGTTGTCACTTACGGAATTGATTAAACACGGTTTTCCTGCATAATAATATTTGGTGTATAATTAAATTACACAATAAATATATATTATATAATTTATTATTATTAAATATGATGTGTGATTTAAACTCATCATTTATTTATTACATTCGATGATAATAAAATGTGTGATATGTATTTATTCTATAATTTAATTATGCATGTAACATCACTCTTTCTTGTATTGTAATTTCCTCTCATTTTCACATTTATTTTATTCTGAAAGCTAATTGTATCTCACCGTCAGAATAAATGTTTGAATGAGAAATTTAAGAGGTTGATTTAACTTTGTCGAATGTTTAAAATTCTTGGAAATGCATGTTTTATAATTAAAGTAATTTTAAATAATTAAAGTAATTATAAAATATTAGTATAAACTGTTTTATAAAGTCAATCAGTTATATAGGTATATATTTATGTGTGTGTGTGTGTGATTTTTGAAATAGAAGTCAAAACCTTTTTATATGATTAAATATTTTTATATACATTGATAATATAT
Organism: Dalbergia oliveri; assembly: GCA_030441495.1. Taxonomy (NCBI): domain Eukaryota; kingdom Viridiplantae; phylum Streptophyta; class Magnoliopsida; order Fabales; family Fabaceae; genus Dalbergia; species Dalbergia oliveri. The sequence continues at coordinate 38,473,043 of JAMLFY010000002.1, read as the reverse complement.
TAGAATTAAATTATTTGAAAAAGCATTCGATAAATCTCTAAATTTAGCCTCTCAAATAAAACAGAAAATTGTGACAAAAAAAAAACATAAAATCTTAGAACGTTCAGTCGATCTCCAACCAAATATACCTCTGCATATTAGAAGGCATAAATGATCGTCGAGATCTGAAAGTAAGAAAATTACTCGAGGCACTGATCTTAAATTTTGTTGAAGCTTTGATTGAAAGAAACATAGGGGAGAAAAAGGAATGCCCTAATTTGACCCACCAAAAAATAAATGGAATGTTGTATTGGCCAGTCAATATGGTAAACTCCTAGTTTATTCAAGATAATTAGTATATATTTCACTAATAAATTAAATTATCTTTACCTTTATTCGAAGAACTAATCAACCGAAGTTACTTCCGAGCTCTGCCAATACAGTCTCTCCTTCTCTATTTAAATACTAGTCATTTGACTTGTGTCATACACGAAGTGATATTAAAAAATAATTTATTGACCATTACTAAAAAGAAATAACAATTTAATTAAATATACTTTATTGTAAATTAAATATATAAATTAATTTTAAAAATAAGGTAGTTAAATAATTAAATAATGAATAAAATATAAAAGAGTATCATAAAATTTAATATCATTTGGACAATTGTATTCAATTAGATCACAAAATTCATCTATAAAATCCTATTCCAAATTGAGACAATAAAATTGTATAACTAAATTCAAATTAATTAAATCCAAGATTAAAAAAATTTAATACAATAATAGTATATAAAGGCAAAAAATGGAATTGAGCTTTACAATCTTGATTCAAATTTTGAATTAACAACCCATAATTGAAAACACAATCATAAATATTTTGTAAATTGGATTTTTTTTTATTGAAATATATCTATAAGTTCATACCAAGACATTACATTCCAATAAAATCATTAGTATTAATAACCAATATATATACATATATAATCTCCAATATTTTAGAAATCTATACCATTAAAACTACCTATACTAACCATCAATATATCTAGTAGTTGCGTCATTTATTTAACATGAATCCAAAAAAAATTATAATCTTATGCTTCCAAACTTCATTACCATATGGAATTAGTCATATCACTTATAACTAAATTGATGTCCTTCTTAACTATAATATTTTCTTGGAACAACTTGTACAATTCAATGTATCTATTGAAGGATGTTTCTTGATCACATAACTTGTTTCTCTAATCTTGAACTATTTTCAAAGCTTCTAAAATAATAGGTGAAGACAATTCAAATGTGATAATGAATTGTAAAAAAAATAAACACCTAAAATAAAAAAATATTAAATATATAACAAAAGATGAAAAATATAAACGTAATAATAAAGAGAAAAAATATGTAGAACTGATAGTGGTAAAAATTATTGTAAATTAAAATAAGGTGTACTATTTATTCATATCAATTTTGATGACATTGAAAATTGTCTTTTTCCCATTTCTCTCGATAGATATAGAGCTTTGAATTTTCATAACTTACGATATTCGTAAGTGAAAATTCTAACATGAAATTAGTATGACTCATTGTTAGAACTAATATGGGAAACCATATTGATAGATTAATTAATATTATATTATTATATAGATTAATACTAATTATATTATTGTATATAATAAATAGAGGACCATTCTATTAGTTGCAAATACAAAAAAAAATATTATTTGAGTTTGTATTATTGATGAGCCATATAAAGATAGGTATTGATAGAGCGACTGAGTGATTGTAGGAAATATAAATTATTATGATATTGTTATTATTATAATTATAGATAGATTGTAAAATAATATGCATTAATTTAAAAAAAGATTTAAATTTTATATCAGAATATGTGTTATTAAATGTATTTCTACTTTTGGCGAGATAAATTTTTTTCTAAAAAATTTAAATTACCAAAAAATAATACCTGACATTATAATTATTATTTATTATTCCTAAATATTATATATATATATATATATATATATATAGTTAGGTTTAACATTTTTTTCAAAAATATTTTAGGTGACAATTTGCTTATGAAATTGTACGATCCATCATTTAGACAAATATTTAAATTTGAATTACAATCAATTGAAATTTTGAATTAGTGATATATTTTAAAATTCAATTTCAACAACACACCTTAAAGAATATTATAACAACAAATCTAAACAAAACAATCAAAATACATCCAACAAATCCAAACAAAACAATCAAAACACATCCATATCCAATCCAATGCAAATTGATAAAAACATATATTATATATAAAAAAAAGTGAAAGAAAAATACTATTTTGCTACATTACACATCCTAAGACACATATACCAAAACTCTAACATTGATGGAGTTGTTTTAAAATATATATGATAGGAAATATATTGAATGGACAAAACGTTATAAATTATAAAAGTGTGAATCAATTAAAAGCGAAAAATAGAAGAGTGAAGTAAATAAAAAGGAATATAACAGCTTAGTTAGTACTGTGTTCTTATGCATAGAGAAGGCTGAAAAATACAAATTATTTAAAAAAGATATCAATCTTAAAAATTCAAACAATACTATTTGTTTGCCACAATTGATATAACAATGCATAATAAAATAAAAGAATAAAAACTTACAATGAAAATTATGGGAGAATGAATAGATTAGAATAGTGAAAGAGTAGGAAAGAAAAACAAATTTGGAGAAAGGAAGAAAACTCATCTAACATGAAAAAAATAAGAAATGAATACACTCGTCTTTGAACATGAGGTAATGTTTGATGGCATTGAAGCTTCATCAATAACTGCAAAAATTCCACAATGGTCATTAGTGAGAGAATAGAAAAGAAGTGAGAAAGAGAGAATGAAAGATATCTTATAAGAAGGAATACAAGAGTTGTAAAATAATGATAAGTAAATCACAAAATGAAATTAGCAATACTACTCATCAACAATAAAATAAGAAAAAAAATAAATTAAGCAACAATTGAGGGCGATGAAAAACAAATAATTATAGAGTCATGCACATAGAAAATTTCAAAACTGATATATCAAGACAAAAAATAAAATAACCTAAAAAATTAAAACAATATTGAGAAGCGCATGTTGCAAGTAAAAAATGATCTTGATAAAAAGAAGAAAGATAGAAATAAATTGAATATAAACAATACAAATAAAAGGATAAATAAATTGGTTTATTTTAAGGAAACTTTCAAAAATCAAATCTCTTTATTTCATTCAGGAAACATTTAAATGTATGAAATACATATACAAATTAAAAATACTAAACAAATATAAAAAAATATTGTACAAAAAAAAATCTCACAAAGAAGAAAAGAACTTCAAAGAAGAATAGTAGAATATTTGAATTTACTAACCTACAAATTCTTATTCCTTCATATAAACTACGAAAAAAAAATTAAAAGATGAAGTAAATTACTGTATTTTGAGATAACTAATAAATAATAAACGAAGAGAAATGAAAAATATGAAAATATAAAAAGAAGAATAGAAGAAAAAGAAAGCTGTGTGGAATAGAGAGAGAAATAGAATGAGGTGTTAACATTTCACACTAAAGTTTTTGGCAGGAGAGAGTAACAAACTAATATTGCAAATTTTAAGAAAAGTTAAAGGTTTTTATCTCGGTTAGTATAAGCGGTCATTTTTTGTAGCAATGAATATGTTATAGATTCTATGAGTAATTTAAGGGATTTATACTTTGATTATAATAGACCTCTCTTGGTAGCAATAGTTTTGTTTCTATTTTTGTTTTTGCATTAATCTGATTGGATTATGGTTTGTTGTGAAAAAAAAGTTAAGTAGTCTATTGAATTCAAAATTCAAAACATCAAAGTGAATTCAAAATTTAAAATTTTGTAATTAATTATGGAAAAATACGTGTTTAATTGAAAAAATAAAAATATTATAAAGAAAATAGAAAAGATACGTATCACATGAATATCTAATTTTAATGTTAAATAATTTAGATTGACATATTTTGATAGTTGTATCATTTAAATTAAGAATTGTAATGATTTGAAATCCAATATTTAATATGAAACATTTATGTTGTATTAATGAAATAGGGTAATTTTATGAAAAAAATTAATAATTAACGTTATAAAAACGCGGGCCATAAGTTGCTTTATGAGTGACACCTTAAAATTTTTCCTAGAATGACTCTTGAATATTAGTAATATAGACACGCAAATATCCATTTTTAATGTTAAATAATTTAGATTGACATATTTTGATCAATTATATTATTTAAATTAAGAATTGTAATGATTTGAAATCCAATATTTAATGTGAAATATTTATGTTGTATTAATGAAATAAATATGAAGGTAATTTTTATAAAAAAGAAATAATAGTCAAGGTTATAAAAATCATGGACCATAAGTTGCTCTATGAATGATACCTATAAACTTTCTCTATAATGAGTTTTGAATATTAGTATTATAAATAGATTTGAAAAGTTAATGTATTAGCTACTATTTATAGTCAGATACACTAATTTTTATTATACCAAAATTACATGATTTTTAAAAAATAATTATTAATATGAAATAGATAGAGTAATTACAACTTTCACGCATGCCCAAAATTACGTGGACAGAGAGAAATTTCCATGCATGATAAACAAGTTATCCTTGACAAATACTCGAAAGAAATTAAGAAAAATGTCAGATTAAATATATCACAGTCACTCATACAACATCAGACTTTATGTGTTTCGATGAAATATGTTGAAAACTTCGACTTGAACCCATTTTTATGCGGGCAAAAAGAAAAGCCATGAATTTATATTACTAGTCGTTTAACCTGTTTTATGTATGGGATGATAATAAAAAATAGTTTATTAATCATTAAAAAAATAAATTATAATTTATTTAAATATATTTTATGAAAAATTAAATATAAATTTATTTTTAAAATAAGTTAATAATTAAATAAATGAAAAAAATATAAATGTATCATTATATTTTATCTCTTATTTCGGATATCATGTTTATAAGGCTAAAAAAAATCTCAACAAATGATCTATAACTAATAATAAATAGCTTATTTTATGAATATTTTGCACATTTTAAAAATTGAAATTGTTGAATAATAAAAGAGAATAGGTGAATAATTTTATTATATTATAAGCCATTTATAGGAATGACAATGATTATCTATAACAAAGGAGACATGTCTTACGCCCCCGTCGTTGGAATTTTGCCTCTGATCTTCATCCTCATTCCTTACCCCTCTATTCCTCATCTGGGGATTTGAATCCTTATAGGTATTTATGGGTTTATTAAAAAATTTTAAAAAGAAAAAAATAAAAAATATTCTGAAATTAAAAACATAAATATCCATAGTAATAAATGCTACTAATGAAACATAAACTAAATTGAAATAAAAAATGCATACATAATGCAAATATAACAAAGATAATTGAAAAATGAAGATATGTTATCCCGTCTCTACCATGTTTAACAAATGGGAATTTCTCTTGGTGTCCCTAAGAGGACAAAATCTATCGTTATTCTCATCTATTAGGTAATCTCCATGTGTACCCACTTTAGCTATTTTTTTTTTATTTTGTTATTCCTAGTCATTTTTCATCGTTTTAGTAAATTAAAATTTATAAAAACATAAAAATATTTTATAATTCATAAAAATTAATGAATAAATTTAATTTATGTAATTTCAATTACACATCCTCTCCTTGTACATCCCTTTAGTAAATTAAAATATCAATTTTAAAATATGTTATAATTAGTAAAAAAATCATATATAATCTTAATTTATGTCATCTCAATTATTGAAGTAGTATATCAATTATATAATTATTTTTAATTTAAAAATTAATGTAATTATTTAATTTTTCAAAAAACTAATAAATAATTAGTATCATTATCAAAGAAGTGTAAACTATGGAATTGATTTTTACAAAATAGTTTTATTTTGAAAAATTAAATTTGTTGCCAATAAAATAATATGAAACAATTACATAATTGATAAATTGAAATGTTTAAGTTTCAAAAAATTAGATTAGAAGTTAGAAACTTTTCTTCCAACCTCGTCCTCATTTATAATTTTCTTCTCATCCCTAGCATCATCCCCATCATGAGTCACCATCCCTCATTTATTGCGGAGATTTGAATAGGTACGTGTATTTATGGATTTATTAAAAGAATTTCACAAAAAGAAAAATTTCAAAAATGGTAATGGAAAGGATAATAATAATATTAGTATATACGTTATTGATTAATATGGATATCAGTGTCAATTAAAGATTTTAGTATTAGGCTTATAAAAATAAGGTAATGATATTATTTATTATTAATTTTTACTGTGTGTCTAATTTTTTGGTGTGTGTGTGTAATATTAGCTTTTATGAATTAGAAAATAAAATATGTCACTTAAATAGTTAGGTGGAGATTTCAAAAATAAAATCAACAATTTATCAATAATTATATTTTTTCTAATTAAAATAATATATTAATAATGATTATACATTAAAAGAGAAAACACAACTAAATATGGATTGTATATCAATTACTTAAAACTTTTAGCATGAGAAAATAAAATGGAACAATAAATGCATATATTGCAGGAAAAATCAATCAATAACTACACATATATCAGTATATTCAATTCACATCAAATTTAAAAAGAATAATAGTTAACCATTAATTTATATAACGTTAATGCACAATGGAAATTTTAAATGAAAATATAATTTTATTCCAAAATATTATTCATTTTCCATAATTAATATTTGTAAATGGAAATGAAATTATAAATCAATGGCTATGTATATATTGAATTCAGCAATCTTCAAGCTTTACAAAATAATAAAGAAAAAATAAATTGAAGATGATAGAACAACATAATCAAATTTCAATGGAGATTAGCCGATGAAATTTGTCTAATATTACTATTGGAATAAGCAACTAGTTTGGTTGTGCACTAAACTTATGTAAGAAAGTATTGTTCTCGACACAACAACAACAATTTCCCTCTCATGTAAATGTTATGCCAAACAAATGAGCAAAACAAGATCAAAGGTAAAAATAGAAGTAAAACAAAACACAATCTTCAATTATTCTTGGTCCTTAATCTTTACTACCTTAAGTTTAATGAAATGAACAGTTGGGATAGTCCAATAACATCTTCTTTACTTAATTTGGCCCCAAATTCTGAAAATAAAAAATTATAGAATCATTAATACTCGTTTATACAACAATAAAATTAATCTCAAATTTAGTAAATATTTATTAAATTATTTATGAAAAATATAATTACCTTTGTCACAAAGGATTGAACAATATGCAGTTAAGGCTATAGCCTAGTGGTTGTTTCTTACACAAAACATAGAAAAAGGCCACTAAGATATATACACAAATTAAAGTAAAAGACTAAATAAATATAGAAAAATCGATATATAAAACAAAAAAAGGTCACAAACAATAAAGATAGAAATAAATTGAATATAAACAAAAAAATGAAAAGGATAAATAAATTGGTTTATTTTAAAAGAACATAAAAAATCAAATATTTGTTTTATTAACGAAACATTTAAATATATATATATATATATATATATATATATATATATATATATATATATATGCAAATTAAAAATACTAAACAAACACAAAAATTATTGTACAAAAAAAAAGAAATCTCACAAAGAAGAAACCAGCTTCAAAGAAGAATAGTAGAACATTTGAATTTACTAACCTATAAATTCTTATTCCTTAATATAAACCACGAAGAAAAAAAATTAGCAGAATGAAATAAATTAATATATTTTGAGAGAACTAATAGATAATGAACAAAGAGAAATGAAAAATATGAAAATATGATAGTAAAAATGGAAGAGAAAATAAAGTTGTGGAATAAAGAGGAGAAATAAAATGAGGTGTTAACATTGTATACTAAAGCTTTGGATAGTAGAATCTAGGAAAAACCGATATTGCCTATTATAAGAGAAGTTAAGGGTTTTTTTTTTATTTTGATTAGTATAAGTTGATTATAGTAGACCTTTCTTGATAGCAAAAATTTTTGTTTCCATTTTTGTTTTTACATTAATCTTATTGGATTATGGTTTGTTGTGGAATGGAAATTGTACAGTCTATTGAATCCAAAATTCAAAACATTAAGGTGAATTCAAAATTCAAAATTTTGTAATTAATTATGGAAAACACGTGTTTAATTGAAAAAAATAAAGAAAATAGAAAAAAATATGTATCACGTGAATATCCATTTTTATTGTTAAACAATTTAGATTGATATATTTTGATCAACTATCATTTAAATTAAGAATTGTAATGATTTGAAATTCAATATTTAATGTGAAATATTTATGTTGTATTAATGAAATAGATGTAAAGCTAATTTTATAGAAAAATAATTAATAATCAAGGTTATAAAAATTATGGGCCATAAGTTGCTCTATGAGTAATTGTAAAACTTTTCTTAGAATGTGTCTTGAATATTAGTATTATAGATTATATTCAAACTAATCCAATAATTAAATGACATTAATTGCAAATTGAGAATTGCATATTGATTGAAAACTATCATATAAGTTAATTTCAAATTATGTACTCATTGAAAATATATAAATCACATGTTCCGTATAAAACTATAATACATTTGAAAGAAACTATGACTATATATTAAGTCAAATAATTTTTTGATAAATAAGCCAAATAATATAAGCATAAGAAACAATTTAAAATATATTAGAATGGAAAAATTTTGTTTCATAATAAATTGAAAATACAGAATAAAAATTTGTAAAGTCAACCAAAAAAATTTTTGCAAAGTGATATTGCAGGATTTGATAATGGGTTTTGAAATTGGGTTATGAAGTGAAAGTGAGATTATAATTTATAATTGATATATCATAATTAATAATTAATTATGATTGATATAATTGATATTTATCAATTAAGTGTAATGAATATAGATTAAGGATTCAAATTTCAAATGAAAATTGTGGGCACTAAATCACTCTGAAGCTACACCTAAAAGTTTCCCTTATAAGAGTCTAAATATTAGGATTATAGATTTGAAAAGGTAATGTATTTGATTACTATTTATAGCCATATACACTAACTTTTTAATGTATCAAAATTACATAATTTTTGAAAGATGACTATTAATATACAATAGAGGGAGTAATTATCACTTTCACGCATACCCAAAATTAAGTAGACGGAGAGAAATATCCATGCATGATAAACAAGTTATCCTCGACAAACACTCGAAAGAAATTAAGAAAAATGTCAAATTAAATATATCACGGTCACTCATACAACATCAGACTTTCTGTGTTTCGATGAAATATGTTGAAACCTTCGACTTGAACCCATTTTTTTGTGGGCAAAAAGAAAATCCAATCAAAATTAAAAGAAAAGCCATGACTTTAATTAAGTCGTAACCCTTCCATAAACTAATATGGAATAGAGAAAAACGCCATGTTATATATATTAATTAGTCTATTATATCAAACTAATCCAATATTTAAATTAGTTAACTTTTTAAGATATTATTCAATTAAGAATAATTCTATTTTGATAATACCTATGTGGCATATAGGATTAGAGAGTGAGAGAGAGAAATAAGTTGAAGAAAATAATCCTTGATCCATGCGATTTGTGAGTAGATTTCCTGTTTGAGAAATTGACCTGTCAAAATATATTCCAGGAAAATATATATATACGATATATCCCTGCACAGCCTTCCTTCCATTTGCACTATACATACGTACATACACAAGACGAGATAGATGAATCACTGCCACGGTTCTTCATCATCTGCATCGAATGAGCGATTCAGTGATTGTTGCTTATTCTGCAACCTCATCTCCTCTTTGAACTTCCTTATGAACGCTTCCACTCGCCGGTTCAACTCGTCCTGACTCAGCTGCGGCTCTCTCCTCAGAGTCGTCGAAGTAGTTGCTGCGCCACCGGTGGCACACACCATCGGATTCCTCCTCCTCCGCTCCTTCACCGCCTCCGATCTCTTCATCACGGCCTTCGCTTGTCCCTCTGTTATAGCCTTCGACACCTCCTCCAGCGTCGGAGCCGCCCACGGAGTCATCTCCTGCGGCGGCGTCCACGTGGTCTCCGTCGCCACCGTTCGGTCTTCCTCCGTTACAGCCACGCCGTTCACCACCACAGCCTTAACGTCCACGAGAACCGTTGGATCCTCTTGTACGGGTGGCGGCAGTGGACGCTTGGTGACGTAATAAGGAGGAGGAAGTGGTTGAGGAGGAGGAGGAGGAGGAGGGTGGTGGTGGAACCTGGAGGAGGCGGCGATGGTGAGGATGATGGCGTTGAGGAGGAGGAAGTGGTAGGGTGGCTTGAGGCACGTGAGGAAGAGGTTCCACGTGAGAGGCACGTGGGTGTAGAAGAAGTTCGTGATGATTGGGACTGAGAGGTTCAGTCCCAAGGCGGTGAAGAGAAGCCATGCGGAGATTAGAAAGAGTTTGAGGGAATTGAGCAGGAGCGCCATTTTAGTTGTACTTCCTAGTGTTGTCCATGTGTTGTGTTTGGAGTATCGTTGAATTGAATTGAGTAGAATGGAAGGATTCGAACGTAAAAAAGGATTACTTATAGGGGAGAGTGGGAGCTAACTAGCGTATGGGACGTGGGCCATGCTGAAATCTAAATTAATTGTGATGCATTTAGCTATACACATGGAGATTCTTTGGAGGGTACATGAAATATATTAAGAAAGAAGGAGTTGTGTACATGTATATTCTATATTATTTGGACTCATTTATTATTTATACCAATTTACTTCTCATCTATGATTGAATAGTATAGATCCAACTTAAATAGGATTCACACTTCATTCAATGATGAATGAAAAGTGAGTTGGACGGAGTATGGATCTAGAATGAACATGACAACTTACACTTATATTAAGTTTTTTTTTATATTTATTATTTTAACTAATTTTTCAAATCAGATAATGATGTTTTTAAAAGAAATGTTATTTTGACTCATACTTTGTCTACATTGTCACACTCACATCCACCATTGAATTATATATAACCATTTAGTTTGGATCTACACCCATCCAATAGTAGATGTAATATATCGACACGGTATTTCATAAAATATGAGTCAAAATAATATTACTCTTTTTTAAAATCAGATAATGACATGCATTATCATATGTACGTATGATAATGATAATCTGAGTCATTTATTTATCATAATTGACTGAGATTAAATACTTTATTCTGTATCTTATAACTCACTACGAATTGTCAAATTAGTTTTATACTATATAAAAGTTTCCTGTCTTCAAACAATATTTTTTTTGTCATTTCAATTATTTAGTGACGCTTGATAAATAGATATTGTATATTTAAAAAAATTTAAATTTATTTTAATTATTATTATTATTTTATGTATATATAAATAATTAATTAAGGGAGAAGGTTTCCATCCACTCCTCCGTTTCATGGTATTCCATTTTATGTTAGTATATACATCATATCATATATTTACACAATACAAATCTGACAACAATAAGATGACTTGGGTGTGTCATCAAGTGGGCAACTCGTGGGGAGCCTCATGCAGCTGATGCTCCCGGAATCTTGGTGCAGAGTGCCGTCAACGTGTACCGTTGGATGTGAATGGTTGTTATTTTTCGTGTAACTCTCGAGCAGGCCAGGTCAACCTTCGGGTTTGTTCTTTACGCGCTTTTGTTGGAAATAACTGCTTTGAGTGAATGGAGCCGACTTCTTATAGTTTTCTAACCAAGGACATAGACGATGAATGTGTAAGAACACTTGGTTGGATCGAGTTGCATGCTCTCGATGACTTGACCCTTTGGTCTTATCACGAGGTCGATCAGTGTTGTCGTTGATGATGTCGCTGTCCCTTTATTCAGTAGTAATACACGAAGCAAGAATATTATTTTAATATTTATAAGTATGTCTAATTAGGATATTTATTTTTTTATTATTAAATATGATAATGGTCCTCCTTTTTTTATTTCTCTATTATATTCAATAATAATATAATGAGTATATTAATTAGACATCTGCTTTTAAATTTTGAAATAACAATACCCTAAATGAAGTTAGACTTGATTTTGTAGTACTCTTTAAATTAGTATTTTTATTATGGAAAATATAAGTTAATTTTTTTATTTATAGACAAGAAAGAAAAAAAGCTTGAATACTTTTACTACTCTTGATTTTTAAAAGTCATGGATAATCTTGAGATCTCCTTATAAAGTATTTTTCAAAATTGGGTCCAAAATTTAAAATACTAATAAATTTTTTTATTAATTAATGGTTTCAATTTCTAAATTAATTCTCTTTAAAATTTTTATTCATTACAGTTTTTTTAAAATTTTAAGAATAATTTTATAATATATTTATTAAATATTACTATTATTACTTCTTTTTATTAAAAGTAATTTTTATATTATTTTACTAAACAATTATTACTTTTCAAGAGCATATATATATTATTTTTAAAGAGGTTAGGGAGCCCAACGAATCTGGAAAAGCACAATATTACCATGGTGATTTCTATAGAACCTTCCCTTAGATAAAGGGTACTAAACCCTTTCTTAGCTGGTCCAATGTGATTTAGTCACCGAACTAATTTTGTCCATCACATCATTATTTCCAATTTTATGCATACATCTAATTATTTTTATTTGGTTATAGTTTAACCCTAAATTTGATAAATCCTTGTCACATACAGAAAGAACCAAGGCCGTAGTCAAAAATAAGTTTCATAATCTTAGAGAATCCTAAGATGTCTATAAATAGTAGTTATATATATTTGTAAAGGATTAGAATTTTGGTAATACCCCTAAATATGAAATTTATTAATATATGAATTATTATTACTATTGTTATAAATTAGTAAATATTTTAATATTGTTTTATTATAAAACGTTTAACAGTTATAAGATTTAATAATATTATTTTTCTATATTGCGTTACACGATATGTGTTTTAAATATTATTTTCATCACACACACACACACATATATATACGTGAAAGCGTGAAGGACAACGCATTCTGACATCTGAGTTACGTTCTTGTTGTCCACTAGTATATATTTGGCATATTATAATACTCCCAAATATTTTTCTAAATACCCTAGCCGCCCAAGGATATTCCTTAGATAGAAAGACGTGGTTTTCTCAACTTCCTCAAATTAATCTCTTCGGTAAGTAATCTCCATAGAATTTAGTCAGCCTCCCCTTTTTATTTAATTCATAAGTTTGGGTACTGTAGGCATAGTTTGCATACATTGTTTCCTCCTATCATTCCAAACTGATTAGATGATAAAATCAAATTGTTTATATTTTCATTATATTGTTTGGCAATTATTAATGACATTCCAGCTCCTCAAAGTCAAGTTGTTTGTGGAAGTACATTCCCTACCAACGGTGAGTGTATTTAAGTTCGTGACCATACTTTTGGTCATTATTATTATTTTTTCCCAAATTATATAAATTATTTATGAAGTTTTAGAATGATTTATGCCAAGAAATATGTCTTATGAATTATAGAAATTTTAGAAAATTATTGTTTGGTAGTTATCATGACAAATTATTATTTTAAAAAACTCATGGGACCATACTTGTTATATGTATGATTTAGATTTATTCATTTTATTAGTCAAAAATTTCATAAACCCCAGGATGATATGAATAGTAAGAACAATGAATTTTATTGTAAGTTATTTTATTATTAATTAGTGAGGAAAGAATTTAGTTAACGCTTAGGATTGATCATCTTGGTACCAAGTAGTCCATTAAAGGATTAGCTCACCCCAAGGAACCCAGGATGGTGTTCATTTATGGGGCCTAGTTAGTGCCCATTAGATTAGCCTTTGGCTTAGATTTAGTTATTCAACTCAGATATTTATGTACAGGACATCTTCGTTTCTTACTAGTTATTGGCCTGGGTTATGTCAAGTTATTGTTTTTATTACAGTTATATACAATTACATATAAAATGTTTTACATCAGTTATATGTATATGTTATGTACATTTATTTTTGTCCCATGTGGGTTGTGAGTGGAGGTTCACTCACTAAGTTTTGATGAATTCACCCCTTTCTTTTCCTCCTCTAATATACAACTACAGGTTCTGTTGCACCATATGATCCTCCTTAGTAGTGTTGGTTCTTTTGTGAGTTTCGCTTTGGAGTGGAGCTTATTATTGGTTATATCAGGAGAGTAGTGCTCCAATAAATGTGTAGGCAGGATCCTGACATGTATTATATTGTTTTCACTATTTTAGAATTTCAGTTATTTATTTAATTATGTTTGGCTTTGGTCCAAATTATGGATTTAATGTATTTTTATGTTCAGTATTTATGATTAGAAACATTTTCAGAATTACGAAATTTATTTGAATTTGAGATATTTTGAATATATTCATACATATTAGCTAGTCACATTATTAGAGGCTTCCGTGGGATTCAAATCCTCACGTGCCGTCTTGCTCCCTAGACGGGTCGTGACAATTTTTACTCACATACTCACTTCACAATATCACCTAGATGACTAAAAAGACTCTAGAGTCGTTTGAGTAATTGTTCTCAACCTTTTTTTTTTGCTTTTCTAGGCCTAGATTTCCTTTATTTGTTTTACACTTTTTGTACTTTATGTAAATTTGTTAATCAAATACTTTACATTATGCAATTTTTCTACTTTTTAACATTTTGTCCGTCAACATTCCATACACAACACACAAATCATATTATACGTTCAATGCTCATCTCATTCACATATGTTTGACACTCAATTCTTTTTGGTAGTGAACTCAGAGTAGCTTTCGCTTTGTGAGATCTTGAAAAGTTAAGGTTGATGTACAAACTCAAGTTAAAGCAATTTGATCTCCTATTCAAAGAAAATTGTCGATTATTTGTTGTCTACAATAAAATTGGGTCTATACATAAAATTAAAAATGATGCTATGGTGGACAAAATCAATTACGTGACTAAATCACATTAGGCTAGCTAAGGGAGGGTTTAGTCCGTTTATTTCTGAAGGGTTCCATAGAAACCACCTATTACCAAACCATAACCTTGTACTCCATTGTTACAATTTTTCTATTCATTGAATTTGTTTTGTTATCTTCGTTTCTAATTAATGTAAGAGATCACCGACCTCTCTTCACTAATTCAGATGATTCATGTAATCATAAAAAATGAATGAAATTAATGACCAGAGGATACGTAGGAGAGACATTCCGTCAAGTCAAATTTTAAATTTTCACAATTTTGTCTCTAATTTTTATTATCTTATTTCGCCACTTGTAAATATTTTAATTTGATATTTTTTTAGTTTATTTGTAAATATTATATTTGTTTATCTTTTTCGGTAAATTTCATATGTTTTTAAGTTATTCTATTAGCACAATTAACTTTTGGGTAATCGTTTTAAGATGAATATATCAGTCCTGTGGGTTTAGTTTCCATCATTCCTCTGAGAAACAGATTCCCTGACCTAACTCTATTTTAGCAGAATGGTTTAAAATGTTTTTTATAAAAGGTTTTTCTAATGGTTTTCCTTAATAAACCTTGGTGGCGATTGCATAAAAATATTTTTCAATAATATTTTTCATCGCTTGTCACGATCCAATTCGACAAAAGGCAAAATTAAATTGTGGTCAGATATTTAATTCACTACCAAACAAATAACCAAAACATGAATCATGGGACACATACATTTAAATTTTTTTTATAAAAACTGATGGAAGATTTTTTATTTTTTTTATTTTGACTCAAGAAAAATTCATTGGATTTTCGAAAAAATAAGTTATTTTGCTTAATTTTTTAAATATAAGTTAACAATTTGACAGTGGTGAAGTAGTAAATTGATTATCATAAAAGAAACAAATATTCCAACATTGGACAAATGTTTTTTTTTAAATAAAATACAAACCATAAATAAATTTTCTTTATTTATTATGTATGTTTATTATTAATCCATATAACGAATCAATCGAATGAAGTTGTTATTAACTTACCAAAATGAAACACATTGTAGTACTAAGTATTTGCTATTTGCTAAGGGTGACGCAGTTAATTGATAATTAGTCATGTATGATAATGAAGTTGGTTTAATAAAGTTTAGAAAGAACAAATGTGTGTAGAGATTTCAATCTTTGGTGCCATAAATTTTTCCAACTCTAAAAAATAAAAATTGAAAAAATGCACTAAATTTGGACTAACCAAATTCAGAACAAAATAAAAAATAATAGAATTAAAAAGATTGAAAAAATAAAAAAAGTACTGTTCATTGCACTAAATTTGGACAAACCAAATTATAAACAAAATAAAAAATTAAAATTAAAACAATAAAAGCAATAAAAAATTGAAAAAGAAAAACAATATTGTTCATTGAATTGAATTTGAACTAATCGAATTTAGAAAAAATAAAAAAAATAACAATATAGAAAATATAAAAAAGAAAAAATACTGTCATTGCACTGGATTTGACTAACCAAATTCTGAAAAACAAATAAATAAAAATAAAAAACATAAAAGTAAAAAATAAGAAAAAAATAAAAAAGGTACTATTCATTCAATTTAATTTTACTCACCAAATTCTAAACAAAATAAAAAAATAAACGCATTAAAAAATGGAAAAGAAACAAATTGCTATTCATTGCATTGAATTTGAACTAACCGAATTATGAAAAAAAAGTTTGGTTCATTGCATTGAATTTGACTAACCAAAATATAAAAAAAAATAAAAAATTGAAAAAAGAAAAAAATATTGTTCATTGAATTGAATTCAAACTAATCGAATTCTAAAAAAAATATAAAATTGAAAAAAAGAAAAAAAATACTATTCATTGCACTGGATTCAGACAACCAAATTCTAAAAACAAATAACTAAAAGTAAAAATTTAAAAGCAAAACAATAAGAAAAATAAAAAATTTAAAAAATAAAAAAGGTACTATTCATTGGACTGAATTTGGACTCACCAAATTCTAAACAAAATAAAAAATAAAAACAAAAACAATAAACACAATGAAAAAAGAAAAAAAACTATTCATTGCATTGAATTCGAATTAACCGAATAATGAAAAAAAGAAATAAAAGTAAAAATAAAAAATTTATGAATATACTAGATTTGGACTATTCAATTTCTAAAACAAAATAAATAAAAATAAAATTTAAAAAGTAACAAAAATATGAAAAATAAAAAATTGAGAAAATAAAAAGTACTGTTTATTGCACTAAATTTTGACTAACCAAATTCTAAAAAAACAAAAAAGAAAAATAAAAACAATAACAAATTGAAAAAAGAAAAAAAAAATCTCCACAAACCAAAGTACTGTTCATTCACTAAATTCAAACAAACCAAATTCTAAAGAAAATAAAAAATTGAAATTGAAACAATAAAAGCAATTAAAAATTGAAAAAAGAAAAACAATATTGTTTATTTTGAACTAACCAAATTCTGAAAAAAAAAAGGAAAAAGAGAAAAACATTGTTCATTGCACTAGATTTATACTAACCGAATTCTTAAAAACAAATAAATAAAAATTAATATTAAAAATTAGAAAATAAGCAAAATAAAAATAAAAGGTACTATTCATTGCATAAAATTCAGACTCACTAAATTATGAACAAAATAAAAAATAAAAACAAAAAATAAACATAATAAAAATATGAAAAAGAAAAAAAAACTATTCATTGCATTGAATTTGAAATAACCGAATAATGAAAAAAATAAATAAAAAAAAATTGATGAATGTACTAGATTCGATTATTCAATTTCTGAAAAATAAATAAATAAAAATTAAAATTAAAAAGTAAAAAATATGAAAAATAAAAAATTCAGAAAATAAAAAAGTATTGTTCATTGCACTAAATTCAACTAACCAAATTCTAAAAAAAATAAAAAAAAATAAAAAATTGAAAAAAGAAAAAAAAATCTGAATTGAATTTAACTAACGAATTCTGAAAATAAATAAAAAATAAAAAGAAAATACATTAACATAGCTGCTAATTCATTCACTTAATTAATCTATTCACACTCTCACAAAGCTCTTGTGCCCCACTTCATGCCACATGCCATTTTCCTATTGTACAAACCCCATATAGCTGTTGGGAAAATCTTAGGAATGAACCTTATCAACAACGAAAGTAACAAATATTTCTCCCACCTTAGTTAAATAGGTAGTACCAAAAATACTCTAGGTATAATAATTTGGCAGAAACATAAAACAAAAGATATTGCAATTTTTTACGTGGAAATCTCCAAATAAAGGGACAAAAAATCCATGGGACCTAGTCTAGTAAAAACTTTCACTATGATCAATGGCAATACAATCAATCCTCCTAATAGCACTAGGGAATCTCAACAATTAACAGAATACTCACCCAATAGACGAAACACAACCATATAACTCCACAATGTGGGTATCACAAAATAACCATTAGAGAAGGTAATAAAATTAACAGACTATATCAAACTATCAAGCTCAACATCAGGAACAACATACTAAATTTTCGTGATAAACGGAGCACATTTACCCATCTGATAATGAACCCTCACACTGCCCTTTTCCCTTTCTTCCTTTCCGCACGCCGCTCTCGCTTTCACCTTTCTTTTGTTTTTCAATTCAAATGCACTATAGCGTTTTTCCTTTTCTTGTTTCTTTAATTTTTTTTTGTTTTCCTTCTTTTTTTGCCCCCAATGAGGAGGGAAGCCCACCAACAAATCTCCCCCTCTCAACTCAAGTGGGGATGCACTACTCCACTAACCTGCCTTCTCCGCAAGAATGAACTTCACCGTCGGCAAAGCTTTAGTCATCATATCTAAACCATTGTCATCAGTGTGGATCTTCTCCAATGAAAGCAACTTCATCTCCAGTGCTTCACGTATCAAATAATACTGCACCTCTATGTGCTTCGACCTGGAATGAAAAGTCAGGTTCTTGCTGAGATGGATAGCACTTTGGCTATCATAAAATAACACAAACTTCTCTTGATCAAGGCCCAACTCTTGTAGGAATTTTTGCATCCACAAGAGTTCTTTTGAAGTTTCAGGAACAGGAATATATTCAGCTTCAGTTAAGACAAAGCAACACACTTATGAAGTCTGGACTGCCATGACACGGCTCCCCCTACAAAAGTCATCAATTACCCAAAAGTAGACTTCCTAGAATCAAGATCACCAACCATATCTGCATTGTGTAACCATCCAACACATGACCACTATCAAAGCACAAACAAACTCTGAAGTGCCCCAAATATTTAAAAATCCACTTTACAACTTGCCAATGATCCTTACCAGGATTAGATATAAACCAGCTAACAACACCAACAACATGAGCAATATCTAACCAAGTACATACCATAGTATACATCAAACTACCAACTGAGACGCATATGGAACCTTTTTCATCTCTTCTTTTTCTTTCTCACTTGTAGGGCATTGTTGTGAACTCAACTTGAAATAACCAACAAGTGGAGTACCAACAGGCTTTGAATTACTCATGTTAAACCTCTCCAACACCTTCTCAATGTACTTCTGCTAGATAACCAACTTACCATTCTTCCTGTCATGAGTGATCCTCATGTCAAAGATTTGCTTTGCAGAACCTAAGTCCTTCATAGCAAAGGATTTTCTTAAGTCACTCTTAAGACTCTAAATCTTCTGCTTATGACCAACAATCAACAAGTCATCCACATAAAATAAGAGAATTATGAAATCACTATCAGAGAATTTCTTGACAAATACGTAATGGTCAAAAGTAGTCTTACTATACCCATGATCCACCATAAAAGAATCAAATTTCTTGTACCATTGCCTTGGTGCTTGCTTGAGGCCATATAGACTTTTCTTCAATTTGCACACAAGCTGTTCCTTTCCCTTAACCTTGAAACCCTCTGACGTTCCATATAAATTTCTTCCTCCAAGTCACCATGAAGGAATGCAGTCTTCACATCAAGCTGTTCAATCTCTAAATTCAAGCTTGCTGCTAAACCAAGCATAACTCAAATAGAGGACATCTTCACCACCGATGACAAAATCTCTTCAAAATCAATTCCTTTCTTCTGCTCAAAACCTTTCACAACCAACCTTGCTTTGTACCTTGGCTGTGAGACATTATCTTCAATTTTCAGCTTGAACATCCATTTATTTTTGAGTGTCTTTCTACCCTTTGGCAACTTCATCAACTCAAAGATGTGATTCTCATGCAAGGAATTCATTTCCTCTTGCATGGCCTTCAACCATTTGTCTTTGTGCTCATCAGATATAGCCTCTTGGTAGCTCTCGTCTCCCACTATCAGTGATAGTCACATACTCATTTGAAGGGTATTTCTTAGAAGGCTGATGTAATCTTGTAGATCTTCTCAATTGTGGCTCAATTAGTGGTTCTGGTGGAACTTGCTCAACTGACACCTCAGGAGTAGGTGCAGGCACATACCTGTATTCCCATCATCAACCTCTGCATCTCCCCATCAACAGGAGTACTAGGAGAAGACTCTGGCTCAACATCACTTTTACTTCCAGGAATAGACACTGACTTATCTGACTTCTCAAAATCTTCAATGGTTTGTTCTTCAAGAAAGATCACATCTCGACTTCTGATTATTCTCTTACTCATTGGATCCTATAACATGTAAACAAAGTCTTTGTGACCATAACCAACGAAGATACACTGCTGGACTTCCCATCAAGCTTGGACCTTTCATTTCTTGGAACATGAACAAAGGTCCTAGCCAAACACTCTCAAGTGACTATATGAGATATCTTTCCCTGTCCATACTCTCTGGAACATCACCATCTAGAGGAGCTTAAGGAGAAAGGTTGATCAAGTCCGCTGCATTTCTCATTGTTCACCCAAAAGGATTTGGACAACTTTGCATAAGAGAGCATACACCTGATTCTGTCATTGATAGTGCGGTTTATTCTCTCTACAACTCCATTATGCTGAGGAGTCTTGGGAACTGTTTTCTAAGCCTGATCCCATGTTCTCTACAATAGTTTTCAAATGGACCCCTGTACTCACCACCATTATCTCTGGACACATTTTAGTTTCATTCCCTTTTCTCTTTCAACACTTGCATGGAAGCTCTTGAAAACTCCGAGCACCTGGTCTTTAGATTTCAAAACAAAAGCCCACACTTTCTAAGAATGGTCATCAATAAAAGTCACAAAATATGATGCACCTCCTAGTGTTTTTGTGTCCATAGTGCAAATGTTAGTATGAACTAAATCTAGTACATGTGGTCTCCTTTGAGGTCCTGAATAATGAAAAGCTACTCTAGCATGCTTTCCAACAAAACAATGAGTGCAAGTCTTTAAAGATGTACCTTTTACTAGAAGAGACTGATTCTTGCCTAGAACGCTAAGTCCTTTTTCACTCAAGTGGCCAAGATGCATATGCCACAAGTCTGAAGAGGAATTATCAACAACATTTACCTCCTCTTTGCACAACTTTCCAGGCAACTAGTAGAGCAGGAAACTATTGTCTTCTCTTGCAACAACTAGTGACCCTTTGGTGATTTTGAATTTTCCACCACCAAAGGTAGTGTAATAACCTTCTCCGTCCAATGCTTTGATTGACATCAAGCTAAGACGCATATCAGGCACATGCCTAACATTCTTCAATTGTAATCTACAACCCATGCTAGTTTCAAGCCACACATCTCCCATACCAACAATCTTGCATATCCTTTCACCTCTTATCCTTATTCCCCAAAGTCACCAGGTATAAGTAGAGAAAACTTGTGCCTAGGAGTAACATGACATGAGGCACCAGAATCCATGATCCAACTAGAATCATCATATGTAAGATTTATGAAGTTCTCATGATGTAGAACAAGGACATCATCATATGCAACAACAGTAGTGTCTTTATCATTTTACTATTTTTTCTTCATCTATTTCTCTTGATTTTCTCTTTTCAAGTACCTGCAATGCTTCTTGATGTGTCCTGGCTTGCTACAATGATAGCAATTAAATTCCTTTCTTGTCTTGGACTTACCCCTTGACTTGCTACGCTTTCTGACCTATCATTATTATAAGGTCTTCTACTTCTGCTTTTCCCCGTGACTCTACAACAAGTTTCTGCTGGGTGGAGGCACTAATCAAACCCCGCTCTTCTTCTGGCATCTTCATTCAACATGCTTTCTTTAACCATTGGCAATTTCAACTTCCCTTTTGGAGCTAAGTTAATCAATGTCACGACCAGGACTTCCCAACTGCAGGCAAAGAACTCAACAACAACAATGCTTGCAACTCATCAACAATGTAATCTCATTGGTTGTCAGCTAATTGACAATCTCCTGAAGCTACTCAAATGCTTTGGCATTGAATCAGATTCTTTATATTTCATATTTACCACTTCCAATCAAATATGCCTTATTTTGCACATTCTTCCTCTCATATAAATCTACCAATTTCTGCCATATGCTTTGAGCATTAATTTCTTTGTCAACATGTCGATACACACTAAGATCCAACCACTGCCTAATCAAAGTAACAACGTTTCTATTCATTCTATTCCATTTGACTTCAGACTTATTAGCAGGCTTATATTTATCTCCCTCAATTGGATCATACAAATCCTTGCTGTATAGCATGTCTTCCATGAGGGTCTTCCAAATCGAGTAATTTTTGGAGTTCAACTTGATCATATTTGGCCCCTGATATTCCTCCATTTAAATCATAGAAAAAATAACCAAAGCTTTGGATACCATTTTATTGGGATATCTTAGGAATGAACCTTATCAACGCGAAAGCAACAAATATTTCCCCCACTTATGCAGTTAAATAGGTAGTACCAAAAATACTTTAGGCAGTATAATAATTTGAGAAAACATAAAACAAGGGATATCGTAATTTTTAACGTGGGAAAACCCCCAAGTAGAGGGACAAAAACGCACGGGACTTAGTCCAGGAAAAATTTCCACTATGATAAATGGGAATACAATCAGTCTTCCTAGTAGCACTAGGGAATCTCAACAATCAACAGAATACTCACCCAATAAGCGAAACACAACCATATAACTCCACAATGTGGATATCATAAAACAACCACCAGAGAAGGCAATAAAATTAACGAGCTATATCAAACTATCAAGCTTAACATTAGGAACAACATACTAAATTTTTTTGATAAACGGAGCAAGTTTACCATCTGATGATGAACCCTACTGCCCTTTCTCCTTTTCTTCCTCTCCGCATGGTGTTGTTTCTCGCCTTTTCATGGTTTCTTTTGTTTTTCAATTCAAACGCACTGTAGCATTTTTCCTTTTCTTGTTTCTTTTTTTTTTTGGTTGTCCTTTCCTTTTTTTTTCTTATTAGTTGTTGGGCCCCCAATGAGAAGCGAATCCTACCAACAATGGCGACGATAGGCATTGACTAAGGTTGGCATGTGAGCAATGGCCTATTGAGCATTTTCGATTTGAAGAAGTTTTTTTTTTATCAAAGATGTAATTTTAACTTCGTAGAATGGTTATACTTTAAAAAATAAAAAATGGATTTGTCAAGTAGATATAGAAGACAAAGACTTGGGCATAAACAATCAAACTTTAAAAAATAAATAATGAATTTGTTCATAGATATAGAAGACAAAGACTTGTGCATAAAGAAACAAATGTTTGATGCCATTTATTTTGTCAATGTGAATTACTTAATAAGAATATTTTTATATTCGTCACATAACAAATATGAATAACTTTCGTTCAAAGGATTATACTTTTAATTGAAGACATAGGTATAGTTGATAAATTAAAAAGGGATACCACATGTATAGAGAATTAATATTATTGAGTAACATTACTAACGATCAACCTAGAAAGTTGGGTAGAATTATTCAAGATTTCCAATTGGAAAAGTTGACTTGAAAAGATTTAAATATTGTTTACGTAGTAAAAGTTGCAAACATAAATAAGGGAATGGTGATGTATGATAATAAATTTGATTTAAGTAAATATTAAAAGTAAGTATTTGTGTCTAAAGAATTCACTTTATGATAGCATATGTCTTATAATTGCAACATAAACCAATAATTTTCATTGATTGGATTTAACTTATAATTGGCTACATAGTTGAACTTGGAATATAAAAATGGCCTTCGACATAGTTATGGCAAAATTTGTTTGGATCAATCATACAGCACTTGGGCTGAAGTATTTAAAATTTATATACAATGTGTTAAAATAATACTAATCCCATAGAACATTTACTTAGTGAAATATAACAATGAGAAAAGTGTTTTGAATTTTTTTAAATTACGTTAATGGGAAATTTGTTTTATCGAGTCAAAAACTAACTTTCGATCAATTAATTGAAGAAATTTTTAATCCAATTATCAATATGACAAATGATAAACAAATGCTATAATTGGGATTAGGTATTAGAATTACCTGAAATGGTAGAAATTGATGAATCCATGACCATCTGATTTTTTGGCCTGTAAGAGAAAAACAAACTCAGAGAGAATAGAGAGAGAGCTCCTCCTATCACCTTTCAGTTCCAAAAGTGTTATGTACAATCTCAATGGGGCAACAACACTCTAATGAGGTTAGAGCTGGGGCTATCTGGTTAGTAACATAATGGGCCAAACCTGCCCATTATGGCTCAAGCCCAATAACAATAACCAAAAACCCCATATCCATCAACAAAAAAATTATCACAAATAAGCCCAATAACTATAATTAATCAGAAAATAGGCTAAATAACGTGGTTTAATATTTTGGCATCCAATTAATTTGGAATCAAATTATAATTATAACAAAAATGATTTATGACATCCACATGCATAGAATATCCAACATTCTCCCACTTGGACAGCATAAATCAAAACATCATGTTATTCAGATTAATCAACAATATGTGGTCACAACAAGATACCAAAATAAGTCAACATTAACCACGAAAAGGTCTAGAATAGAACTATAAGTATCTTAACAATACAACAAATCATACTCGAAGGAATAGTGATATCATACATTGTAAGACACCTATATCTTGTAACCTAACAACAAAGTGGAATATGGATAAATGGAAAAGCACAACAAAATGGCATGCCAAAGTGTGAACAAAGTGTAATTTCCCAACAAAATGGCCCAAGCATCCACCCAAGATGCCACATAAGATTCAATAAATCTTATTACAACAATAAAATTGAGACTTGGGTCTAAAATGTCTCAATAATATGCTATCACAATATATAAATATATGATAATAATTATAATAATTAAATTGCACAGAATAGTTGTATGGCAATAATAATAGCAACAAATAATCATTGTTCGAACAATATCTCAAATATTATTCAATGTCTCTAAATATTACAAATAAGGGGTCATAACAAAACATAAAAGCAAACTCCCACTAATCAAAAAACATCAAAAGACCTCACTACACCCATAAAGGTTACATGATCAACAAAAGTTTTAATAGTTATGCCTTTTGTTAAGGGATCGACAACCATAAGCTTAGTAGGGATATGCTCGACACGAGTTTTAAACTAGTGGATTTTCTATCTCACAAACATAAACTTTGTTTCAAAGTGTTTTGTTCGCTTTGAGCTCTTATTATGAAGAGAAGCTCACCACAGGAGAGTTGTCACAATATACAGTTAGAGGCCTAGTTCCACAAAATCAAACTCAGCAATAAAGTTTTTCAACCATATCGCTTGATGTGTAGCCTCATAACAAGTTATATACTCTGCTTCCATGGTTGATGTAGCTGTAAAGTCGTTGACACTCTTCCAAGAAATAGCTCCTCCAGCTAACATGAATACATAACCTGATATGGACTTATGATCATCTGGACAACCATCATAATCAGAATCATAATAACCTGTTACCTCAAGATGATCTAACCTCCTGTATATAATTATATAATCTTTGGTACCTTTCAGATACCTCAAAACATGTTTTGTAGCCTACTAGTGTGCCATACCAGGTTTACTCAAGTATCTCCCAAGTACACCAACAACAAAAGCAATATTAGGACATGTACAAACTTGAGTATACATAAGGCTGCCAACAACAAAAGAATAAGGAATTTTCTTCATATCTACCATTTCACTTTTAGTCTGAGAACACTGGGCATTAGAAAACTTCTCACCATTTTGAATGGGTGTAACACATGGCTTAGAAAATTGCATATTGAACCGGGGATTTTATCAATATATCCTCGTTGACACAAACCAAAGATACCACGAGATTTATCACGATGAATCTCAATGCCCAAAACAAAATATGCATCACCAATATCCTTCATATCAAAATGAGCTGTAAGCATTTGTTTGGTCTTATTCAGAAAACCCACATCATTACTAGCCAAAAGAATATCATCAACATAGAGAACAAGAATAACAAATTTTCTCTCACTATTCTTCAGATAAATGCACTGATCAACTGCATTTTCTTTAAAGCCAAGAAAGCCTACAATATGATCAAACTTCAAGTATCATTGTCTAGAAGCCTGCTTCAAACCATAAATGGATCTTTTCAATTTGCAAACCATGTGTTCCTTGCCACTTTCAACAAAACCATCAGGTTGGTCCATATAGACATCCTCAAATAAATCACCATTCAAGAATGTTATCTTCACATCCATTTGATGAAGCTTTAAGTCAAAATGAGCAACCAAGGCCATCACAACATGAAAAGAGTCTTTGGTAGAGACAAGAGAGACGTCTTTATAGTCTATGCCTTCCCTCTGGTTGTAATTTTTTGCAACAAGTCTGGATTTGTACCTCTCTATCTCTCCTTTAACATCATGTTTGGTCTTAAAAACCGAATTTACAACCAACAAGTTTACAACCTTCAGGCAATTCCACCAAATCCCAAACATCATTCTTTCGCATAGAAGCTAATTCATCTTCCATGGCAGCTAACCATTGTGAACCATGAGAATCAGAAATAGCTTCATGGAAAGTAATAGGTTAGAATCCTCAACAAGAGCAAACTCATGTTCCCAAATAAACAACATAATCCTTGAATCTAGTAGATTCAGGAAGTCTAGGAACAGGCTTAGATCGCCTCAATTGAGGCACAACAATATCAGGATTCTAAATATCATGATCAACATGTGGATCAACATCAGCATCAACAATAGGATCAATGGCTTCATCATGAGTGACAACAGTTGACATAGACTCAGGCAAAGAAGCAATAGGTACAAGAATAGTGGCATGCTCTTCTTTGAAGCTAACAACACGTGGCTCTTGAGTTACAACATGTTCTGAATCGTTTTCAAAATAGATAGCACGATAGATTTAATAACTCTGGTGGTATGAGTAGGATAATAAAATCTAGAACCCCTTGGGCCAATGCAATATCCTATGAAGAAACCACTAATCGTCTTAGGATCAGGCTTCTTAATTTCTAGATTGTAGAGCTGACTTCTGCCTCATCACCCAAACACGAAAATGCTTCAAGAATAGGTCTTCTTCCTGTCATAAGTTCACATGGAGTCCTGGAATTGACTTACTAGGCACATGATTTAAAACATAAGTTAAAGTCTTAAAAGCTTTTCCCCATAAATATTCAGGAAGAGTTGAATGGCTAAGCATACACCTAACCATCTCTATGAGAGTACGATTCCACCTTTCAGCAACACCGTTTTGCTTGAGTGTTAGGCATATTACCTGCTTAATACCAAAATCCTGTAAAAATATTGCAAAAGGTCCTGGATTCCTACCAGTTTCATCATACCTTTCATAAAATTCACTACCTCTACAGACCTCATACACTTAACTTGTGTGCCAAATTTCAAATCAATAGGCTTTAAAGTTTTAAAAGCATCTAAAGAGTCTGATTTCACGCAACAAATTAACCCAGCTAAATCTTGAGAAATCATCAATACATGTGATGAAATATCTAAATCCTCCCAAAGCCATGGGAGTAATTGGCCCAGAGATCTGTATGAATCAACTACAATATCCCTTCACTCCTAGTAACTCTTTTCTTCCTGACTTCAGTAGTTAGCTTCCCTTTCACACAATCAATACAAGTATCAAAATCTGAGAAGTCCACATTATAAAGAAAGTTCTCCTTGATCAATCTCTCCATTCTTTTAGGATATATGTCTTAATCTTTTATGCCACAACATAGAAGAATTCTCAATAGCTTATCCACACTTTTGCCCAACAACATTATTAACAATGGAATATCGTTATTCAATAGAAAGAGGATCAAGATTCAACATATACATGTCATTCAACTTAACACCATAAATAACAACGCAGATTCACAATATAAAACAACTTCATTAGATCCAAAATGGAAAGAATAGCCACAATCATCTAAAACTGAAACCAAAATCAAATTCCTTTTCATAGAAGGTACACAAACAGTGTCTTGCAAAATCAACTCATGTCCACTACTTAATTTCAAAGCAACTACTCCTATGTGTTCTACTTTGACATTCATTCCATTTCCAATTGCAACAGACACCTTCTCTTTATTTGGCCTTCTCCTGGTTTTGAGCTCCTGACAATTTTGTAATATGAATGGTAGTACCAGAATCTAACCACCAAGTATGAGAAAGTATGTCAACAAAATTAGATTCAAAACACATTAGAGCTAGATGAATACCTTTCTTCTTCCACTTTAGCCACTTCTTGAACTTAAAGGAATTAGATCGTTTGTGCCCAAACACATTACAATGCTCGCAAGTGCCATTGAATCTCTGTTCACACCAGATGGTTCACCATCTTCATGAATTAAAGGAGGTCCAGAATTATCATTCCACTTCTCCTTGAATTGAGGCTTGTTACTCTTTCCTTTAAAATGATTCTTCTTCTTGTCATGACTCTTATGGGAAACCAATTGAACAACTTGAGCCTTACCCTTCCTCATAGTTTGCTCTTCCTGATTAAGAATGACTACGACCTCATCAATAGACTACTCTTCCTTTTGCGCATTATAAGAGGTCTTTAAAACATCAAATTCAGAAGGAAGATAATCCAACACCTACCAACCAGAAAATCACTTCCAAGTTCCACTTTCATGGATATCAACTTGTTGTATCAATTGGTGAGCTTCATAGCATGCTCATGAACGTCCCCTGCTGCTTCATGGATTGACGGTCCCACAAACCAACACAGGTCTTTCAACGTGCTTTTCTCGCTCACACGTTTCCTGGGAAACTTCCCAGGAGGTCACCCATCCCAAAATTACCCAAGTCAAGCATGCTAACTGTGAGTTCTTTCGTGATAGGCTACCGAAAAGAAAGATGCATCTTTGTGGCATAGGTAGTACCAATCAATTCATATAAGCCCTCACTGTATAGTCCCATACCTATGAGACTCAGGATCCTCTCATTCGGGTGTGTAATCAGTTCATTCATGTACCCCTCCGCTTGGAGGCGGAGCCGCTCCTTGTCCGTGCCCTCTCGCAGGCGATCACTCCCTGCCCGTCCCGCGTTATATGCCCACCAGCTTCCGCTTGGTTCGTCCCGAACCACACGTCCTGGGAGAGGTGCAGTCTGATACCATTTGTAACGTCCCCGCTTATGGATTGACGACTGTCCACAAACCAACACAGGTCTTTTCAACGTGCTTTTTCTTCACTCACACGTTTCCTGGGAACTTCCTGAGGAGGTCACCCATCCCAAAATTACCCAAGTCAAGCACGCTTAACTGAGTTCTTCGTGATAGGCTACCGAAAGAAAGATGCATCTTTGTGGCATAGGTAGTACCAATCAATTCATATAAGCCCTCCTTAATTTATAGTCCCATACCTATCCAAACTCAGATCCCTCTTATTCGGGTGTGTAACAGTTCATTCATGTACCCTCCGCTTGGAGGCAGGAGCCGCTCCTTGTAGTGCCTCTCAGACGCGATCACTCCCTGCCTCGTCCAAGGGCGTTACACTCACAAACACCAGATACACCATCATACCTAGTCTTTGTCAGCAATGAAAGATAGTAAGTTTTCTTTGTCTTATCAAATTTCTTGAATATCTTGCCAAGACTCAAGAAACTCCTTAACATTGTTCGTCTGGGAACATTATCTTTGATGGTCTTGTCCATAATAAACTTCATGGTCATCAGACAAACTCTATTAGAATGAGTCCACTTATCATGTTTTGCTATAACGGCAGTGGAAGAATAAGATGTGGGAACTTCAGGCTCATTCTCAGTAAGGGCAGCATAAATATTAGAAATGACAAGGAACAATTTAATAGAATCAGCCCAATCCTCATAATTTATTCCATTCAGCTTTGGTAAAGTGTTCATATTTATTGGCAAAGTTGAAATTTATACATTAATGAGAGATTTTTGTCAAGCATATCCAATAAAAGAAATAGAGCTTATGACAACAATGAAGTCACCTTATACAATTATAATTCCGCCAAATGTAACACCTTAATAATTAACTCAACACGCCTAGGACGTATTCCAGTTGATTATTAGATATTACTCTTTGTTTTCAGTTTCTTAAATCATATTGAGAATACTTAATGAAAATATGAGCCAATTTTTTTTTGAAAACATAGACAAAACCTAAGCCGTGCATAACGTAAGCGATTGTCAATGTAAAGCATAACATGTAAAAGAATAACATAGATAGAAACATCATAGGCTCCATAAAAGATCATCCATTAGCACACCATAATTAAAACATATAATAGTCTACCCACCCATGAAAGGTGAGTTAAGTTTAGTAAATCATAGAAAAATAAATACATAGGAAAGGAAAATACAAGGGAAAACATGCCTATCTAGTGCATCTAAGATAGATAACCTCTAAAACAAAAGAAAGTTATCCTAAGCTAGTAGTGGTGTGTGCATGAGGATCCTTCAAGAGATCTCTGCTCTAGCCCTGAAAGGGTAGAACACAACCGATCCATGGGCGAAGCTCATTGGGAGTGGGCATATGAGGTGAATGAACATGTGCTCCATGCCGGGAACGCATGGATGGCCTCCGAGCCAACCTCGGCTGGGTGACCATCTCCTCACTACCCTCCCTCATCCGTGGGGAGTAGGGGCAGGACTCTCGGAGTATATGTGGGTAGGCATGTCCTCCGATGGGTTAGTCTCCGAATGCCTCGAGCGAGGAACATAATCCGGAAATCACGAATGGAGACGCGGTGGTGTACGTGTAAAGGATCCTCTTGTTGTGCATACGCGCACGCTCAAAAACCATGTCATCACGTACGGAGTGGTCGAAGAAACGGTAGCTAGGAACAGGGTGTGCAAATGGTCGTCCCATGAACAAGAAGACTCGGACGGAGTAGCGTCCCTCAAAATGGTAAGATTGATGCTCAGGGTTAAAATGAACCTCCCAAGTGGGGGTGTCAATGAAGAGGATGAATGTCGCCATCAGAACTGAAGACGCGATGGAAAAGGAGAAAGAGGGAGTGGGAATCTTATTGAAGAATCTCGTAGGGTGTTCTCTATCTAGGCAACATCATCATCGTCTTCAGGGACCTTGGGTTTATTATGAAATAATGAGCATATAAAGATTCATTTACTAAGTTCTAAAATATCAATTATCGAGGCCCATTCATTTTATCATGCGTCTTGTAATGAATGCATCATACTTCATCATGATATGCATATCAATATCTTACGTAATACTTAACAGTATAGCATTCATTTAACTTCATAGCAAACATAATGTGCATAGAACATGGTTTATGAATGACATTACTTGGTTCTTTAGGTGACTTCAAGTTAGTTCACTTTCACATCTTGGGGCCACCCTATTACTCTTCCCTTTTGAGAGTACTTCTAGGTTATGAGCTCATACCTCGCTAGGCATCACTAGCGTATACTTATCCCTTTTGATAAGCTAAAGTCCGACTTAATAGTACGGGTTAGGGGCAAGAATCACTTTTCATCACCTATAGTTTGATGAGTCCAAAGGATCATTTTCTCATGTTTTAAGTCACCTTAAGTCTTAGCATGTTATATCAAGATGCAATACATAATGCATAAATATCATAGTTCTTCATATATTTCAAGAAGAATTTCCCATATTTCCAAAGAAACAATAACATGCAAGATGATGGATTCTATCTTTAGAGATCAAGTACTCACATAGCATCAAATATCACATGAATTCATTATCTCAAATCATCAACACATAAATATTCCCTTAAATAGCCAAACCCCTAAATCGGGTAACTCTAATTGTCAAATTATTTTCTTATACATCTAAGGGTTTTATTAACATGATGACCACTAATTATTTACCTCAAGAACATCATTAATCAAAGTTGGAAAGCATAGGCAGTAAAAAGATTTCAATGATTTAAGTGTTTTAGAAGTTGTGTTTTACACCCTTTCTCATTACCGATTTTCCCTATTGTGCTAAAATTAATTCCTAAACCATTTATAGGTAATTTTTACTCAAGTAAACATGGTACAACCTGATTTTACAAACTTTAAAAGGTGCTGCAATAGAATGCATAATTCTTTTCCTTAGGAGTTCTAGAAATCTTATTTTCAAATCTTTTTAGCTATGAGACTTGCCTAACGTGCCAAGAACAATTATCGCATCAAAAGGTAATGTATTTAACACATTTAAATAATCCAAAGCAGAATTTAAAGGTGCTGGAAAATTAAAGGCAAAACCAAAAAGTAACAAGTTCCATGAGCATAAAAATAAGGCATTTCTAGTAACTAAACTTCCTACTTTAATACAACTACTAAGTTAAGAGATATAATAAATATGAATGAAAGTCCAATTCTTTATTTTAGTGCTCTAGGCCTCTTAGAGTATTTACTTTAAATCACATTTCAACTCTAAGGTTGAAATAGGTAGACTTTGAGATTAATTATTTAAGTGATAACTTGGAATGTGAATATGCTAGTAAGGAAATATAAATATGAATGCAAGTTCAATTCTTTATTTTAGTGCTCTAGGCTTCTTAGAGTATTTACTCTAAATTATATTTCAACTTTAAGGTTGAAATAGGTAGGTTTTGAGATTAATTATTTAAGTGATAATGCATGATTCTTCATACTTTGTAAAAGTAAAACTCAAGTTCTAGAGGTTTCATTGTGTTGAACTCATAGTCATCATCTAGAAACTTTCATCATCAAGCTATCATGAGAAACCAATTAAGCCTTGAAGGTCGAAATTCATAAGAAAAGAAAAAGAAGAAACCGAAATGACAAAGCAAAGGGAATTCATCAAAACATCATTTCAAACCAAGAACAAAGCTTAACAAAGTAAGGAAATAACTTTCAATACAACTCCCTACCAAAGGTTAGTTTTTCTTGGAGGTGACAAAGACTTGATCTTGAAGGAAGGATGAAAGAAAAATCTTCCTTGGAGCTTGAAGATGCTTCGGCCAAGGAGGAAAAGAAAGGAAGAAAGTTGTGTTTCTTGAGTTTGATCTAAGTGTTTAGGAGGTAGTGTATGGTTGAGGGGTGGTGGTTCTTTGTGAGCAAGAAGAAGATCAAAAAGATGAAAAGAACTCTTGAACTTTGAGAGAAAGAGAGAACTTAGGATTACTCTTTGAGGCTAAACTTAGCAAATGAACAACATGCAACCAAGTTCATCCAAGCATGATATTTATAGAAAACAAAATCAAGGGTGGAAGGGTGGAGGAGGCCGCGACATTTGCAAGGCCTTGGGGGAAAATATCTCATTAATTTGGTCATTCAAAGGCATGGTTCAAGGCATGGTGGAGTATGGTTCAAAGCATGGTCCAAGGTATGGCTTAAAGCATGGTCCTTTGTATGTAAAATAAATCAACATGTGATGAATCATGGGGAGGAGTGGCTTCGGCCATGTGCAGCCAAAAGAGAGGAACATTTTATTATTTAATTGTGGTTTAAAGGTGTGTTTAGGTGTATCATTGATTAAGCTTTTGATTAGAAGTTTGTAAGTAAGTGTTTAGGTAAGGTAATGAATAATTAAGGATGTCAAAGCATGATTAAGGAGTTGGTCTTGCTTCATTAGTGAGATAAAAATTCATTTTACATAAAAACCATTCACAAACACAATTCCTTAATTTAAGGAATTGGAGAGAAAATACTATTCATGGAATCTTGATTTTTAAGACAAAGATTAAAAGGTATCTAAGCAATCTTAGGTTCTAAGTAATCTTAATAAATTATTTTAACTCTAGATTAGTAATTAAAATTTACTAATCTTTAATTAAAGTCTAATATTGCTTAGGTTTTACTAATTGTATCATTAGGACCAAAATACACATAGCTAGGGGCAAAACGGTAATTTTTCACCAAAAACCTCCGGACTACCGGACTTAACCAGTTGTTAAATATTGCTTAAAAACATCATTTAAAACCTTTTGGTGGAGTTCGGGTTCAATGGACACTTCATTCGTGTAAATCCGAGGGCGTTTTGGTCATTTTGTGCATCGAAACTCAAAAATGAGATTCTTTTGCTCTATTAACACTCATAACACATATAATCCCCTATCATCATCAAAATGTCCCCTTGAAGATGAAGAACTGGCGATCCTCATTCTCAGGTAAAATGACCTCGGGGCATTTGGTTATTTGTACGCAGGAAAAGGGCATTACAGGAAGGGTCCAGAATAACAATGCACAAGTTAACTCCCACATTACAAAAAATAATTATATTCTTAAAGCTAATATCAAGACGATCCTGAAAACTTTAAAATATAATTATCAATCATAAAGAACTATATCAATAAAGACAACTGATAGGGTAGGTGCATTATTAAAATAATTCCTAATGTCACATTAGTAATAATAATTTTTTAATAATAGTATTTTATCACAATCCATATCACAAAGGTGAGCTCACAATTATGAAAAATACCAATAACAGTACAAAATGGTATGAAATAGCATATCTTAGAAATATGTCATAAAATTTTATAATAGCAATATGACATAATTACATTAATCAATAATATGCACATAATAGAGCACAAAATTATTTAATTAACCAAACAATACCAAATTTGAGAGTGTATTGTATATAATGTGCTTAACGTGTTAGAAATATGCATAAAAAATTTAGACCAAAATTTAGAGAGTACTTAATATTTTTAAGCAATATATGTAATGGAAAATTAACAATAATTATTTCTAATACCTAGAAAAATAAATAAAAATCACCAATAATTCTAAGAAATTAAAAAACCCAAAATGGCAAAAAAAAGGTGAAAACGGGCCCTGGATGGGCCCGCACGCGCCTCATGCCTGACTGGGCGACACGCTCGTGACACTGTCATCATCCCCAACCTCCAAGTCGGGTCTAGGATGGGTTTCGCGACCCAACAAACTTGAAACGGGTTGAGTGCGATTTCTCTCTCATTTATGCATCGTTTTACACAATTCTGGTCCCATTAAAACCGCAATCCTAGAACTGCAAAACCCATGTAATTTTATTTCGAATCATAACCTCTAGCATCTACGATAATTTCGTGAAAAATAGAGTGGGTAGCCTCGGTTTTTACGATTTCTTCTCAATACTTGATGAAAATTCATGATTTTGGTGTCAATAGGTTTGACATTTCATCCTCTATAAAAGCCCTAAAGTAATCAAAACAATTCCATACATATATGGTTAGAGCATTTCCAAGACCGAATCGGTTCAAAGGTTAGGGTTCATATTTTCAAAACTAAAATTCTCCCGGTGCACTCAACCATTTTGCATGATCTTTATGTTGATTTATTCAGAACAAAACTATCAACAAAAGCCCTTAATCAATTTTGAAATTAATCAGTTAAATTGAAAAATCTGAATTGATATATTAGGGTTCATATCACATATGAAAAACCATCATTAACACCTAATTTGAAACGGTAATCACTCCATATCAGAATTGGATTGGCTCTGATACCACTTGAAGAAATTTTTAATCCAATTCTCAATATGACAAATGATAAAGAAATGCTATAATTGGGATTAGGTGTTAGAATTACCTGGAACGATAGAAACTAATGAATCCATGACTATCTGATTCTTTGGCATGTAAGAGAAAACAAACAGAGAGAATATCAGAGAGAGCTCCTCCTATCACCCTTCAGTTCCAAAAGTGTTCTGTCAAGTCTTAATAGGGCAACAACACTCTAATGAGGTTAAGAGCAAGGTTCTCTGGTTAGTAACAGAATAAGCCAAACTTTTCCATTATAGCTCAGCCCAATAACAAGAACCAAAAAACCCATATCCATTAACAATAAAATTATCACAAAAAAGCCCAATAACTATAATTAATCAGAAAATGCACTAAACAACGTGGTTTAATATTTTGTCATCTAATTAATCTGGAATCAAATTATAATTATAATAAAAATGATTTATGTCAATCCACACACATAGAATATCCAACATTAATGCCTACCAAAAGCCATTTCACTATTTTAGTATATCAACTAAAAACATACATATATCAAGTACCACATAGACAAATACATATGAATATCCGTCCACGAGCATGTCAATTTTTTTGCATTATAAATATACGACATGTTTATACTTTTATGATATTTCATATATTTGATTCTATGATAAGAATGAGAAGCAAGGATAGAGAATCAGTTGATAAAATTACTAAATTCATAACCATCGAACTGATGAAATGATTACATACTCCACACAACTAATAATATAAAAAAAATAAAAAAGAAACACACTCACCTACACAGCTAAAAAACTATCACACAAGATGGACCTTGGATGTAGTTTATAAATAACCTATAAACAATACACCTATCATTCATTTAAGACATGAGCAATGACAATCTGCTGGTTATCTGCAAAAACCTTGAACATTACCACACTCCCATCCTTAACATCGTAATCCATAGCAAATTGCTTCCAACCCTTAGTCAAATAAGCTTCTACCATCTCCTTGCACCCCAATGCAACTCCATGTGATATTCCTTTCCATTATCAACCTTTACCACCACGTTAGTAAGCCTATTCGGAAATGCTTGGGTCACAAATGCGCAGGGAGAAGCCAACAAATTTTCAGATACATGAACAAATCATAGCCAATTGGATGAAGGAAAAAAATCTTTAAACTTGATTAACAAAGATAAATATGTTTAAAAATGAATTAGTTTTTTTTT
Source organism: Dalbergia oliveri (assembly GCA_030441495.1). Lineage (NCBI taxonomy): Eukaryota > Viridiplantae > Streptophyta > Magnoliopsida > Fabales > Fabaceae > Dalbergia > Dalbergia oliveri. The sequence goes on along the minus strand of JAMLFY010000002.1, from coordinate 38,436,014 downwards.
TAAAGAACTACCAATGAATGATTCTGTGCTTGGTACGCAGTGATATGTTTTTCACAAACCACGACAACAGGAAAATCCTAGTTGATCAAAACATGACCGCCTCTATTAAGATATGCAACTCCCATATCAATAGCATTAACTTGTGGCTCTTCATCAACAACAATATCACCAAATTGTTGGTTGTAGCGGGTGGAATAGGCATTGGATGAGACAAAAGGTCATCATTACCAACATAAGGACTGAAATCCATTTGAAATGGTGGAAGAGGAGCAGAGTCACATTGAAGTACAACATCTTCGGCAAACATACCACTATGAACTACAAACTAACCACTTTGTTCATTATGGTTAACAATAGAGGTGGCCATAAAGGTTAAGATCACATCAATAGGTATATCAACACGACAATGAGAGAATTTGATAGGAGACATATTTCCATCCTTCACCTTCATGTAAAACATGTTTGCACCTACATACCAAAGTTTTAGCCAACCTCTAACTTCAACATTGTAAAACTCCATTACCTCAGACAGGCCAACAACAATGTAACTAGTTTGATTCCCTTCTCCAACATAAGTGCAAAAACATTGCCTTAATGGTCTATCAATGTAAGTCTTCTGCCAAGCTCTTGGCAATATTTCCTATAAAATAAAGAAGGTAATTTGGAAATGACCTACACGCAAATGAAATATAAAACATATCAGGAAACCTAATCACCATCTACGGTCAATCCAAACAAAAAAGATTATTAGGAGAAAAACATTATGTTCAGAGGTTTCACGCTTGCGGATCTAACTTGATGTGTAAAATACGAAAGTGATAGTCACTTAAGGTAGGGATGATCATTGTGATAAATGGGAAGGGATAGTCGAAGCTGAGGGATGGCTTCAGTTGATGTAATAGAAGGATGTAAAGAAGCAGAAACAAAATTGGAAGCTTGGGAGATTTTTACAAAACCCTCGATAAAGGACAAACAAAATGTGTTTCCATGTGCAGCTGAACTTATTGCGATAGAATTTATACAGGAAACTTAGAGTTGGATGGTGAAGTCTCAGTCCACATTAATACATCACTCTAGCTCTTATCTTTTCTACGTATTCTGTAGCCATGAGGTGTTGGTTTTGAAATTCAAAACCTCCAAGTACTATCACAGGAACCCACAACAAAGCCCATCGTTGGAGGAACTGCAAGTGAGTAACCTGCACACCATTAAGTTTGGAACAAGTTTCTATTCATATATATAGACCAATAAAGCAACTTTATAAATGCATGAACACGTGTCGAGACAGATGAGCTTAAAACCCTCTTTTAGATTAAGAAGGATAAGGGTATGTTTGGTTAGTGGGTAAAAATAGGATGTAAATTTTCATGGATGAGCTCTATGTGTAAAATTACATATGAACCTCATTTATGAAAAATTTACCCCATTTTTTACTCCCCAGTCAAACATACCTTGAGTGAAATAAATGAGCAACTCTTGAAGTCACAAAAATTATTCATCCATTAATGAGTCCTTCCTAATTGGGAAGTAGGAACAATGAAGGAGAAATATTTTATTCAAGTAAAATATATATATATATATATATATATATATATATATATCGCATGATAAGCATTTGGTTAAGGTTTCATGATACGACCCAATTAGTAGTTGGGCCCATTGATTAGGCCCATAGGAGTAGTTAGTTAATTAGGAGTATAAATAAGGGATACTGTTGTAATTAGTAAGGAAATAGTTAACTGTAAATGAACTTCGTTCATTGTGGAGTCTTTCTCCCTAACTTGAAGAGGGAGGTCCAACATTGGTGCTTTCATTGAGAGCCTTCCACCATGGAAGGAACTCAATTGGTCTTGAAGAGGAGTTTCCCATGTTTGATGGAACCAATGGTTACTGGTGGCTCATTGCACGACCGATATTGGAATGCTCGAGGAACACCAGAAGAGTAAAGATTGCAAGAGGCTGAGAGAGGTTTAACTAGTCAAGCTTAGGCATGGTTCAAGCTCTAGAATCAGTGCAATCCAAACACTGATCGGACAATGTTTGAGATCACATTTATGCATCATTATCGACCAGATGTGCTCGCTCCATTCTCCCGAAATTTTTTAGAATGAAGTCTTTAATTTGGATCTTGCATTGGAAGATATCAAGGCATGCCTGCAGATCTTCCAACATCCATCACCAACTCTGTCCCAAGAATTCAAGAATCACAAACTCTTGATCTAAAAATTCAAGAACCAAAACCTGTAATAGAAAAGGAACCAAATTCGTGTTGCAACACCATCGTGACAGAGACGACTGTGACCGACACTGTTCTGAGCGAAGCATTTATGAGAAGCAGCAGCAACGAGGGAATCGTAGGTCCTGAAGGTTCTACTGTGGCACAGCGGTAGGTCTCGACTCGTTTTAGCGCAACAACAACAACATCAAACCCTGATAGAGATCTGAATCATGAAAAGACATCTGAGTTCGAATCACAACCAATGGTGGCACGAGAAAGAAGGAGAAGGATGGTGGTGATATCACTGCAGCAGAGAACAAGGTGGAAGCAGTGATTGCATTTTGGCTCGTTAGCGACGAACTGAAGCAAATCGATGACGACTTGCGCTTACAGAAGCTAGCGGAGGCAGAACCAGAGGTAGTGATGCTTCGTGCTCTCATGGGGAAGGCGCAAATGGCAAGGCATATCAAGGCCGACAACGGAGCATGCGATGGTGAAGCTCCTCCTTCATGCGATGGTGAAGCTCCTCATGCACGTAGTAGCTAATCTCCTCAGGTCAGCGATGGTCGACGCGGTCCCTCATTGTGCGATAACACATTTATGGCTGGGCGACCAGCAACCATGGCATCGCTGCCATGGGTCTGCAAGAGAAGGTTTTGGAATGGCAAGAGGGCTAACTCAACATTGGGGCTCCATGGGCAAGAGATGGGTTCTACATTTTTACCTAGCCCAATTTGAGCAAAAGGAAGCAAAAGTAAGGGCAAGAGCTTGGCAAACTCATGAAAACCATTCTCTAAACTCTATTGGCCAGGCCCAATTGTGTTTCCAAGGGAAGGGGGAGTTTGACGCTAATGGACAAGCCCAATCTAATGGGAAGCTTGCAGTACCCATTTTATGCTTGTTAAGGGTCCAGACTATTTTTTCAGCTCAATTAGGCAACGGGACCCTGGTTGAAATTATTTGTATATGATGGATTGATTAGTAGTCCCATTTATTTTTAAGAAATTTAGTGGATTTAATTAGGAATTTAATTATTGTGTTTTTTCTTTTTTTCCTAACAACCTTGAGGGCAAGGTTGGTTTGAATGGGAAATAGTTGATACGAACCATTATAGTTGGCCCATTGATTAGGCCCATATGAGTAGTTAGTTAGTTAGGAGTATAAGTAAGGGACTACACTATTGTAATTAGTAAGGAAAGAGTTAACTGTGAATGAACTTCATTCATTGTGGGGTCTTTTTCCCTAACTCAAATAAGGAGGTCTAACATTTCATGTGATGTACATCATATGTCTATGGTATTAAAACTGCCCTATATTAAAAAAAGAAAGATATTATTTGTGCTTATAGGGTATAAGAAACGTCGACTACACTTATCTATTCTACCATTAGATTAGGTGTAGATCCTATGAGTAATAAATAATACAATATATATATATATATATATATATATATATATATATATATATATATATATATATATGTTGTTTTGATAAGGAACATGCATGCGTATCCAGCGAATGTTTCTACGTTGCTACTCATGTAATGCAGATCACATGCATACATATTTTAATATGATTCCGTATGTTAATTTCTACATTGCATTTTCGTGTACATTAGTGCGGCGGCATTTCATAAGGTTCAGCACGGAAATGATTTCAATTTCTTTTTCCTTTTATGATGTATCCCTCATGTGTGATTGAAGCTTGCATTTATTCTAAATCTAACTTTAATATCTGATGCACTATCTGTCTACCTTGCATAGCTGGTGATACGTTCCCTGAAACGGCTAGTATTACGAGCTATGAAATTTTTAAAAAATTAAGGAGAATACTAGATGAAATATTATATAAAAATATAAAATTATAACTAATAAAATAAATATATAGAAAAATAAATAATTTTTTCTGGAGTTCAAGCAAAACTATCTAGAGAAATATAAGATTTGAAGAAAACAGTAGTAGTTTGATCCATTTAAAAGCAAATTGAGTAGTTTAATTGCAAATTTTGATATTTTATAAGGATTCATTTGCATTTAAATAGTATTTACTCATTGCAATGCTTAAGTACTCAACAAATATTGGGATGTGATGCATATTTTATACGAGTGTGACAACCATTTAAAAGAACCCAATGAAAATCTTCCATTCCCAAACTATATCTTCTTTCCTATACCACAAATCCTGAATTGTCATGTATGAGATAAAAATTAAAAGAGATTTAAAATTTAAAATAGCTATAATATATAATATTGTTTTTCACGTAACAATACACGATTGGTGTAATATGGAAAAGAGGAATATTTTGGACAGAAGATTTAATCCAAGAGTACCCATAGTTCAAAGCTGAATGCAAAAGGATCAAACGGTGTATCTTGATGAGGCCAAGGGATCAATGAGGATGAATGGCTGCATTTTTAGAAAGGGAGGTAACCCCAACAAATAACAACATGATCATTGAGATAGAAAAGTTGAGACGAAATTAATTAAATGTGGGCTTAGAAAGCATAACTAAAGTAAGTTTTGGGGTTTAGAAGCCAATCTAACCAAACTGTTCAGTGGGCGTGGATATCTTAAAGTAATTTTAAAAGTAAACACCTTGTATAGTCCTTCAATAACATTATGCCAAATAATTTGGTTTTAGAAGAAAATAAATTATGTTCGTGGTTCCTCAAAAATTGAGACATAGGATAAATTAGTTCCCCTGTTAAGTTTCGTAAATAGAATGAAGCACATGATGCATTACAACATTGATGTATCACATGAACTAACACTTTGATGTTCAAATAATATTGTTCAATAAATCACTTTTCATATTCAAAAAATCACTCCCCTTATATAATGTTGTTCTAAATTTTAGGGAAAAAAATAAACACTGAATTAAGATTTGATGAATAGATATTATGGAGGCACTAACTAGTGTTGCATTTTAATTCTTGGGGGACAATGAGAGGGATTTATTTTTTAGAGGACTAAATTATCTTATGTAAAATTGTTGAGGTACTGATTAAGGTGTTCACTATAATTTTAGTTTAGTTATATCTTTCAGAAGCCCATCGTCATATTTCTTTTCAATTTAAGATCATTTCCAGCAACATTCATTGCCTTTCGTTCAGAGAACTACAGAGTGCTTGTTGCGCTTTCAAATTCAGTTTGTTTCCTTTGCCGTTTCTGCCATATATATATATATATTCTTTTACTGAGTTTCGTAGGAGATTGAAGTTGTTGTTGGGGGCTATATAGTATCTTGGTGTCAGACAAGGCAGGCAGGTTGGAGTAGATATAGATAATGGTTCCAACAACTGAACTGATGATGATGATGATGACATTATTATAAGAGCAATACCGGTTTCTGGTGAAAATCTGTTCTCCATCATCCCTTCTGAATTCTCATCTGCCTTCTGGAGCGTGTAATGTAATAGCAGTCTCTCCTAGCGCTCTCACCTCTCTAGTCCACAATTATTAAAGGAGAGTTATTTATACTCAATGTGTGTAGAACATCGTATTGACACATGCCGTATGATCCACACCTCATTCAATAGGAATAGGATATAAGTTATCATATAATGAGTGTAAATAATAATAATATTATTACTATTATTTTGGTCATTATTATTATTCTTTTGTCATTGTTATCTGTTAGTGTTTTTGATTTGTGGAGGGGGAATTTTTTTGGGTCAATAGCAAAATCCTCACTTTATCTTTATACATCTAAACAAGGCTTGAAATAATCAGCCCAAAATAAAAAAAGGCCCATGCGGAAAGGAGTGGAAAAAAAATAAAGAGAGAGAGAGAAGTAAATGGAGCAAAATGAGTATCACAAAAAAATAGGACTATGACTTGCCAGCTCTTCTAGTTGTCACTTAACTTTCAAATAGTGTTATTCAACACTCAAAAATAGATATTTAAGTGAGATACACATTTAATCATTATTGAATGTGATAATAATCTCTACTCATTTATCACATCAAATGGTGATGGAATAGGTGTTTTATTTAAACACCTATTTTTGCATATTGGAATAATATTGCCCCTTAACTATTGCAGAATGATAGCCAATATATGAAAATTGATTGCGACAAGTACACTGGGTCTAAGTAATAAGAGTGAATAAAGAGTATAATTCCCCAAGGATTAGAATCAAGTACTAGTTCAATTGAGTTATTCACTATCTAGGAAAAATGTAAGTAAAATAAAACTCAAATTAAATAGAAAACTAAAAATGGATTGTTGAGAAATATAGATAGAAGACAATGTAGGGTCGATTTCATTAAAGTTCCTTGAATTCCACTACCCAATTGTTAAGATCTTTTCTTAATAATTTTGTTCCATTGAATTACTCATTGTTAATAGTTATAACATAATCTCTCTATTATAATCCTCTTAGGATAAACTCACAATCGATCTCTCATACTATTTTAAACTAGTTGTGTAACCTGCACATTGGGGAATAAAAAATAGTTTTTTGACCATTAAGAAAATAAATAATAATTTATTTAAATATATCTTATAGAAAATTAATATATAAGTTTATTTTAAAAATAAGTCAATAATTAAATAATTAAACAAATGGAAAAAAAGTATATAAATATGTCATTCTATTTTATATCTTATTTCAAATATCATGTTTATAAGGCTAAAAAAATCTCTCTAAATGACCTATAACTAATAATAAAGAGCCTGCTTTATAAATATTTCGCACATTTTGAAAGTTGAAATTGTTAAAAAGTAAAAGAGAATAAGTGGATAATTTAACTATATCATAAATATTTATAGGCATAACAATGGTTATCCACAGAAGGGGGACATGTCTTATGCCCATCCTATTTAAATTTTGCTTCGAACCCCATCCCCATTCCTGTCACATGTGCACATTCCTCATCCAGTGGATTTGAATCCCTGTCGCTATTTATGAGTTTATTAAAAAATTTTAAAAAGAGAAGAATAAAAAATAGTTTGAAATTCAAAACATAAATATCCACAGGAACAAATACTACTAATACAACATAATCCAAATTAAAATTAAAAATATCTATATAATGCAAATCTAACAAAGATAATTGAAAAAATGATAGTGTATTATTCTCGTCCTGCCTATTTAACAAATAGGAACTTCTCCCCTATTAGCCGTCTCTAAGAAAACAAAATCTGTCCTTATTCTCATCCTATTATTCAGGTAATCCCTTATCCACTTTAATTGATTTTTTTTTGTCATCCCTAGTCATTTACAACTTTGTAGTAAATTAAAGTATTTAATTTATAAAAACATAAAAATATATTTTCAAATTAATAAAAAAATTAATGAATATATTTAATTTATGTGATTTTAATTACACATCCTCTCCTTATACATCCTTTTAGTAAATTAAAATATTAATTTTAAAATATATATTATAATTAATATGTTATCATTAGTAAAAAATCATTTATAATCCTAATTTATGTTATCTCAATTATTGAAGTAATATATCAATTACATAATTATTTTTAATTAAAAAATATTCTAATTATTTATTTTTTTAAAATTAATAAATAATTAGTATCATTATCAAAGAAGTATAAATTGTGGAATTGATTTTTTAAAATATTTTAATTTTGAAAATTTGAATTTTTTTTCAAAAAAATAATATGAAAAAATTGTGGAATTGATAAATTGAAATGTTTAAGTTTCAAAAAATTAAATATGGCATAGTGAATATATATATATATATATATATATATATATATATATATGATTTTCAAAAGCTTTATATTTGATGTTAGAAACTTTTCTCCCAACCCCACCTTCATTTAGAATTTTCCTCTCATCCCCATTCATCCCCATCATGTCCCTATTCCTTATTTTTTAGAGATTTGAATCCCTATGTGTATTCATGGATTTATTAAAAAAAAATTAAAAAGAAAATTTTAAAAAGGTAACAGAAAGGATAATAATACTATTAGTATGTATACATTTTTGATTGATATGGATATCGTATCAATTAAAGGTTATAATATTAGGCTTATAAAAAAAGGCAATAATATTATTTATTATTAATTTTTGCTATGTTTACATTTTTTGGTGTGTGTATAATATTAGCTTTTATGAATTAGAAAATGAAATTTGTCACTTAAATATTTAGGTAGGAATTTAGAAAATAAAATCAGCAATCTATCAATAATTATATTTTTCTAAATAGAATAATATATTAATAATGATTATACCTTAAAAAAGTAAACACAAATAAATATGGATTGTATATAGTTACAAATATAATATTTTAAATTTTATCAATCAATTAAAAGTTTTAGCGTGAGAAAAGAAAATGGAATAATAAATGTATATATTGGAAGAAAAATCAATCAATAACTATATATATATCAATATATTCGATTCATATCAAAATGAAAAAGAATAATAGTTAACAATTAATTTGAACAACGTTAATGCACAATAAAAATTTTAAATAAAAAATGTAATTTTATTCCAAAATATTATTCATTCTTCATAATTAGTATTTATAAATGGAATTGAAATTATAATTCAATGACTATGTATATATTGAATTTGACAATCTTTAAGCCTTACAGAATAATGAAGAAAAAATAAATTGAAAAAGGTAGAATAACATAAACAAATTCCAATGGAAATTAGCTGATGAATTTTGTCTAATATTGCAATTGAAATCATCAGCTAGTTTGGTTGTGAACTGAATTGACTTAGGAAAGTGTTGCTCTCGCCACAACAACAATTCTCTCTTATATAAATGGTCTGCTAAACAAATGAGCAAAACAAAATCAAAGGTAAAAATAGAAATAAAACCAAACACAATCTTCAATTATTCTTAGTACTTAATCTTTACTATCTTAAGTTTAGTAAAATGACCAGTTGAGATAGTCCATCAATAGCATCTCCTTTACTAAATTGTGGCTTCAATTGAAACGAAAAAAATTATAAAATCATTAATACTCGTTTATACAACAATAAAATTAATCTCAAATTCAATAAAATGTTTGTTAAATTATTTATGAAAAATACAATTATCTTTGCCACAAAGGATTGACCAATACGGTTGAATCTACAGCCTAATGGTTGTCTCCTACACAAAATATAGAAAAAAGGCCATTAAGATATATACATAAAGTAAAAGACTAAATAAACATAGAAAAATATCTATATAAAATTAAAAAAAATCACAAAGATGAAAGGTAGAAATAAATTGGATATAAACAACGAAAATGAAAAGGATAAATAAATTGGTTTATTTTAAGAGAACTTAAAAAAATCAAATCTTTATTTCATTGAGGAAACATTTAAATGTATAAAATATATATACAAATTAAAAATACTAAAAAAAATAAAAAAATATTGTACAAAAAAAAATCTCAGAAAGAAGAAAAGAGTTTCAAAGAAGAATGGTGAAACATTTGAATTTTCTAACCTACAAATTCTTATTCCTTAATATAAACCACGAAGAAAAAAATTAAAAGATGAAGTAAATTAATGTTTTTGAGAAAACTAATAGATAATGAACGAAGAGAAATAAAAAATATGAAAATATGAAAGGAAGAATGGATAAGAAAAGAAAGTTGTGGAATAGTAGAAGAGAAATGAAATAAGGTGTTAGCATTTCACACTAAAGCTTTAACGGTAGAAATCTAGTAACAACTGAAATTGTAGATTCTAAGAGAAGTTAAGGTTTTTATTTTGATTAGTATAGTGATCATCTTTTGTAGCAATGAATGTGTTCCAGATTCTAGGAGTAATTTAAGGGGTTTATACTTTGATTATAGCGTACCTTCTTGAGCAATAATTTTTGTTTCCATTTTTGTTTTTGCACTAATCTAATTAGATTCTTGTTTGTTGTGAAATAGAAATTAAGTAGTTTATTGAATCCAAAATTCAAAACATCAAGGCGAATTCAAAATTTAAAATTTTGTAATTAATATGGAAAAACACGTGCTTAATTGAAAAAAATAAAAAAAATATTATAAGAAAATAGAAAAAGATATGTATCACGTAAATATCTCTATTTTTAATGTTAAATAATTTAGATTGATATATTTTGATTAGTTATATAATTTAATATATAATTTAAATTAAGAATTGTAATGGTTTGAAATCTAATATTTAATGTAAAATATTTATGTTGTATTAATGAAATAGATATGAAGATAATTTTTATAACAAAATAATTAATAAACAATGTTGTAAAAATCATGGGCCATAAGTTGCTTTATGAGCGACACTTGTAAAACATTCCCTTAGAATGAGTCTGAAATATTAGTATTATAGATTTATCCTAAGGATAAAGAACATGAATTACACAGACCGCACAGATAAGTAATTCTATCTCTAGCCACTTTAACCTATATTAAATTATAGCTTAACTTATTTTATAAAGTGAAATATCTTTTTAGTATAAAATCATACATCAGTTAATGGGTGGCCAAATAAGAACAACATTAAAATTGCTAGAAAATAAGGAATAAATTAAAAGAAAATTCAAATAATAAAGAAAGATGCAATTCGATTTCTTAAAAATCCATCTCCCTAACACATGTAGAAGTTTAAAAAGACATAGATAAAGAGAGAATTCAAACTAAAAAATCAAAAATGTAAAAAGTAGTGTCTTCCAAAAACTAAAATCCACCTATTTATAATTAAAAGTGAAATTAAAAAAGACAATTAAAAGTAAAAGAAAAAAACCTAATGCCCTTCTGTTTCTTCAAATCAAATCAAAATCATATCCAAATCTCCAATAATCTCTCTTCCTCAAATTATGGCGAAATCTTTTTCAATTATCTATTCAATTTCCAACTACAAATCAAATCAAATTAGTGAGAATATTTTGCTACTAAATCTCTAAAAAATCACAACTCACTAAATAAATCAAATAAAGATAATTGAAATTGATTTCTCAACATAATTACTCAAGAATAGATCAATTTAAATGTGACTGGGATCTATTTTTAGGTTATTAGAATCCCACATTTGAATTTTTGCTTGTCCTCAAGTAAAATGAAAAAAAAATAATATCCAAGAACATTTAGTCTCACAACTCCCAATCACCAAATAAGAATTTTTTTTAGACACAATATGAAAAGCAATGAATACATAGTTTATCCTTAACACCAGCTTGCCAAAGTAAACAAATTTCAAATCCTAATGAATCACTAGCAAACTCCAATCAATTTAATCAAAAGTAAGGAGGCTCAAAACAATTTTCCAAACGAACTTCCGTAATAATTAACAATTTAGCACACAATTAAATAACTTAGTCAACAGGGTAATAATAATTTGCAGAACACAATTTTAGCATAATTCAATTACAATTTTGATTTTAGGGGGATTAATTTGACTCTTAATGCTCTGTCCCAAGATGACTCTTTATGATGAGTGTATGATGAGTGCTCAATCAATGACTTCCGATCTAGTTACCCCTAGACATTAGGTGATAAAGCACCCTCGGATCTAACTACGTAAGCTATCCATTGACATAGACACGATTTTGCAATTTAAGTGATGCCTTATCACTGGACAAAGTTGGTTGGTTGTTTGGCGGAGCAAATGGACCCCCAATAAATGAGGAAAAATATTAAATACAAAATTTGCTTCATGCATGGCCTAAAAAAAATGGCTACATGGTGAAATTTATATTTAACATCATCCATATCCGATTTCATAATATGTACTATAGAGTATAACTTAATATTTGCTAACCCACGGCTTAAGAATATTGGTTAAAAAACATAGAGTTGTAAAAATTGTTGAAATTTTCATTATATTTAGTCATTTAATAATGGATTAAAATTAATGATACATTTTGTTTCAGGTTTTCAAAAAATATTATAAAATTTAAATTTTATATATAATTAAAAATATTTAAAATTGATTTTTTCAAAAGCCACATTTTTTTAATGTTTTACAATAATTATTGACAATAGACTTAACCCCAAAAAAGGAAAAGCAAAGATAAAATATTAATCAGTACAGTGAGACTAATAGCAAAGAAAACAAAATACTATTGATTTAAAAAGAGCTACTCTTTTTATTTTTATAGAAACGCTGAACACTAATTTTTTATATTTTAATTATTTTTAAAAAATTATCTAAATATATAAAAAAAATGATTTTTTGGACGAGAAAACTGATTATTCAACCCCAAAATCCTATCTAAACGAAAAAAGTGGATTTTAACTTGTCTTTCAAGGAAATGATAACATCGAGAATTTTCTCCTAAAAACGTATGTACTACGACCTATACGCGACTTATTAATGCGGGTCCTACTTCTAGATGATCGCATGCAAGAAAGCTAAACACATGTGCCCTACGATTATTTGTCGTGCCAGTCGCATTTGTTTCCATTATATTATTCTTTGCCTATATATGTATATTAACTTTTTTTATTGAATACTAGTATTAAAAGAATTTACAGTATTAAATATTTAAAAGTTAAACTCAATTTTAAAAAATTTAATTTTAATATACTAACCAATAGTATATCCAATCAGTTAATTTCAGATCATTTTATTTGAATGATTTTTTAAATAATATATATAAGACTTTGAATAATATATTATTGAATGACAATAAATGTATAAAAATTAAACATGATTCCAAAATTTAATACATAGATTAATTCTTCCACATACAATTTGATATAAAGTATGGGCTGCATGAGCCTATGAACGCAGTTTAGTTTTGTTCCCTGTTTTTTTCTATTTTTCTTTTATGTGCTGACATGGCTACTTCTAGTCGTTGTCACGTACGGAATTGATTAAACACGGTTTTCTTGTATTGTAATTTCCTCTCATTTTCACGTTCATTTTATTGGAAAAGCTAATTGTATCTCACCGTCAGAATAAATGTTTGAATGAGAAATTTAAGAGGTTGATTTTTTGTTTGTTACAATTTAAGAGGTTGATTTAACTTTGTTGAATGTTTAAAATTCTTGGAAATGCATGTTTTATAATTAAAGTAATTTTAAATAATTAAAGTAATTAAAAAATATTAGTATAAAATGTTTTATAAAATCAATCAGTTATATAGGTATATATTTATGTGTGTGTGTGTGTGATTTTTGAAGTAGAAGTCAAAACCTTTTTATATGATTAAATATTTTTATATACATTGATAATATATTAGAATTAAACTATTTAAAAAAGCATTCGATAAATCTCTAAATTTAGCCTCTCAAATAAAACAGAAAATTGTAACAAAAAAAAATCATAAAATCTTAGATCGTTCAGTCGATCTCCATCCAAATATACCTCTGCATATTAGAAGGTACAAATGATCGTCAAGATCTGAAAGTAAGAAAATTACTCGAGGCACTAATCTTAAATTTTGTTGAAGCTTTGATTGAAAGAAAAATAGGGGAGAAAAAGGAATGCCCTAATTTGACCCACCAAAAAATAAATGGAATGTTGTATTGGCCAGTCAATATGGTAAACTCCTAGTTTATTCAAGATAATTTGTATATATTTCACTAATAAATTAAATTATCTTTACCTTTATTCGAAGAACTAATCAACCGAAGTTACTTCCGAGCTCTGCCAATACGGTCTCTCCCTCTCTATTTAAATATTAACCGAAATTAAAAAGCGTTCAAACACGGATTACTTGACAAATGACAACCAAGTCTTTTTTTTTTTTACTAACAACCAAGTATTTATTTATTTATTTTTGGCAATAACAACCAATCAATTTCATATTAATAGTCATTTTTAAGAAATCATATAATTTTGATACATTTAAAAAATTAATATATTTATCTATAAATGACAATCAAGTATTATTTTCAACACTAACAACCAAGTATTTATTACTCCCTCAATTTCATATTAATAGTTACTCTTAAAAAATTATGTAATTTTGATATATTTGAAAGGATAATGTATTTGACTACTATTTATAGCTAGATACACTAACTTTTTAATGTATTAAAATTATATAATTTTTGAAAAATAATTATTAATAGAAAATAGAGGAAGTAATTATCACTTCACGCAAACGCAAAATTAAGTAGACAGAGAGAAATATGCATGATAAACAAGTTATCCTCGACAAACACTCGAAAGAAATTAAGAAAAATGTCAAATTAAATATATCACAGTCACTCATACAACATCAGACTTTCTGTGTTTCGATGAAATATGTTGAAACCTTCGACTTGAACCCATTTTTATGTGGGCAAAAAGAAAATCCAATCAAAATTAAAAGAAAAGCCATGACTTTAATTAAGTCGTAACCCTTCCATAAACTAATATGGAATAGAGAAAAACACCATGTTATATATATTAATTAGTCTATTATATCAAACTAATCCAATATTTAAATTAGTTAACGTTTTAAGATATTATTCAATTCCTGCAAAATATATATACGATATACACTATACAGCCTTCCTTCTATTTGCACTATACATACGTACATACACAAGACGAGATAGATGAATCACTGCCACGGTTCTTCATCATCTGCATCGAATGAGCGGTTCAGTGATTGTTGCTTATTCTGCAACCTCATCTCCTCGTTGAACTTCCTTATGAACGCTTCCACTCGCCGGTTCAACTCGTCCTGACTCAGCTGCAGCTCTTTCCTCAGAGTCGTCGTAGTAGTTGCTGCGGCACCGGTGGCACACACCATCGGATTCCTCCTCCTCCTCCTCCTCCTCCGCTCCTTCACCGCCTCCGATCTCTTCATCACGGCCCTCGCTTGTCCCTCCGTTATAGCCTTCCACACCTCCTCCAGCGTCGGAGCCGCCAGCGGAGTCATCTCCTGCGGCGGCGTCCACGTGGTCTCCGTCGCCACCGTTCGGTCTTCCTCCGTTACAGCCACGCCGTTCACCACCACAGCCTTAACGTCCACGAGAACCGTTGGATCCTCTTCTACGGGTGGCGGCAGTGGAGGCTTAGTGACGTAATAAGGAGGAGGAAGTGGTTGAGGAGGAGGAGGAGGAGGGTGGTGGTGGAACCTGGAGGAGGCGGCGATGGTGAGGATGATGGCGTTGAGGAGGAGGAAGACGTAGGGTGGCTTGAGGCACGTGAGGAAGAGGTTCCACGTGAGAGGCACGTGGGTGTAGAAGAAGTTCATGATGATTGGGACTGAGAGGTTCAGTCCCAAAGCAGTGAAGAGAAGCCATGCGGAGATTAGAAAGAGTTTGAGGGAATTGAGCAGGAGCGCCATTTTAATTGTACTTCCTAGTGTTGTACATGTGTTGTGTTTGGAGTACTGTTGAATTGAATTGAGTAGAATAGAAGGATTCGAACGTAAAAAAGGGTTACTTATGTAGGAGAGTGGGAGCTAACTAGCGTATGGGACGTGGGCCATGCTGAAATCTAAATTAATTGTGATGCATTTAGCTATACACATGGAGATTCTTTGGAGGGTACATGAAATATATTAAGAAAGAAGCACTTGCGTACATGTATATTCTATATTATTTATAATCATTTGATATTAATTTTATACTTCAATTTACTTCTTATCTATAATTGAATAGAGTATGGCAGAACTAAATGGGTTATCCTTCATTTAATGATGAATGAGAAGTGAATAATTATAATATTCTATATCAAATGAGTATATATGATATTTTTCTATGTAATATGGACCTAAAATGAATGGGACATACAACTTACACTTTATTAAGTTTTTTTATATTTATTATTTTAACTAATTTTTCAAATCAGATAATGATGTTTTTTTGAAATCACATAATGATATGCATTATCATGTGTATGTATGATAATGATAATTTGAGTCATTTATTTATAATAATTGACTGAGATTAGGTATTTATTCTTTATCTTATAACTCATTGCAAATTGTCAAATTAATTTTATATTATATAGAAATTTTCTGTCTTTAAATAATATTTTTTTATCATTCCAATCATTTAGTAACACTTAATAAATAGATATTATATATTTAAAAATTTAGAAATTTATTTTAATTATTATTTTTTTCATGTATGAATAAATAAATAATTTGGAGATATGAAAGGGACGCCGTTTTGGATAAGAAGATTTCCATCCACTACTCCGTTTATGGTATTCCATTTTATGTTAGTGTTACATCATATCATATATTTACACAATAAAAATCTGACAAAATAAGATGACTTGGGTGTGTGATCAAGTGGGCAAGTCGTGTGGAGCCTCATGCAGCTGAGGCTCCCGCAATCTTGGTACAGAGCGCCGTCAACGTGTACCGTTGGATGTGAATGGTTGTTATTTTTCGTGTAACTCTCGAGCAGGCCAGGTCGACCTTCAGGTTTGTCCTTTACTCGCGTTTATCGGTAATAACTGCTTTGACTGAATGGAAACAAGTTTCATCACTTGCTGCCGCCTTATAGTTTTCTAAGCAAGGACATAGGTGATAAATGTGCAAGAACACTTGGTTGGATCGAGTTGCATTCTCTCGATGACTTGACCCTTTGGTCTTATTACAAGGTCGATCAATGTTGTTATTGATGATGTCGCTGGCTCTTTATTCGGTAGTAATAAATGAAGCAAAAATATTATCCTAATATTTATAAATTTGTTTGATTGGGATATTTATTTTTTTATTATTGAATATAATAATAATTTTTTTTTCACCTATCTATTATATTCAATAATAATAAAATGAGTGTTTTAATTAGACATTTATTTTTAGATTTTGGAATAACAATGCCTTAAATGAAGTTAGGCTTGATTTTGTAGTACTCTTTGAATTAGCATTTTTATTATGGAAAATATAAGTTAATTTTTTTATTTGTAGACAAGAAAGAAAAATAGCTTGAATACTTTTATTACTCTTAATTTTTAAAAGCCATGGATGATCTTGAGATCTCCTTATAAAGTATTTTTCAGAATTGGGTCCAAAATTTAAAATACTAATACATTTTTATTCATTAATGATTTAAATTTCCAAATTAATTCTCTTTTAACATTTTCATTCATTACCTTTTTTTAAATTTTAAAAATAATTTTATAATATATTTATTAAATATTACTATTGTTACTTCTATTCATTAAAAGCAATTTTTATATTATTTTACTAAACAATTATTACTTTTTAGGAGCAAATATATATTATTTTTAAAGAGGTTAGAGAGCCTAACGAATCTAGAAAACCACAATATTACCATGGTGATTTCTATAGAACCTTCCCTTAAATAAAGGGTACTAAACCCTTTCTTAGCTGGTCCAATGTGATTTAGCCACCTAACTAATTTTGTCCATCACATCATTATTTCCAATTTTATGCATACAACTAATTATTTTTATTTGGTTATAGTTTAACCCTAAATTTGATAAATCCTTGTCACAGAAAGAAAGAACCAAAGACGTAGTCAAAGATAAGTGTTATAATCTTAGAGACTCCTAAAATATCTATAAACAGTAGTTATATGTATTTGTAAAATATTAGAATTTTTACTCACATACTCACTCTCACAATGTCACCTAAATGACTAAAAAAGTCTAGAGTCATTTGAGTAATTGTTCTTAATTTTCTTTTTTATTTTCCTAGGCCTAGATTTCCTTTATTTATTTTACACTTTTTGTACTCTATTGACATTTATTAATCAAATACTTTACATTATGCAATTTTTCTTTCTTTAACATTCATACACAACACACAAATCACATTACATGTTCAATGCTCATCTCATTCACATGTGTTTGACACTCAATTCTTTTTGGTAGTGAACCCAAGAGGAGTAGCTTTTTGCTTCTTGAATCAAGATTTTGAAAAACAAAGGTTGATGTACAAAGTCAAGTTAAAGCAATTTGATCTCATATGCAAAGGAAATTGTCGATTATTTATTGTCTACAATAAAATTGGGTCTATACATAAAATTAAAAATGAGGCTATGGTGGACAAAATCAATTATGTGACTAAATCACATTAGGCTAGCTGAGGGAGGGTTTAGTACTGTTTATTTCTGGAAGGGTTCCATAGAAACCACCTATTACCAAACCATAACCTTGTACTCCATTGTTACAATTTTTCTATTCATTGAATTTGTTTTATTATCTTCGTTTCTAATTAATGTAAGAGATCACCGACCTCTCTTCACTAATTCAGATGATTCATGGAATCATAAAAAATGAATGACATTAATGACGAGATTGAGTCTAAGCCACTTACCGTAAGGGGATCCCTTGTAAAAAAGGGAGTGGAAAGTGGAAACACGTTGAAATTGCATAAACGTGGTGTGTGTTTTAATTCGGCGCTTGTAGAATTGATTTTACATATAATTAATTTTATCATAATTGATTTAAAAATAAAATAATTTATATTTAATAATTTTTTTAAAATTAATTCAAACAGAAAATAAGGAATTTTCGCTCCTCCTATAATCAATTATAGTGATCAAAATTAATTTTAAAACTTAACGATCAAATACGGTACAAAATTATCCAAATCAATTTTGAGGGGGTAGAATTATCAAACACGTGGCTATACTATCTAGTCGTTGGGTAGAAGTATTTATGGTCTATAACGAAGAAGCACAATTTCAACCTGTTCACACGGAATCTAATTGTGACCACACTTGATATAATTAAGAGCATTAGTTGAGACCACCAGTTGACTCAATATAGCTGGACTTAGTAATTAAGCAATAGCAAGCAGCGTGGATCTACACGACAAACTTACACTTCTCTCCCGTAGTCTCAAATTTTATACATTTTCTGACCGTTGTTTTGTTATAATTTTCATGTAATATTTATCTCACATTACTTTCATCAAATAAATAGAAAGAAATTAAAATTATCCAGCAAATAATATCCTTGAGTTAATTACTTATATTTCATTGAACTTCTTGCTACAAATTATCACTTGATTGGTTATGAGTAGATTTCTTGTACAGTTTTTCGAAAGAAGAAAAAAAGATTACCATACCAAAAAAAAGACAATATAAGTGGATTATTACTAGCTAATTAAATATTTAATATCTGATTAATGAAAAATGACGTGATATGTGTGCTCATGAGAGCCAAACATGTATATATATATATATATATATATATATGAGACTGTCTTAGTCATTGGTGGGCATGGATGACGTGTGGGCCATGTTTAAAATCATTAAAAATAATAAAAAGGAAAAAGAAAAAGTGAGAAAAGCTCTAGTGATCTTCTAAATTCCGTCCAAATGATCTAAAATTCTTAAGTTTAAGGTTTAATTCTCTATAATATCCGATAAAGTTGAATGTTAGTTAACTGACTGATACTGACACCCAACTAAATCCAATTTTTTTGGTTTGGACATTTCAACCCGCAGTTTTAGGAAGTTGTGGATGAAATCTCTATGAGAATATACACCATCGCGGGCTTCGATGTCCTTAACTTTTGTTGATCCTTTAGCTCAAGATGGAGAGATGACACACCCTACCCACTTGATTTAGCACAAATTTGGGCCCTACCATGGCCTCTCTTGGTAAGAGATAAAATGGTCGGTTCAATATTAAAAAAAAAAAATTTATAGAGTTTTTCAATTGATCGGTAAAATTGACTTGTCTCGCGCGATCGGTGTGAAAGACGAAAGTGCCTTGTATTTGCTTGAAAGGCTGAGATAAAAGTCGTTGTGATGTGGACGACACCTCCACTTGCAAGTAAACCCTGAAAAATCCACAACTCATAATTATTCTTATACTCAGGATGGAAATAATAACCAACAAAGAATTTTCGTTGTGCCTTACGTATACTTCGAGTATAAGGTAACGTCCTTCTTGATATTTTTTTTTTACCTAAAAAGAAATAGAAATGATATTTGTACACCACCATATTTATATAATACACTAAACTTACACCACATTTCATGACAAAATAAGCATATAGGCAACGTATGAAATATGGAAGGGCAAATGAGAAAAGAAAAATGTTAGAATGATGACAATGTTGTGATTATGGGAAAAAAAAGTGCATTTTTATTGAGCTAAAGAAGAGAAAGAAGAAGATTCTCTCACCTACCTAACTTCAAAAGCTTCTATTCCTTTCTCTATTTGTCTCGTTCCTCTCTCACTCCCTCAGCTCTCGTCATCGCTCACAAGAAGAAGAAGAAGGAGAATCAATCTTTAACATAGCATACAAAATCAATCCTCATACATGAAAGGCTTAACTCATTTCATTTTTCTTGTTTGATTTCTTCAAGAAAGTATAGGAGATGACAAATGAAAATGATGTCTTCTACCTCTCTTCACAATTTGTGGATCAGTTTCTATTTGTAAGGTATGTGAGTTTATCATTTCCATTTGATATTTCATGTATTTGTGATTTGTGTCATAAAATATGGATGATTATTATTATTTTTTAAAATTTTTTCACCAAGCAAAAAGCAATTTGAAGAAATTAATCCTCACACATGAAAGGCTTAGCTCATTTCATTCTTCTTTTGTTTCACTTCTTCAATAAAGTATAGGAGATGACAAATGAAAATGATGTCTTCTACCTTTCTTCACAATTTGTGGATCAATTTCTGTTTGTAAGGTATGTGGGTTCATCATTTCCATTTGATACTTCATGTATTTGTAATTTATGTCCTAAAATATGGATGTTTATTTTTTTTTTTTTGAATTTTTTCAACAAGAAAATAATTTGAGAATGACTTTGTTAGAAATTGATATTTGATGTTATTATTGAAAATTGGAGTTAGAAAGTTGTAAATGCGTGTTACGAACCCGTGCTAAAATCTTGTAAATCTATGAAAAAACATTGTAAATCCTTTTTAAAATCTTGTAAACCTATGTTATACATAGATGATTTAAGAAATTTTTTTCACCACCAAACAATCTAAGCGTGACTCTGTTAGAAGTTAACATTTGATGCTATTATTGAAAACTAAAGTTAGAAAGTTGTAAATGCATATTACTAACTTGTAAACTCATGTTAAAATCTTGTAAACCCTTTTAAAAATATTGTAAACCCGTGTTACACATTTTAGATTTTTTTCAACAACAAAATAATCTAAGAGTAGCTATGTTAGAAGTTGACATTTGATGCTATTATTGGAAACTGAGAGTTTGTTAGAAGTTGAGGAGTCGTTATTATTAGAAACTAGAGTTAGAAAGTTGTAAATATATACGTGTTATGAACTTGTAAACCAATGTTAAAATCTTGTAAACTTGTGATAAAAAAACCTAGTAAAACATTGTTAAAATCCTATAAACCCATGTTACTTAGTTGTAAAGTAGTTATTAATAATTTTAAATATGTTATAAATACCTACAAAGTGGTGGTAAGCAAATTGATGACCTATTGGGTTATACTTTCAAGCTCGTTGTAAATAATTTTAAACTAGTGATAGAAACCTGGAAATTGGTATTTAAAGCTTGTAAACCCGTGGTAAAAAATTGTAAAGTCTTTGTGTATGCATTTGATGCTTGTTTGTTGAGGTATGTTTTGCATGACAACTATATTGTTCTTGAACTTTAGGCTTTTGTTTTTGTTGCAAGTTTTTTATTATACTCAATTGGAAAAAAATCAAGGATTCAATTAATGTTGATACAAATTTTCATGTTGAAGTTGAGATGGGTCATCAAAAAAATTCTGAGATGGAGATGCTTGTTGTGATTTTTTTGATTTGGCAGTTATGTTTGTGATGTGTTTGATTTGGTTATTTCTGTGGTTGCCTGGGTTTGGCTTGAGGATTTTGGGATAGGGATGGTTTTTGATAAGTGATGGAGTTGGATGTTCCTGATGATGTTGTTGGTGTTGTGGTTATGTTGCAGGGCAAGGGAGAATTCCTTGCTCGGAGGCTTCCTCCCTGTAACTTTCTTCTCTTTTTGTGCCTAGCTACTTTTATCTTTTTCCGCAAACGATGATGATGGTGGTAGTGGGGTTGGGGGTGGATGTGGAGGTTGAGGGATGGAGGCAGTGGGGATGAGGGCAGAGTGAGTGTGGTGGGGTGGGTAGGGCAGGGAAGTAATTTAGGATGGGTGGGGGCTTTACTATTCCTAACTAGACATGCCACGTAAGTAAGGCTGGACTTAGCAGTAAGGATACTAATTTTACTTTTTTATGTTATTAGGGACTAAGTAGGTAATTTTCTTTTGTTAGGAATCAAATTGTTTGATGCCAAAATTATCAGGACTAGTTTGGTGGTTTACTTATTATTTATATCATTTTTCTTAATATCCTATTTGTCAAACGTTAATGGATATTTTGCAAGGGAGAAAGTAATAAAGACGAGAAAAGGCAAAAGCCAAGCATTCAAAAGAGAAATATTTTTTTCAACACTCAATATTTTGTATTTCGTATAGCACAATCTTCACCTTAAATTTTGTAGAAACTCTCTTTTAACCCTCTCCACCTTCTTCCTCCACTTTTAGATGTGACTGGATACCCATTGACAACTATTTTTTGATATCAAAACAACACAACTCCATTAATGCCTAGGCCCCACATCATTTAACTAGCACTGGTTAATGGTACCTGCCACTTAGTAACAACCATATGTTTGATTGAATAATGTTACGCTTTAAATTAAGGGTTTATCCAGTCAGTGCATTGGTTAAGGAATCAGAAATAGAAAGTCTAGTATTGAAAATATGTATTTTTATGTTATTAAAGTGTAAGGCTCATAAAAACTTTTAAATCTTACTCTTTTTAGTATCCTTAGTTCGTATCTTTAGGATATTAGTTAGTAAAATTCATAAATTAAATATGCATGTATTTCCACATTAAATAAATGGATAGGATTTTGACTATCTAAGACAGTTCCTCTTGGTTGGATCCGGAGCCATGAATTGTGACTCAGCAAATCGTGACTTTAATCAATAAATTGTTTGAATGGACTATGTGAGTGAGAGATGTTATTACACGAAAATGGAATAAGATGGCGACGAAAATAGTAAAGGATAAGGGGAGTGTAACGGTTAGCCCAACTCCGAAGTTTGAAGTACAGAACTCGAGATTCAAAAAGTCAAGATCTATCACCCCTCAAGCTTTTTCTCTCCACTGTCTATTCCCCATGCCTTGACGTAGATCGTTAAGGAGAAGAGTTTAGATGCAGCACTCCATATGAATATGTTTTAGAATTAATTTAATTTTAATACACTGGAGACTATCCTAAGAAAAGTTATATATTAAGGATCTAAAAGTGGACAAATTTAAAAGTTTTTGATGTGTTTAATACATTAAAAATTTAAAAGCTTTGATTTCCAAATAAAAACCTTATACTTTTAAAATCTTAAGAAGTGTCCTAGGATATTCGTTAGTAAAACCCATATAGTAAAACTTTACATAATTATCCGTTCATATAATGTTATATTAATAAATATAGTCAATTTTTAAAAAATTATATAAAAATTATTTAATTAGATAATAGTATTTTAGTATAATTAAAATTAAAATCTATGTGATGACAAAAAAAAAATTATATGTTTTATATTTATTAATAAAGTGATGTTTTAGTTAAGAGTGATTTTTAACTTTCAATTTTATTTAACGTGTCACTCTCTCATTGCAAAAATGATAATGTATTTGTTCAATAAAGAGTAAAAAAAAAATTGATGTATTTTGTAATTTTGTTGGCTGTAATAATGTCTTGTCCAATAGCACCTCGCTATCAAATGTGGGGCCATAAATCAGTGTTGAAGTTTAAAACACAACAATAAAGTTTTCCTTTGGGTTTAGTTTTCACTTTTATTTTTAATTATTTAAATTTTATAAAGAAAATATTAAAAATTTTAAAAATTATAAATTTTAGTTTTCAATTTTTATTTTAGTTTTTAATATTTCTTCATAAAATTTTAAAAACTAAAAAAAATCTTAAACCAAACATGCCCTAAACACTCTCCTTCAATTTATGCTACAATATTCAAAATTGGCATGTTCACATTTAAGGTTTTCTAAAACAAAATGAGAAATGTTAATTGTATTAATAGGTTATGAATTTATCGAATTCACATCCTATTCACTATTAAATGGGGTGTTGACTTTACTTAAATAAGATCCACTCCATCTAATAGTGAATGGCTTTATATTGTGTCATATATTCATGAATACAAATAACAACTCAAAAATAGTAGCTTAGTTCAAACCATGCATCACTGTAACTTGTTAGTTTTAAAGAACACCTACTTAACTATTTTTTCCAAATAAAACAAACGAATTTACTATATGTTAATCGTTGACTTATTACAAAAGTAGTATGCTAAACTAATTTATCTATGATACGGGAAAAAAAAGTTGTAGGAATTCAATTCACACGTATAAAACTATAATAGGTGTTATTAATGACATATAATGACTACGACAATTTATTTTGTTTATAACTTTGGTCTACCTATGTTTTTTTCCGAACAACGCTCTTATAGATCTCAGTGAAAAGGCATAGCGTACACTTTGGGCAGCTATAGATAAATACGTAGATAATAAACATGCCTGTGTTTGGGTTAGATATGTAAAAGAATTAATTCTAAATTTTTAACACTTTATGTTTGTTTTATATTAGTATTAAGTATAAGTGCATAACTGCCTTTGAAGTGCTGTCATAATAGAAGCAAAAAATAAAATAAAATATCTTGTAATTCTCGTCCAATTTAAAATCCACCGGTATATAACTCAAACTGACACCAGGATTTGGCGACTTGTCATGTCCCTTCCCATAATTTAATTTCGAAGTATTGAATAATCCAATCAAATTATTCCGCTTAAGAATAGTTTGACTTTACTTTTATAAATTGTGTTAATCAATATGAACGGTTTTTTTTCCTCGAGCACTTTTTTCCGGTCAGGTTCCTTGGGTAATTTTAAAGGGCTTACCTACCCATATTTGTTTATTGGTAAGACACCTACCCATTTTTCGGTCAGGTTCTTTGAGTAATTTTAAAGGGCCTACCTACCCATATTTGTTTATTGGTAAGATACTGCCCATGCATCAAATGGATATATAGGACAGTTTGTTATGAGGCCCAAGATTCCAAGCCCAAATGGCATATGCTAAAGATTATTAGGACTAAAAGAAAAAAGTTTAAGATTATTCATGATAAAAAAAATAAAGAAGCTAAGGAACCCTAGCACAACGGTTCTCATCCCCCTCCCCTATCTACCAACAACCTCCAACCCCCACACACAAATTTCTTTAACCCCATCTCTTTTCTTCTTTTTTTTTTTTTGTTTGAAGGGGGAACTGGTCGTATAGAGTTGGCTCAACCCTTCTATGATAGTTTCCAATAACTTATTCTTTGTTTTTATTATTTTTTATTTGTCTTTGTTCTATTTGTTTCCTAACCTTTTCCATTGTAAAAGAGTATGTTGACATCCCGCTCGCAAGTTTTCTTGGTGGTAGTAGTGTATGGACCATAAAGGAACATAGTTCTAGCGATGGTTGTTACGTTAGTTGTATTGAAGGGCTATGCTAATAGATGATATATCTACCTCTCCTGATGGGTGTATGGTTGGGTCTTGTTGATCTTGTGGTGTTTGCACAATTTCTAAGGCTATAAGCCTCTAAATTATGTATCTTGATGTGTCTATTGTATGTTCCTTTTTATTTTTATTTTTTTGGGTGATTGTTTATATTATGTTTCTAGCTATGTACGTGTCTTGGTTGTTTGAACTATATATATATAGTCAAGCTTCTTGCAACTTAGAAGGAAAGAAGTTGATCCAATTTGAGTATATTATGGAAGATTAATTATAGGATTGGAAAACTTAAAGAGTTTTAAGAGCAGTACCGATGCACATCATTTTCTCCTACTAGATTGAAGGCTTGTTAGTGTTCGTTTATCACTTAGCTTGTAATTTTGTTGGGCCATTATGCCCTAATCGCCGTGGGTTATACTTAAACTTGTAATTTTTTTTATTCTCAGGTAGTTGACTTCCTAAGTAAATATATGTGTTTTAGAACGAAGATTAGAAATCAAATTAGTTTTGTATTTCTCTACTTACAATTGTTTCTCTTTAAGATTGAGTTCGTAAGCTTTATGAGGATTAATGGTGAGCAAGTGAGTGAGCAAGTAATGTGATAGGAACTCCTAGTATGGCTGTGTGTTAAACAACAATACCCATTCCATCTGGGAGTTTGGGGGATGATCAGTGAAGTTCTCCCCTTTTTCACCATGAGGACGCCGTCTATTCCTCACCCTAGCCTTCTTATGATTGTGCTAGCCTCTTTTTTCTCTCTCCTATCACTCTGCCTTTTTTTCACTCTTAGTAACGTGTTCCTGTGGTAAAAGGGTGAGGGCTCCTATATGCTACCAGACAAGACACTAAGGTGGCTCTGCAACATGACAGAACTTCTCTTTTACGTGACATGGGTTGATGGATGGAACGGGTATTGGGCCAGGAGACAAGTGGATTATATTTGGGAAGTTTTACAAGGGTGAACATAGATTGGGCAGCGTTACTAAATATCGGTCTTTTCCTAAAAACACAATTCACCTCTCTCACGGCGTACTTCTTCTAGTTAAGGAGAACTTCCCCAAATTCCCTTATGAATGTCCCCCTTCTTGCAGGCCTAGGAACTTTGGGCAGGGGGTCTGTATCGCTCAAATCCACCATACCACAAGAAAGTTAGTTTCCTCTGGGCCTATCCCCAATCCATGAACATTCCCCCTTGATGGGCTTCATCCATGCATCCATCAATTTCATGGGCTCAAGATAGGGCCCAACGCATCTCACATCACTTGGTCTTACCTGGTATTTGATATCCAAATCATTTTATCCAAAAACGGTATGGAACAATATGATATCTAGTTTTTTTTTTAAAAATGATAAAAATAGTTTAAGAATATTTATAAAAGAAAACCCGTAAAATTATAAAAAATTTTGGTTTCCCTAATATAACCCAGATTGGGTTAAATATTGATATTGTTAGGCTCCAAGCCAAACAAACACCTTGAAGGATGTGGTAGTTTGTTGAGGGGAGTTTAATTACATATGGAATTTGCAGTTGTTGTTCATTATACAAAAAGAATAGGATGACCATTGTGCAGGGTACACACAGGGACGAATCTGCATACACAATGAGCGGCGTTATCCCCACTAAACTTTAAGTATTTTGTGAGTAATAGGATATAAATATGTACACATTTGCCTGTCATTATTTTATAAAATTTGACCTCTGTCCAAATGAAAAAGTCTGTGCAACTTTTTTTTTTATCATGCTTATACATTATATTCACTTTTAGTATCTAAATTTCCTGGATCTATCACTGGATACACATCTAGTGAGGAATTAGAGATCTTTCATTTTATGGCTAAGGAATAGTGACATGTGAAGATTAAGTCGATTTGGCATGGCAGGGGAATCTTAGGTTTTTGAAGTGTAAAATGAAGTTGTTTGGGAAAGTTGAAAAATTAAATAATCTTAATAATCTTTTATTTATAATCATTTTTCTATATAATCGATGAAGATAAAATCAATTTATGTTTGGATATGTTAATGGAAAAAATAATTTGTTTTGTAGCATCAGTCAATCACAACTGTCCAAAAATTTAAAGTTAACAAGCAATTGTGACTAAATTATCGCTATTATTATTATTAAAAAAGAGTAAATTTTTTTAAATGATAAATAAGAGAGAGGGAAAAAATATTTATTTATTTATTTTTTGAAAAGGGGAGCCAAACAATAAAACCAAAAGAAAATAAGTTATCAGCCCACTCCAAACTAAACAAGACAAACCTAAAAATCAATTCATGAAAAGCAAAAAACTAAGCCCAAATTGATATGGTTATCTCAACGCCGAATATATATATTTTTTTCTGACCATTTATTTTAAAAAAGAAAAAAACTAACACAAAATGACAATTTACTCAATGAGAGTAAACAATCAATTTGGTCATAAGATTTTATACAATTTTAGAGTTTGACAATAATTTGATTTCACTGTCAAATTTACAGTGACACCGTTGTGAGATTCTATTCTACTTGCTACATAGTCGAAAATTTGAAAAAAAAAAAAAAAAAGGAAAAGTTAATTCCAAGTACCCCACCTAGGCTGGACTGGCAGACACTGTTCATGCCCGCTCTCCACTTTGGCACTTTCCCTGTTTCTCCTCCAACCCAATCTCCGCCACCCAACTCCCGTACACCGCCATCAAACCGGAGCTTGATCCCCAAAAGCGCCACCAAATGGAATTAAAAAACAATACATAGATTTTTGTCATAGACTAACCCGGCTGCAACAGGAAAAGCCACAGAAATGATCCATCACTCTAACTCAGATAAACAATTTATTTCCAGAAACAAACAGTAATTACAAAAGGTTTCTCACTCTTCAATCGCGCCCATTCAGAGTAGAAGTGGGAAGGAAAAGTTCAAGGTACACAAAAGCTTAAACTTGAGCCATATGTGTCATACATTCACTCTTGGATTTCATGATTTCATCATCGTCAATTTCCTCAATCTTCATCTTCTTAGTAGTCCGAGCAACAACATCATGTCTTAACTTGGTCTATTTGTTATCTGATTCAAAATATGTAACTTGTACCTTTTTGTTGGATCAGGCCTGATGGAGGCTAGCCGGAGTTGGGTGGTTGCCGTGGGCGGCGCTGTTGGGTGGGTTGAAAGAGAAACAAAGGCAGAGAGAGGGGCGGCGAGCTCGTGGTGTCTCTTACGGCTGCTGCTTCTGTGTCAGTAGTCATCGTCCTTCTGACATACATACATGATGATAATGATGATGATGATGATGAAACTCACTTATCATTAATTTTTAACTATTCCTGAAACTGAAACTCCTCTCTCTCGCATTCTATCTGTGCTTTGATGTGGGTGAGAGAGGCCTATGGTGCGATGGTGTCGGGGTAGAGTAGAAGACAAGTGGGAAGATGGAGAAGAGAATATACTTGTATTGAAGGATAATTTTGTAATTTTAACAGCTAAACAAAAAGGACCATGTGATGTGACGATAATTTTGTAATTTGCTACCCACCTACCTATCTACCGACCTTTTTTTTGGCATAAAAAGTATTATTTGTTCTTTCAACTTATAATAATAATAACATATTTTCATCTATTATTAAAATAAAAATGGGATATGAATTTTATTAACATTGTATCTAATAATAAATAGGAATATATTAATATAATATTTTATAAATGATAATTAGAAATATCATTTCTCTTTTCCATTTTACAATTAAGCAAACAGTGGCTGGCGGCAGCATTACCAACCCCAACCAGAACCAGAAGCAGAAACTGAACCGAAGCTCCCCCACCCAACTAATTAATCCCCTTCCCCTCTTTTTCAATTTTTTTTTCCTCCACTCAGTCAGCCACACACTCACGCGCACCGACCAAATCCTCCTTCTCTTCTTCCTTCTTCCTCACTCATTCATTCATTCCCCCAAACACGCCCCTATGGACTCTCCCAGTGTTCTGGCATGTTATCTCTCTCTCTCTCTCTCTCCCCTCTTCTTTCTCTATTTTCTTTCTTTCCTCACAAAATCTCACCTACTACTAACACAAAGGAACAACGAAAAACTGCTCTAGTCTAACTAATTCCTCACAAAATGCTTTTTTTTTTTTTACCTAAAAAAATTTCATTTAGTTTTTCCCTGATTTTCTTCAATTATCTTTTTGCTATATCCATGGTTCAATCTTAAAACTCTTTTGTTTTAATTTCAGGTTGCGTCGCCGTCTTCTTCGGGAGCAATGAGGAAGAGCCCGACCTTGATTTGCGCACCTGTAATGGCGGATTCCGTCGACAAAATGAAGGTTGACGTCAACAAGGCCAAAGCCAGTGGTGCTGACCTTGTTGAAATTCGATTGGACTCTTTGAAGACCTTCAATCCTCATCAAGATCTCAGCGCTCTTATCAATGACCGTCCTTTGCCCCTCGTATTCACTTACAGGTTTGCCTACTATTGCTATACTCATGATATTGTGGGTTTTTTTTGGCTTTGTATGCTAAGCTAAGTGTTTGAATTTGGAATTTGTTGATCGCTGTCATATGATTTGTGCATTGTAAATGATGGGACTTTTAATATATATTTTTTTTGTTAGGCCGAAATGGGAAGGTGGTATGTATGATGGTGATGACAACAAACGGTTGGATGTCTTACGGTTAGCAATGGAGTTGGGAGCTGATTACATTGACGTTGAATTTAAGGTTGTTTGTTCTTTTCCGCCCCTTCTTCTTTGTATATATACTCAAGCAATCAGATTTACTGGAATACAATTACTTGGAAAATATAATCCGAAATGAATCTTGCTCAATTCAGACGAGTTAGAGTTTGAGGAACACTCTTGAAAATAACGAGTTTGTGGTGGGTTCTGTTGATGTGATAATCCTGTTTTGCTGATTTTGTCTGAATCTAGTACATTACCTTTGTCTATCATATGGAGCAAAAATAGCTGTGGTGAACTTGACAACTTGTACTTGCTTAGTTTCATGTATATATTATTATTATTATTATTATTATTACTATTTTTTTTTTCATTCCTCATGTGTTATGGTCCAGGTTTAACTGTTCCATGTATTATGAATCAAGTCGTTCATTTCACCATGATGATGCTGTTGAAAATCTATATCCTAAAGGCACCTTTTGATTGTTAACTCACAGTTCTGCTGGTTAAATTTCAGTCTTTGCTTGATTCTTGTGGAAATATTAGGATATATCTTACCCTACTGGAATCCGGCATTGAGCTTTGCTTTAGGAACTCAACTGCAGGCTGAATGCCTGTAATTTCTCTGGTATATTCTTACACAAAGTAGGTCTAGAAATCTAAGGTAGTGAACTCAAAAGCAAGTAATTTATCCATGTACCCCATTTTGAACTTTTTTCCCTCATTTGATGAAGCCAGGTACTTTTTTCATACTATTTGCTATATGATGTGTGAAATCTGAAACTTGATGAAACATTTCCTGTTTCTTTTGCGCATCAAAAGGTTGCACATCAGTTCTATGACTCTATACGTGGGAAGACACTTGGTAAAACCAAGGTCATTGTTTCATCTCACAATTATGAACGCACTCCGTCAGTTGAGGATCTTGGAAACCTTGTAGCCAGAATACAGGCAGCTGGGGCAGACATCGTAAAGATTACAACAACTGCTTTGGAGATCACTGATGTGGCACGCATGTTTCAAATAATGGTGCATTCCCAAGTAAGACGCGTATGTAGCAATTCGGTCCATGGTAATCTGATTCTTAGATTGCAAGCTTGATTTTCTCTAAAATTCATACATTGAGGCTAACATATCATGTTTCAATAGGTTTTGGACTGTATGAATGTCTTATTTGTTAATGCTTAAAATTTTTGTGTTGCTAATTTCAAGTCCCATGACTATTATTCCAGTACTCCTCTGGTTCTGATTATACTTTTACTGGGAGCACTGAAATTTATGATTGCTATATGTTATATGATAATGAGTAAACTTCCCTTAACCATTGTTGGAATTTCCAGGTTCCATTTATTGGACTTGTTATGAGTGATAGGGGATTGATTTCACGGATACTTTGTCCAAAATTTGGTGGGTATCTCACGTTTGGTACCCTTGAGTCAGGAGTAGTTTCAGCTCCTGGTCAACCTACACTTAAGGATCTATTGTATCTATACAATTTGAGACGATTGGGACCTGATACAAAAGTATTTGGGATTATTGGAAAGCCTGTTGGTCACAGTAAATCACCCATATTGTTCAATGAAGCCTTCAAGTCAGTTGGGTTTGACGGAGTTTATGTATTTTTATTGGTGGATGACCTTGCCAATTTTCTCAGCACGTACTCATCTACAGATTTTGTGGGATTCAGGTTCTAACTCCTTATGATGATTGTTTTAATTTATTAAATCTAATATTGGTGCCTCTTGCAGGTTTACTATGATTAAGTTATGGTAACATGTGCTGGCTTCTTTATGTGTGATTGTAAACTTTTCTGGGTTTGCTGATAATGTTTGGAAAATAAGCTATTAGTCTGGTGCTTGTTCTTTTGTGGCTTGAGTTATTAATATGTTTAGCAACAGTTTAGAACTGAGAAAGGGTTGTCAAAGTAATTTAACAGCTTGAGTGTTGATTTTATAAGGATGTAAAATCATATTAAGCCTTTCCATAATTGCATTTGATGATTAAGTTGATTTGAAATTTGGAATATGTATGGCTCATTTCATGTGACCTTACATCACTGTCTAGAGTTGATGGACCTTTCTTTAATATTTACAATCTGCTTGCCTACTAATGTGTTGTTATACATCATTTATGATGCTTTTGAGTTTCATCATGCCACTCAGCTATACATATGATGTCGGTGTTATTTTATATGGTTTTTTTTTTTGTCTTATATACAAGTCCCAAGAGCATAAGGTCGCTTGAAGATTATAAATATAATGGTAATCCTTCCAAATCTAGGGATCTATGCCCTAGGGCCATGCAAGTAAGAAAATTTAACCAGTTTAGGAGCTGTACTTCAATGAATCTTGTGTGATTCGTATTTTCTTCAACTTCTATGAATCTTCCCATTGTTGAAATCATGAAAGTATCCATTTAAGCTCTTCGCTTTCTGTCTTTTGCTGCTCTATATCTCTTTTTCATTGTTCAGGTTTCGTTCTATTCAATGTTTTTTTGCTAGATAGTTAACTTTTAACAATTAATGGAGTTTGATCTTTAATGTATTTGTATTTCAGTGTTACCATTCCTCACAAGGAGGCAGCAGTTAAGTGCTGTGATGAGGTCGACCCTGTGGCTAAGGTATTTGTTTATTAAGTATTAACTCACATTTCGTTACATAGTGTGTTTGAAAATCTAATATCATTATTTGGGAGTTTTTATTCCACTCTTTTCTTAATTCTTTAAATTGGTTATGCGTGCAGTCAATAGGAGCTGTAAATTGCATTATAAGAAGGCCAACTGATGGGAAGTTGATTGGGTATAACACAGATTATGTTGGTGCTATTTCTGCAATTGAAGATGGGCTAAGAGGTAGTCGTTAGATTTAGTGGCAAGTCTTCTATGCTGGCTTTTTTACTGGTAACTGTTCCTCTGAATATGTTGTGTACTTTTGGAAGGTAAACTTGATGGTAGTAGCGCAGTTGTTTCACCATTGGCTGGTAAGCAGTTTGTTGTTATTGGGGCTGGTGGTGCGGGGAAGGCACTTGCTTATGGTGCAAAAGAGAAAGGAGCAAGGGTTGTGATTGCCAATCGAACCTATGGTAAGCTTCATGATTTGCCTTTTAATGCTTAGGGTATATTTAGTTGGGAGGTAAAAATGGGGTAGAAATTTTATGGATGAGCATTATGTATAATTTTACACATTGAGCTCATCTATGAAATTTTCCACCTCATTTTCACCCTCTGACCAAACACACCCTTGAAGTTAAAAACACATTTAATTGTTAATGTTCTTCCTGGACCATGCAGATAGAACTCCGTATGTGGGAGGCATCTGACAATTTGGTGAATTCTTAGAGTTGATTTTATGAATAAGAATTGTCTTCATCAGACGTGTCTAGCAATCATTACTGAAAATGTTACATGGTTTTGGGGATAATTATAGCGGTTTAATTGTGCAGCATCCCATTTGTTTGCTTTGGCTCGTATTTCTTGTGCAGTCTCAGTAACGAGCTTAGGACCACAACTTACATTCTGCAAATGTTAATTACTAACTCATTTAAATTTTCGTTGTTTACTCTTGTATGCATTAATTCTCCTTTTTCTTTTTAAACTTCCTCTCTTAAATAATAAAATGCTTTCTCTGCTTACTGTATTTCGACCGTCTTTGATGACTGGAGGAGCTGATAGTTATCTCCTGCCCATCATAGGAGAATACATTCATACATGCATGAATAGAAGATATCTATCAATTGAACTCGTACAATTCAAAATTCCCATTGCATATTTTTGTTTTATTTTTTATGAGCATATAATTAGTTCTGTGCCTTCCAATATTGGTACTTATCAAGGCATTAAAATATGCACTGTTAAATTGTTAACGTAATTATATCACATGCTTTGAGGCATATGGTTACTTGCCCTTGAAATCATTATGTTGCATTCACTGTATAGCTTTTCTGACAAACACTGTTGGCTATTATTTACATTCCTTTATTTAGCATATTACTAAATATTACATGTATTATTTATATATAGATCGTGCTAGAGAACTTGCTGATTTAATTGGAGGGGATGCTGTAGCCCTTGCTGATTTAGATAATTACCATCCGGAGGATGGTATGATTCTTGCAAACACAACATCAATTGGAATGCAACCAAAAGTTGATGAAACACCCATTTCCAAGGTTTGCTCTTTTAATATGGCTGCATTATACCAACTAGGGTCTTGTAATGTTGTTAGTGGAAGTTTTGAATATGATATGCCATTGACAATTCTATATAAACCCAATTTCCTAAAGAAAGTTTGATTTGTATTCAAATGAAATGTGATCATTGGTTATGAAAATGCATTTTTTATTGGTTGATATTTAGGTGTTGAATGTGGCATATCTAAATTAGAAGTTTATGTCTCATATTATATTATGATTATCCCTACTTCCATAACAGAAACTAAAAGAAGAAATTGAGAACCAATATGGTTGTTAATGCCTAAATGCTTCCTAAGCCTTGTCTATGACTTGACTTTGGCTTTTGATTTGAAATATTGATGCTCTCTAGGATTGTGTTTTCATTTGGTATAGTTGAATTCAACTTGAACAAAAATGCCAAAGTCCTGGCCAGCAAAAATGTACTCACTCTTTAAGTGAAAATGGAGCATTGGCCAAAATAAACGCATTTCCAGGAGCCTTTTACGTTTGGCACATAGTGTTTTGTTCTAGATAGGTCTCAGTCAAATATTATTAGTATGAAAGCGAAAGATCTCATTATATGGAACATGAGTGAGTTGAATGCCAGAGAACCAATCATTCTTCTGTTTATGCAGCATGTCTTGAAATATTACTCCCTGGTTTTTGATGCTGTCTACACGCCCAAAATGACTAGACTTTTGAAGGAAGCAGAAGAAGCAGGAGCCACTGTGGTAACAGGATTGGAGATGTTTCTTGGACAAGCATATGGACAGTATGAGAAGTTTACAGGAATGCCAGGTAAGCTGTATGTAAACATTTTAATAAAATGAGTTAAATTTACTTTTTGACCCTGTTATCGCAGTCTGTACTTGATTTTATCTCATTGGTTCGGACATCTTATGCTCTTAACTTTTGCAGCACCAAAGCAGCTGTTCAAAAAATTATGGAAAAGTACTGATGAGGTTTGCAAACTCTAACTTCTATCTCATTGATCATGTTTTCCAACATATATAAAGTTCAAAAGTTGCTTTTAGTTTATTACTCCATCCATGTTTGTGCTGTCGTTGGGTTAGTGAATTTGATCGTGTCTATGGGGTTTTGACTGGGGAACTGGATACACTGACTGTTGCCTTGTTGCAATGTAGTTTTCCCCAGAATTTGTGTTCTTTATTTAAACAATTTTTTTTTTATTTATTCAAAAACTTGAATTTATATTATGCTCAACTAGTTGAGCAAAGTAGCAGGAACTAATGATGCCAAAGCATTTTGTATTATACTCTTCAAACACATTACTTGCTGTACATTGCCAGTTATACTCTTCAAAACACATTTTGTATTATGCTGAAAACATTCTCGGAAGCAATGACTGCAGGTCTTTCAACTAGCTTTTCGTTTATTTGTCCTATTTTAAATTAGTTTAATGTAAAAAATGGGAGCGATGATGTCAAATATATTGCTTTGAAGAAGTTTTTTCTCCCCCTGTTGCAGAGATGGTTTATGGTTGGTTTACAAATGCAAGAAGCAAGATGGTCAGCAGAGCATTGCTGCATGTGCCGGCAAGCTATATCTGTTCAAATTGTATTTGAATGGTGTGGGACTTTCTTTAGGGCTTAGTGATTTCTTGCATTTATCCTCCCCCTTCCATCGTTCCAATGTGGCTCCTGTTCCTTGAGCCAATTTTATGTATCTTACCCGTCAAGAGTTGTTGCCACTTACAATTAATATTTAGCAAATGGAATGTCTGTCAATTCTTGAACGTTGCTGCTTTGTACCTAACTTTTTTAAGCAGTAAGATACTTTGTTGCCCAATTAATTTTATGAAAAACTAAAAAACAAAAACCAGCAAGGTACTTATTTTTTTCTACCATTGTTTCTTTTATTGGTAATAGCGTTTGTATTTGTCCAAGCTTAGGTTTGCACTTTGCACAGTTAAATCCAAAACATAGTACAAATAATATTATAGCATCAAATTTTTGACTCAGTCATATTTCAGCCAGTTCTAAGGTCATGACAATGCTGCACACAAATTTTCACTCTTGTTTGAGGTAGACACAAATTTTAGAAAATACTTGTATAGGTACAATTTCGAGAATCTATGTTTAGGCACATTCACAAAATAGTTTGTGGGACTTATGGACGAGTGAATATATGTTTGAAAAAAGTTGATGAAATTTATTTTTATTGTGTGTCTAAATGTGATATGTTCTAGTCTCTGCAAAAATCTCTCCAAATGTTAACTGCGATGGATAGTTCAACAGAGAAAAATGCAGGGGCGAGGAGTATGCACACGGTAGCATGACAATTATTTTCCCTTTTTCAGCAACAAGGGTTTGAAGCAAGAAACTTAGAATCATTTAAGTGCAATTAACTGTTGAGCTGAGCAACCCATAACCACAAATCCAACCATACTATCTGGCGCACTTAACAATATAGAGTAATTGACAAAATTTTTATTACAATACGGCTAGCTAAAATCAATTGAAATTACAAATAGACAAACTATAGTTAGCTTTTCTTTTCCCCTAAATTTCTCTTTCAATAATTATATTTCGTAAAAAAATAATACGAGAGGTTATTTTGACTAATGAACTGTAATTCTAGTGGTTTTTTCTAATTTATGGGCTAGATGTTATTAGCATTGAGCCAGCAGTCTAATCTCCACCCCCATCTCCTTGATCTTTTTCTAAACGGGATTATTGGATAATTAAAACCACTTACCTTAGCGCGTGTTTGTTCTTGGAAAATAATTTTTAATTTTCATTTTATGATTCCTTATTTTCTCAGTTTTGTTAAGAAAATATTAAAAATCATAGAATCTGTAAAATTCAATTTTCAATATTTATTTTCAGTTTTCAGTATTTTTTTTTATAAAACTCTGAAGATAGAAAAGCTAAAAGAAAAATTAAAAAATTGTTTGCTTAAAACCAAGTCACCCTAAGCATTGTGTTTTCCGGTTAAACGGAATTCTAGTAATCCATTCCATGTCACCCACTGATGACATGATTGATATATCATTCCTCCTCCAATTTTCACAGTCCAATGCTTTTGTTCGCTTCGCAATCGTTCATAATTAGACGAAACTCACCATATTACTGCTCCCTTATCCAGATACATTTTTCCAATGTATTAAATTTTTGCTGATTTTTTAGAAGGCGGTTAAAAGTGGGGAGATGTACTACTTGTTAAGTGGGTTTGGGTATTTTAGGAAACTTAGCACTAAACTCATCGTTGATGAAACACCTTCCATCGGGAACACTCCCATCCAACGACGACGATTTCGTCTGTGTCTGTACCCAATCCCATTAATCTCGCTTCCTGAACTTAGAATTGTGTTTGTTGTATTTGTAGTCCTGTACGATATTCCCTATTTATTATTTATATACGCTGCTACTGCATATGGGTGACCCTGGCCCTCAGTCTCAGCCACTATTGAATGGGAGCGTGGCAGTGCTTTTTCTTCTTCTGCTGTTGGTTCCATTCCCAACTGTTGTGTGCTGGGGAAAGCAGGGCCACTTTGCAATTTGCAAGATAACACAGGTAAGTAACCATACCGTGCTATTATTCTTCACTTTTATTTGCCAAAACTCGTCAAATTTTGACTTCAACATCTCATTTTATATTCCTATCTCAATTGTTCTAAAACTAAATAGGTGCAGATGGGGATAATGAAGTAGTGAAGATCATGGTTGAATACTTTTTTTATATATTTATTTAGATGAATGGTCAGTTAGAATTTGAGTTGGGGGTGTGTAAGAAGTTGGGGGGTTTTTTTCTCAATCGTGAGATTTCTGTGCTGACTGCTGATAAATAGAGTTGTTTGGATGTTTGAAGGAGTATCTTAGTGAGGATGCCCTGTTTGCAGTGAAAAAGCTGCTTCCAGATTCTGCTGAAGGTGATCTTGCCGCAGTTTGCGCTTGGGCTGATGAGGTTCGCCATAATTACCACTTTCGTTGGACTGCTCCTTTACATTATGTTGACACCCCAGATTTCAAGTGTAACTATCAATACTGCAGTGAGTTTGGATCTTGTACTAATAGACTAATAGTATTGATTTGATGCAAGTCTTGTTGTGCCAACGTTATTGCATGTTTAGTCGCCTCAATGGCCATGCGCCTTGCAAATAAATAAAAGTGTGTGTGTCGTGATTCTTATAGGAGATTGTCATGATTCTTCTGGGCATAAACATAGGTGTGTCACTGGAGCAATATACAACTATACGATGCAACTCAAATCGGCCGATGCAGGCTCGGCATCTGAATTGAAATGTCAGCATTTACAGATGTAGATTCTTAACTTGCTCATTGCATAGGGATGTTGAGTCCTTTAGTTTACTGCTCTTCGTTTATTGATTACAGATAATTTGACAGAGGCGCTTATGTTCTTGTCACATTTTGTTGGAGATGTTCATCAGGTTTGTTCCTCCTAGTTCCGATTTAAAATCTAATGAACAGGATATGTAATTGTTTCAAAAAGTAAATACGATTTTCAAATCTTTGTTCTTGAGGGACATACCAGAGTTTGAGTTTTACCTATGGGTAGGTAATTTGAGAAATGAGAGCTTCAAACATTAGAGGATTTTTATTCTTCTTCAGACTTGGGCTTTAAAGGATTTGTTTCCATTTCCTGGTGCAGCCCCTACATGTTGGTTTCATTGGAGACCTAGGTGGAAACACAATAACAGTTCGTTGGTATCGGAGGAAAACAAATCTTCATCATGTAAGTGTTAAGGATCGGGTAGTACCCTGATTGATGTGTGCTGGCTTTATTCTGCAACCTAACTATCCTGTATTAGGCAACTTCTCCCATTGTTTACGGAGTCTTTGAGGTTAACTGAGAATGTGCTGTTACCTTTTCATCTTGCCTTTTATCAAATATTCATAGCTTTCTAAAAATTTTTTTTACTTGCATTGGAACTCCATATGATTATGGATTTCATATGCTCTTACTTCATTGATTGTGGGTTGTGGCTGGCAGAAAGAGGTTAGTGGGCAAGGGAAAGGTTGTCAATCTCTATCCCTAATTTGAGTTCTAGTTTCTATGCATGTTAGGCATACATTCCTACCCTTAGCATTTGATATTGAATTTAGGGATACCTTCTTGTATTAATATCCTACAGTTAAGCATGGGCAGCCAAAGATGCGCCAACTTTTGAAATTGCATTTTAATTTCACTGCCATTAAGCTCTTGTACATGTTCTTTTGGTTTTGATCTATTTGTATAATTCTTGGGCAATCCATCCTTGTCAATAATGCAGTAGATTGACTAAATTCAGTGAGTTTGATTTTCGTCCAGGTATGGGATAACATGATTATTGAATCTGCTCTCAAAACATTCTATGGCTCCGATCTTTCAACTATGATACAAGCTATTCAAAGGAATATTACAGTAAGTCATGATGTTATATATCCATACATCTATTCAAATGATTCAGACCCATCATAGATAAAGTGGAGTTTTTTCTTTATCATTACCCGTATTACTTGCTTGGACTTGTAATGTACAGATAAGTAACCGACTACTATTTTCGATAACCTTGTGTAGGATCTTTGGTCAACTGATGTATCCGTTTGGGAACATTGTGCACACAACTATACAGTTTGTCCAGATCGGTACATGTTTAATACATTTCCTGTTCAACTTTCTCTATTATTCACTATTGATGTTGAAATTTCCCATCTTAATCATCATACTAATTAATCCATGTGTTGTAAAATGTTTGCCATATTAACATATTACTAGGATTTTTAAAAACTTCTTAGAGACAATTAAATATAAAGAAATAATTACATCTTATTACTTGATTGGTTACAATTCAGGTATGCTTCTGAAAGTGTCAGCTTAGCATGCAAGTTTGCATACAAGAATGCCACACCGGGAAGCACTTTGGAAGGTATTTCCTGCTTTATCCTCTATCAACAAAATACTGTTACTTGATTTTCATGATCCTTGAAGGATGACCTCTCATAATTTGTTATTCTAATATTCCATAATGTAGATGAGTACTTCCTTTCTCGGCTGCCTATTGTGGAGAAGAGGCTGGCGCAAGCTGGTGTGCGACTTGCAGCCACCCTCAACCGTATTTTTACTTCTAAGGCCAGAATTGCTCAATCATAAAATGAAAACAAAAGCCAAGACCCATCTTCAGAGGGGTCCTTCCATGGTTCATATTGATGTGAAGTGTGAATCGTTTAGGCGTGTACCAAAAGTTTAGACTTGCCTATTCTTCTATAAAGTAACAATTATAATTTATGACTAGTTTATTTGCCTCTTCATTGATGCTTGCGTAGGGGATAAGGACAATTTGGTTGATATGGATTAGGCAAGTGAAGCAACCTCACTCTTACCTCTACCTAATGGAGGTGGTGTGATTGGCAAATGGCAATGTGAATCCTTCAGAGGTCAGCCATATATTGTTTCACGTAACCTTGTTGAAACTAGAGTCATCGAACAGTTACATTCAAGGCTCGAGATCCTAAAGGACTAACACATCATTTCTTGTGGCTTTGTGCCAACTTCTTAATTATTATTATTTCTTTAACTTAACGTGTATGTAACATTTTCTTTCAAATTTCTAAGCGCTTGTGTAAACAAAGAAATACTAAAATTAGGAGGAGAAAGATAGCTACGCATCAAGAACTAGTTATAGTGTTTGTCTAACAAAGAATCAACGACAACAATGACAACCAAGCTTTTTCTTACTAGATTGGGTGGGTTTTGTCACCTTCAATTCCAGAACACGACCCCAACATGACCAAGAGAAAAAGCGAAAGAGAAAGAAAAAAAAAAAGGAAAAACATAAGAACTTGACTTAGAAAATTCCTCTC
Source organism: Dalbergia oliveri (assembly GCA_030441495.1). NCBI lineage: Eukaryota > Viridiplantae > Streptophyta > Magnoliopsida > Fabales > Fabaceae > Dalbergia > Dalbergia oliveri. Next base: position 38,394,812 of record JAMLFY010000002.1, on the reverse strand, counting down.
CCCCCCCCTCCTATTAATTATGAATTTCCCTTCAATTATTAGTTTGATGGAGGCTACATGGTGAACTCTCTGACCATGACCATGATGGTTATGCAAGGTTTCTTTTTGTTCTCTTCAGTTTAAAGTGAAACTCTATATTACAACACGTAATCCTCACTCAAATTACTTAATACCACAATTGATTTGAGTGTGAAATTTTTTAAGCTTACCTAAAAAGTGATTCCAAACCTAACAATTAATGGTCCATGAATCAATTAAACTGATATAAGTATGGTTGAAGATACATGGCCAATCGCAATCACTAATCCTCCCATGTCTACACAATGCTTAATTTCCATGAAGTTAAAAAGATAAATAAACAAAAAGCTTATCCCATACCCGGATTCCTATTTTGAGGATAAACTTAAATTAATAACCAAAGAAACTTCCGGTACAGCTCACAGCATTTCTTTATAACATAATATTTTGTCACATGTTGGGTCACATATTCATTGTTCAACGGCAATTGCTAATCAATATGATCATCCACCTCATGAGCCTAATTTCTTAATGCCGCTCAATAAGAAGGTTCTTGCCTAAAACATCATTTTAATTATTGCCCACCTCACAACTTTATACTTCTTCATCAGAGAATTCGTGTCACATCACATGTTAGCTCACAAATTCATTGTTGGATAGCTATTGCCAATTGGCCAACACTTGTTCCATAATTTTGGCAGTTGCACATGTCCAACTATGCAGAATATATCATCCCATGTTTTATACTTTGTTAGTCTTATCTCTCTGCTTCATAGTGTAGAATCATCCATTATTGACGAAAAGCCAGCCTAAGGTAGCTCCCTATCCTCTTATCCGTCCTCTTGCTTCTCACACTAGAATTTCTCAAGCCTGAAGCTTGTGTTTTGATGTGGGAATCACAATAACATATTTCTTGTAGACTCCAAGACAAGTGTTCCATTACTGTACGTAACCTTTTAGGGTATGTTTGTGAGTTTGGGTTTTGGAAGGGAAATAAGGGAAAGAGAGGGGATTGTAATATAATTTTACATTATAAGTCTTCCCTCTCCTCCTTTTTCCTTTAAAATCCAAAATTTCAAACATATTCTTAGTCAACACTTTTAATCCATACAATTTAAGTTTTTTGTATTATATAGTTTCATTTCATGTCTGTTATTTTGGTGCTGCCTTATGTATACCGGAATATGCCAATCTTGCTTGTGGTTAAGGTCAACTTTGAGAGTACTTAAATAAGTAGATATTTAAGTCTTGCACTCAATGAAATCCCCTTAACGTGTTCTTTAACAAACTATAAATATAAAAACAAACCAATCTTTTGAAGGCTTATTTCCATCTTTAAGTTTCTAAACTTTCTGAACTTTCTTTGAATATAACAAAACATAGGTGATCAGAACAGATGGATACGCTTGGAGGTTTGTGGGGCTCTCTTCCATTTGCTTTTCTTTTGTTCTTAGGTGCTGCTTTCAACACACCACCTGGTGCCCTTGCATGGAGCAAAGAGGGTCATATGATGACTTGCCAAATTGCACAGGTAAAGTTATAGCACAATTACATATATCAATTGAAAATCAAGCTGTTTTTTATAATGGCTAATGAATTGGATCATTAAATGGTTTGGGAATGTAACAATTAAAATTATAGTCATATAGAGGATCTTAATGAAGCACAACGAATGATTGACAATTGATATTTGTTTTGTAGTCACTTTTGGAGCCTGGGGCATCAGAAGCCGTTTCCCATTTGTTACCTGACTATGTTGATGGGGACTTATCAGCCCTCTGCATATGGCCTGACCAAATCAGGCACTGGCACAAGTATAGGTGGACAAGTCCACTTCATTATATCGACACACCAGATGATGCTTGTTCTTTTACTTATTCAAGTAAGTGTAATTAATTTATGTGTGGAAAGATAAGTTTCTCAACCAACTTTAATGTTAATGCAAAGTTTTGTTGATTTTGCTATAGGGGACTGCCATGATCAGCATGGTGTGAAGGATATGTGCGTTGCAGGTGCTGTCAAAAATTTTACTTCTCAGCTTATGCATTACAAAGAGGGGACTGCTGATAGGAGATGTAAGAAGCCAATTTTCTATTTGATTTTCTTGACTACTAGAACAAAAAAAGAAAAATAAATAAATACTTTGAGGAAGAACAACTACAGGCTTTCTTGAGGGGAATTTTCCCTTTTATGTTGTCATCATTATTGTTAGTGGATTGCTTCAATTCCACTAGTTTCTAATGTTACAATCTCGCAGATAATATGACTGAGGCCTTATTATTCTTGTCACACTTCATGGGAGATATACATCAGGTGTGTGAAAACCTCTTCAAAGTCCATTTTACTATAGCTTCTTACCAAGAGCATAACTAAGAGTTTAGAGGACCCTTTTTCTTACCAGCCAATGCATGTGGGATTCACCACTGATGAAGGAGGAAACACAATAGAATTGCGCTGGTTTCGCCACAAATCCAACCTGCACCATGTAAGTTTGAACTTTAGCCTCTTTTTTTTTTTTTCATTTTATAACAAAGCAAGAAAGTCATGTTTCTTGGAGGAAAACCAAAAGTGGGAAAGATGAATTGTTAAATTTAAACGTAACAATCAAACATGTTCCAAATAGGAGAATTTTGTTTCCTAAGTTTCAAACTCTTTTGCTTGAAACATATCAATAGAGACTAATCTTTGTATATATCTAATCTAAAAATTTGCGGCAAGGAAAGGAAGAAAGTATAATCAATAAGAGACCACTGTTAGTTCTTTATGTGACTACTTACTTTTCTTTGCTTGTATATCTTTAGGTGTGGGACAGAGAAATTATTCTCACGGCACTAGCAGATTATTATGACAAGGATGTGAGTCTACTCTTAAAAGACATAGAAAGGAACTACACCGATGTAAGGCTCGATATGTCACGCTTCCCATCTTTTTTTATTCAACACATGGGTTTTGTTACTGATCATTTCAAATAAAATCAATAAGCTAAGTTTACATGTATGACGGTATTCTGCTCTATACATATGCAGGGGATATGGGCAGATGATGTTTCATCTTGGAAACATTGTGGTGATATCTCTAAATGTGTAAATAGGTGAACTCTACTCTACCTTCCTATATAATCTAGTCTCTTTGTCTCTCACATTAATGCTAAGCAATGTGCTTGATTTGGAATCATGTAGCTGGGCCAAAGAGAGCATACAAATAGCTTGTAAATGGGCTTACAATGGAGTTGAAGCTGGAACAACTTTGGCAGGTAACATTTTTTCACCTTATTATTAATGCCAAAATTATTATTTTATGAAACTGCACCTTTACACAATACTGCTTATAAGCAAGAGCAGAGCAAAATCATTATATAAGTTATATAGGATTTTATGTTATGACTTTGTGGTATGATGCTCTATTTAATTATTTTTCAGATGATTACTTTAACTCAAGGATGCCCTATGTCATGAAACGAATTGCTCAAGGTGGAATTCGATTAGCCATGATCTTGAATCAGGCGTTTGTTGACTCCGAAGAAGGATTTGCAGCAGCAACTTAAACGGCTGGCGCATCAACAACACAGACTGGACCTACATAATTTGGTGTTTGATTTTGTTAATAACTGTAGGGTCTAATCCATTTCTTTCCAATTGTAAGTTATTCCATTCTTGACTAGTTGCCAGCTTTTGGTTGGAAATTTGTAACAAAGAAGTTAAGTGTCCATGTATCATTACACTTTTGGGCAATCTTTTATGGATCATCAAGATCGTATGACTACTGTTTTAATTAGACAGGTAACTCAATATCTTTAGAGAGCTTTCACAATTAAACTCTTGATTTATATAAGGTGTACACTCGCGTACATGTGCTGGTCAATGCCTACCATGCAGGTGAGATGTGAATGACCAGCAAAATGGCATGTGATGGTTTAATTAGGTGATGTTATGAGTGATTAGTTGTGTGTAAATCCAGTTTACGATTCATGAAGGGTAATTTAGGCTTTTTGCAAAAATAAAAGTATTGTTCATTGAATTGAAAAAAAAGAAAAGGCAATGAGAAAAAAGAAGTTTAAAAAAGAATAAAAGTCCTGTTTATTGAATTGAATTTGAACTAACCGAATTATGAAAAAATAAATAAAAATAAAAATGAAACAAATAAATAAAAAATTGAAAAAAAAAAAATATTGTTCATTGTACTGAATTCGGACTAATCAAATTCTAAAAAATAAATAAATAAAAATTAAAATTAAAAAGTAAAAAAATAAGAAAAATAAAAAAATTGAAAAAATAAAAAAGGACAATTCATTGCACTAAATTTGGACTAACCAAATTCTGAAAAAAAATAAAAAACAATAAGAACAATAAAAAAATTAAAAAAAGTACTGAATTGAATTAAAACTAATCGAATTTTGAAAAATTAAATAAAAAAATACATTAACATAACTACTAATTCATTCACTTAATTAAAAAAATACATTAACATAGCTACTAATTCATTCACTTAATTAATCCATTCACGTTTTCACAAAGCTCTTGTGGCCCATTTCACATTAAATTTCCTCAACAATTATACATTTAGTTTGTCGATTTTATTATTTTAGATATTTAAAAATTTCAGATAACTTTTTAAAATCATGACTTTAGTCTATTTTGCCTTTATACTTAAACTTCTATGACCGTTCATTAACACGCTTCTACCCACACGTCACCTATCCATTTTTCATTGGCCAGCTCTGACAGGGGCGTGGGCATGGCAAATAACTTTATGTAAGAATCCACCTTAAGGATCAAGATTTATACATATGTCAATTAATATTCCCTTTTGTCTGTTGATTGATAAGTATGCAAGCATTGTGGTATCGGCCACAACTACCAAAATACTCTATCCTTTGCAAATTATTTGTCAAATTTAGACAAATACATATATCAAGAAAGATAATAAATAATATGATAATAAAATATTTCTATGTAAAATTATGGTATATGGACTAATATGCCCCTATGAATTCTCCTATAAACCTTTTTATAATACACTAATAATTATTAATTGTGGTCATTAATAATATGAAATTGATAGAAATTTTGAAAGATGATTTTTGTCTTAAAGTACACAGATATTGTGAAATGGAGAGTGTAGCAAAATACTAACTAGGTATGGAAAAGCAACTGTTCACATTTGCATAACTTCAAGTGATATTGAAAGAACCAATTAAAAACTTCTATTACAAACAAAAATTTCGGTTACTGCAATGATGCGATTCTTTTTTATGTCTACGTAGTATTAAAATTCTCACACTACAATTCATCAAATATAAAATTCTTTATTTTCTACGCATTTTAGGAAGCAATCAAATCGATTGAAGTCACACACTCAATTTAACGGTCTGACTTTTGACAATTTCACACTATAGTTAATTAGTTATGTTATTCAGATGAAATATTCTCATAACATGTTTGCAGATTTTTCATTATATGTATTTAGTTTTTTCCTATCCTTTCTTTTGTGCCTCTGATATGTATGATATTTTCCATTATTTTGTAAATATAATTTGTCCTCACGTTATTCTAATACTATCTGCGGCTTCTTTTCTTCTTTGATTCCTTACCTCTACCTTCCGTTTTTCTTTAATTATAAACGATTCATTGTATTACGAGGCTTTTTACCATAATAATCATATAGGCACACATTTAACTCACACGATCAATGAAAATCTCACGTAACCTTGTCTTATACGTAAATTTTTATTATTAATTAAGGTGAGCCTTAACATAGGTGCCATGAGGGAATTTAGTCAACAATAAAAATTTAACAATATGAAATATTTATATATGAGAGTGACTTTATTCCTTCAAGCTAAAGTAAGAAAATAGAAACTTAGGGTATATTTGGTTATATAATAAAAATGAGTGTAAATTTTCACAGATAAGTTATATAAATAAAATTACATATAAATCTCACTCATAAAAAATTTACTCCCCAATTATCTCTGTAAATTTGAATTTCAAAAAAAAAAAAGGACTTATAATAGAAAATACAAACTCGAAAGCCTTCCTTCCCTCCGCTATCTACAGAGGCCGATTTTTGTGTTGTAGGGCCTGAGGAAAGGCTGAAGTTTATACGCACACAGTAAAATGGATCAGTCACTTCAATGGACCTGCAAGCCTCATGGGCCTCCATACATTGAAAACACCAAGGTCAGTCCATCTCCATTCCATAATTCTTGGGACATCTTGGCACTTCTACCACGGAACATTCAGCGTAGAATCGAAACCATAACAAGAATTAAAATAAAGAGCTTAATTAAGAGCAGCCGAACTAATTTGACACGAGAACCTCGACGACTCGGAATTATTTGATTTATTTATGGGGTTCGCATAGGGACCGTTGATGTAGTCTAGTCCAGTTTCAACACCGCGTCCCACCGGCCTTTCCTTGCTCCTTCTCTGACCGCATTCTCTAATTGGAACTTTCCTATTTTGGTCAACATGGAACGACTCAAAGTCTCATCTCTCCTCCTACTTCCCAAGCACCACCTCCATTCTCTGAGGACAGACTCGTCTTCTTACTCCCACCCTAAACGGTGCCGTCTGAACGCACATCAGAATAACATGGAGAAAATACGGGAAAACACGTGCTTCGTCCCTTCCTGCAACATAGGCCACCGTTTATTTCATGTGGCAATATTTATTTATTTATTTATTTATTTTATAACAAAATTCATGTTTTCCTTTTGGTGCCCATTCTAGAGTAATAAATGAACTTATACTATCACATATTCTAGAATATCAGCAACGCCCTAATTTCTTGGGTCCCAAGTCGGCGCAACCTTTCATTAGTATAATTTGATTGTTATTATATTGTCGCAAGTGTCACATTGGAATTGGGTATAAGCAATCTAACTACTCCGAACTTATAGGGTAGCAGCCTCCACACAGCTCTTCTAATACTTATATACACGAGAATTTTAGAACTTGGCACACCAACAAAGCGTGAAAAACCTTGCTCTCTTGAATCTTCTCCTCCTACAACTTCAAGAACAAAGCACTATACCCTACCACAAAAGGAAGGGCGAAAAAATAAAAGAAAAAGGTTACGTTTCTTTTCATAAATATATGATGAATTACTTGTGTCATATTACGGAGTTGGTTTTGTTTTCCTCTAGAGATCTACAAAGTACGAATATTTTTTATATGGTGAATTTCATATTTTAGACTGAGTATATTAGTTAAATGAGCTGCACTTTTTGTGTAATGTGATTTGGTTCTTGTGATCTTCTTGCCTTTGTTATGAGAATCCATGATATACGTTTATTTGTCACGTTGCTTGTTAGCTGTTTTGTGATCTTTCTATTCATCTGTTTCATTAGTATGTAGCACTTGATCAATTGGGGCATTGGTTGGTCATTTTTCTTAGAATGAAAACTTCCACGTACCGTTTCTTTCTCTCTTTTTTGTTTACAGTACGAACTCGTTTTCTGGTTTTGAATCTGAGACGAAAACAATTTTCTTTTATATTCTGTCTATTTTCTTTTGGAAGTACCAGCCTTCCTAGCGTGTGCAAGCTGTACAAAAGCTCTCCTTCTTTGTATTTTTTTGGTGAACAGCTGTGCAAAAAGTTAAAACCACGGTTGCCCGGCTTATGATGAATCACAGCATGGAGATCTATGACTATCTAACACCCTCAGCGTTTTGTTCAATAAGAAAGATCACTTTTGCTGACAACATAATTTCACACCATCAGCAAAAAGTGCTTGTGAAAATACCTTGGTGTCCATCCTGTTCCAAAAGTGTCTGTTTCAAATTCGATGCGCCTGTTACTTGTGTCCAACAATGTAGAATCAGTTACAATTTTGGGAGTTTTCTGAATTTTAAAGTGCCCTTTATTTGTATCTGCCAATAGCAGATAAGCAAAGCAATACTAGCTTTTGTTCTCTTGTCCCACTTTCTTGGAAAAGATGTTTGTTAGCTTGTCATGAACTGATCAGTAATCACATCTTTGCAGCCCTCAAACTCTAATATCTTCCTTTTTGTCTCTGCTCGTGTTGTGACTTGTGATGCACTCATTTTTTACCGTGTTGTATATATAACATTGTTATTTTCTTGCAAATCATCTCATTCTTCTCTTGGTGCATTTCAAACTTCAGAATACTAACCTCTGAACTTTGGCCATTTCAGAAATCAGAAAGCTTGGTTAGCTCTAGAACTAGTTCTCTAACAATGGCATTAGCAAGGATTGCAAGGGCCAACCTGAGACGACAAGGAGGTGCTTTTGGCAGTTATGCATGTGAGAAGGATATGTTCTATGAGGGAACATACACACGCAAATTCTCATCATCATCATCATCACCTTGCCATGTAAATTTCAAGGCATTAGATGGCAAGCCTTCATATATTCCAAGAAATAAGGAACAGAACTTCATGAATTTCTCAATGAGGGGAATAGCAGGAACTCCACACTATCAGCATCCTTCTGCCAGCACACAGAGGGTCACGGAGGAGTCTGACTCAGAATTGGAGAATGATCCGCCAAGATATGCAGGTCTAGAGGCAACAAAGCCGGGCGAAAAGCCTAGGGTGGTTGTTCTTGGAACAGGTTGGGCCGCTTGCCGGTTCCTCAAAGGACTAGACACCAGAATTTATGATGTTGTGTGCATATCACCTAGGAACCATATGGTCTTCACTCCTTTGCTGGCTTCAACATGTGTTGGAACACTTGAATTCCGGTCTGTTGCTGAGCCTATCAGCAGAATACAGGATGCACTAGCAAAGGACCCCAACTCATACTTCTTTCTAGCTAACTGCACTGGCATTGACACAGGCAAACATGAAGTGAGTAAAATGATTTACCAGTATTATTTTTGTCACATGCTTTGGGCATTAAAAAAAAAGAGTCATGGAATGCACAATGTAAGATATGAATAGACTCATAAATTTGTTGTTGTAGTCTGAAAATGTATTCCTCTGAAATGCTGCATTCTACATTATACATTATGAAGTTCTTAGTAATTTTTATTCCATGTCAACAGGTATACTGTGACGCAGTTAACAATGGTGGATTGCCTCGAGAGCCTTACCAATTTAAAGTGGCATATGACAAGCTTGTAATTGCAGCTGGAGCTGAGCCTTTGACCTTTGGTATCAAGGGAGTACAGGAGCATGCCTTTTTTCTCCGCGAAGTAAACCATGCGCAAGAAATAAGGAAGAGACTCCTCCTTAACCTGATGCTTTCTGAAAATCCAGGTGGGAATTACATATTCCTCATAGTTTATCTTTAAGCCTTCTCGCTCTTAGCTTTGTCATTTTGACAGAAAATAAAACTAGTCAGTGCCACAATATTCTATGCAATTCATATTCTGTTTTCAGAGTTGCCTTTTTTTTTTCAATCTAATTTTTTGCTGAAGTCTAAGCTTTAAATGTTTCCATTAATATAACAGGCATATCAGAAGAAGAAAAGAAACGCCTTTTACACTGTGTAGTTATTGGAGGTGGTCCTACAGGAGTGGAATTTAGTGGTGAATTGAGTGATTTCATCATGAGAGATGTTCATGAGCGCTATGCTCATGTCAAAGATTATGTTCACGTTACACTCATTGAGGTATTGAATTGAATTGGGTTCAATATTTTAAACTCTACTTTGTACTTAGAGGCTAAAGTTGTTAGTGTACTTAACCACAATGTTAACTACTCATGATTAGGCAAACGAGATATTGTCATCCTTTGATGTTAGCCTACGGCAATATGCTACAAAGCATTTAACAAAGGTAAAAGCCTTTTGATTGTATCTTTTATATTCTATCAAGATTGGCCACTTACTCATAGTTTCAACTTTCAAGTATAAGCCTGACACGTTCTTTCTTCTTTTTTTCGGTATCAGAGTGGGGTTCGGCTTATGCGAGGTGTTGTGAAGGAGGTGCATCCCAAAAAGATAGTTCTGAGTGATGGGACTGATGTTCCTTATGGCCTCTTGGTCTGGTCCACAGGGGTTGGCCCCTCTGCGTTTGTGAAGTCACTGAACCTTCCCAAGTCTCCCGGTGGAAGGTATGTGAAGAAAAATAAATTCCACCCTTTTGCTCATTTTGTACTGTGTGATCTCTACTTAATTGACTTTGTTGAATGATACAGAATTGGTATAGATGAATGGCTGCGAGTTCCCTCTGTGGAAGATGTCTTTGCCCTTGGGGATTGTGCTGGTTTTCTTGAACAAACTGGAAGGCCTGTGCTTCCAGCTCTGGCTCAGGTTAGCCTTTTCCTATATGAATAAAGTGATCAAGAAAACAACTGTTAATAATCCTATATTGATCTATAATGTCCTTGAGTATCCAATGAGGAAAAAATCTCAGTAGAGGGTAAATGCATGCACTTGACAGTTGCTCAGGATACTAAGTACATATATATTCCTATAATGCTATGCTCCACCCATTTAAAGTATAGTGTTGAACTGTTGATGTAAACAGTTACTGTTCACTTTATACTCAAACAGAAGATTGTTTAGTCATTCTCTACAACTTAGAAAGGTTAACTGATGAATAATGACATTGTGCTCTAGGATAGCTTCTATTCCATTCTATAATATGATAAAAGAAGCATCGAGAGCATGGTCCATGTCCCATGTCCCATGATTATGAACTGGTGATTGGGATACTTACATGCCTATATATGCACTGTCGCTCACTGCAGGTTGCTGAAAGGCAGGGTAAGTTCCTTGTTGAGTTGTTCAACAAAATAGGGAAAGAGAACGGAGGCACGGCTCTCTCTGCTAAAAGCATCCCTCTTGGAGACCCTTTTGTGTACACGCATCTTGGGAGCATGGCATCAGTAGGTCGCTATAAAGCACTGGTTGATCTACGCCAGTCAAAGGTATATATATATATAGTTTCTAATTCTATCTTTAATATCTTCCAAGACTTCCATTGTGGTGTTATTATATTAGGGGCACTGACAAAGACGATGATAGAAAGTTTCAAAGGTTTAAAAATATTTAATGTATTGAAAATTGACAAAAACTCACATTGTTAGCATAAATTTTCCTTTCTTTAATTAGTGTCCTTCGGGTACTCCTTAGATATACCCTTAAATTATATGGAAATGCATTAAACATAGAAAACTTACGAGCTTAATTTTGCTGTGCAGGATGCAAAGGGGTTGTCACTTGCTGGTTTTGTTAGCTGGCTAATATGGCGCTCTGCTTATCTGACACGTGTAGTAAGCTGGAGGAACAGGTTTTACGTGGCAGTGAACTGGGCTACCACTTTGGTTTTCGGCAGAGACAACAGCAGGATTGGTTGAATTCAATTTGAAACCTCGTTTACAGCAGTAGCAGATGAAACAGTCAACTTTTTTGGCTCATTATTTTATTTTGGCTGATTGAGTGTAGCCCCTTCATTATTTTTGGCCTTTTGTCTTGGCTGCAGAATTTGTTTATTAATATAAAATGTAAAAAGGATAAATTCATAATTAATACATTTTACGAGCATTTATGTTTTCTTATTTTGAGTTCATCATAAGATTCTATTTTTGAATTCATTAGAAGAAACTTGCACATAACCTCACTAATTCTAACCAAGTATGTTGAAGGCATTTATAATTCTACCAGAAGCCGTTTTTTCTTTTAACCCTAGCAATGAAGATCATATATCAAATTAGTGACGGATGTAGGAATTTTAGATAGCAGGGATAAAAATATTTTATAAGTTTAATAAAATATTTATTGTAATTTTTTTTTAGTGTGTAGTCAACTTAATAATATAATGGAAATGAAATAATATATACTCATACACTTATATATAAATTCTGAAATTTTGATGGGATACATGCCCCTACCTCCTCTAAATAGATCCATCCTGTAATCAATCTACCTTGATTAAAGTGAATCCTGTGCCTACTTAACAGTACATAAAATTCGCTCAAAAATCGACTTGCATCACACTGATGCCGCAGATTCATAAGAAAAGTGCAAGCTAATATACAGCATGATTCTGCTCCCTAGAGACATGATTAGTTTCGAGGTGCAAAGGAATAAAGATGAGATCAATTAGATTGTGCTCATAGACTTTTTGACCAATGTTTATGTACTGTTATCTTTAAGAAGGGTCTTTATTTTTTATGGAACAAAAAAAGGTAATTTCTGGATAGGTGAGTTCTATGATGCCGCTTACAAAATGGAGGAATCGTTCAACAATGACGTATTTATATCTGGTGCGGACATATGTCAATGTTAACCATTTTCTTTGACCTGTTGCTGTTTGATTTTCAGGAATCCAAAAATACAATACGCATTAGTGAATGTGATTTAGGATTAAAACCCCATACCTTATTCATTTCCCTCTCAGAAATTTCCAACTAACACAGCCCCAATCTCGTTGGTCCTTCGAATCAAGGAACACAGGCTATGTCGCAACATCAAAGACCACCATCACAATAGCATCCTGACGGATGTTTTCTTAGTCAAACCTTAGATCCAACAAAGAAGGTTGGAGTTCCACGTCGATGGAGGAGGAGAATAAAATATGCCTTATAAGAATGTGGATACCTTCCTCATGCAAATGTGTTTTCCCCACTAAGGGGTAAAAAGCAAAACTGAGGGGTATGTGACTCCAAAGTGGATAATATCTAGTCTCCGATTCTTCATACTGTTAGCAGATGGAAACCCAAAAGAGATTGGATGCACATTGTTCGGATGTTGTTGCATTAGCTAGATTGGCAGCAATTGAATCACAACTGAAAGTTTGGTATGACAGAAAAGAATTATATTAGCATCAACTGTCACGTGAAAAGCATATCAAATTGGGAGATAGAAACACAAAATACTTTCATGCTGTGGTAGTGGGGAGAAAGTGCAAGAAACGGATTGACAAGCTTAGAATTCATAATAGGCTAGTAAGAACCCAGAATGATCAAGAAAGAAATTGTTCATTACTACAAATCTTTGTATAGACAGATTGAGGCTCCACAAATTCAGCTCCGAATGATCTCCTCCCTACTATATCAGAAGAACAAGTTGTAATGTTAGAAAGAGGGGTAATAATAGAAAAGATTAGACAAGCGGTCAAAAATTGTGATTCATTTAAGGCTTTTGGGTCTGATGGCTTCAAAATGAATTTTGTCAAAAACTTTTGGGATGAGATGGAAGGGGAAGTTTATGATTTAATTATAAACTTCTTTGAGTTGGGAACCTTCCGAAGGAGATGAATACGACTTGGGTTGCATTGAGTCCTAAGGTGGAAGGTGCTGAAATCAAGGACTTCCGCTCTGGTATGGTGGGTTGTATTTATAAAATTATCTACAAGATCCTGATTGAAAGAATGAAAGGTGTAATGCCATATGGACAGACACAATCCTGTTGTTCATGGAAGATAGATTCTTGATTGTGCCTTGACAACAAATGAAGCAGTATTGTAGTTGAAAAAAGCAAAGGAGAAAGTTCTTCTTGTAAAACTTGACTTCCAAAAGGCATATGACATGTAAGATGGGACTTCTTAAAACGGTTCCTGGAAAATATGGGTTTTGGCTTAACTGGAGGAAATGGGTAATGTGGTGTGTTACTTTGACATCTATGTCAATCCTCATTAATGGGTCCTCAGTAGAGACATTTGATTCCAAGAATTAGGGCAGGGAGACCCTATGTCCCCTTTCTTGTTCCTATTGGTAGCTGAAGTGTTCAATAGAATGGTCCTAAAGGCTAGAGTAATGGGTAACATTCAGAGTCTTAGCATTAGCAACCGAGAGTGGAACTCTTTCACCTTCAATTTGCAGATGACACATTGGTGTTTGCACCAACGGACCTTGAGTGCTTGAGGAATTACAAGAGCCTCCTTATCTTCTTCTTCATGGTATCAAGAATGAAAATCAACTACGAAAATCTGTTATAACTCTTGGTTGTAAAGAACATTGGATTCCAAGGTAACCTTCTGAGTGCCCTACGGTTAAGCTTCCAATCACTTATCTTGGCATCCTGATTGGAGTGAACCCACACAGGATTGAAACATGGAAACTAGTAATTGAGAAAGTGGAGAATAAACTGGCTCTATGGAAAACACATTTTCTCTCTAGAACGGGGAGGTTAGTATTAATCAAATCCATATTAAATTGTCTGCCATGTATTTTTTAAGCATTTTTAAAATGCCAAAAACTTTAGCAACCAAGATTGTAAGTTTAGAGTAGATTCTTTTGGTCTGGAAACAAGAAAAAAAAAAGGGTATTCCATTAATCCCATGGGATGTTATACAAAGCCCTAGATCCTGGGTGGTTTAGGGTTGTAATCCTGTGTCATCCAAAATGCAGCTTTCTTGTTTAAATAGTGGTGGCAATTCTCTGATGGTACTACACCATTATGGCAATACGAGTAGGAGGGGCATACATAGGAGGTAGGGTTTCATTTAAATGAAGCTGCATCTTTTGCACCTTCAGGCACTATGGCCCAAAGAGCTTCAACTGGGTGATCGCACAACAAGGGGACTATTATAGTGGTATGCAAGACACCAAATCCCCCCCAAACACTCCTTCTAGGCCACTATAGTGGTAACAGCAACATCAGGTTCAACACCTTTGGGTCATGGCATATGGGTTGTCTCAAGTACTCACTTATTTACATTTTTAAGTTAATGTCCTCATTTATTTTACTCTCCATTAACTTTAAAACATAAATGTAACTAAGGAAGTACCATTTGGATTTAAATAAAATATCATAAAAAATAAAATCCCAATAAATCAAAATCCAAATTTTAGGTTTTAGTTCAAATTCGGGAATTCTCAAGATTTTATAAACTTGTGTGCTAAAAATGAAATGTTTAAAGGTTTCATGAAATCCATTAAAAATCATTCTTTAACTCATTTTCCTTTTGGGAACAATTATCGAGACTTTTGATCCCAAGAACGTGGTTTTATCATATAGCCCTCCAAGGACGTGTAGGTCAGACTTAGTGAAATTCACGACCAGGGACGATAGATAAGAGTAACTGACACCTTTCTTAAAAAAAAATTTCTAACCTTTTTATTTAAAATTAGGGTATCACAACATGTTATTTTTTGACACATCCATATATTGAAGTTTTTTTATCCCATCAATTTATTGAAAATTTTATATTTATTTAATTTACTTATTCGCACAACTATGCAGGTGAAATACTAATTAGTTTGCTATTCCTTGCAAAAAGTATCATGTACAGTAGTAGAATGCACCTTCTAATTAATGTTCTTAGGATATGTTAAAGATAAAACATAGTAACTTTTGAAACTTTTCAATACACTCACCATCATGAAAATTTCATATCAGTACAAGAGTCATTATCTCCTATAATCTTATTATGTGTAGGTTTTGATAATTAATTAGATTCTTTGGTGGGTGACTCATCTTCTTAATCATTACTCCCTCCATTTTAAATTAAAGAAAAAAATACACTTTACCCCTGAAATTTAGCTCATATACAATTTAGACCCTAAAATTTTAAAGTATGCAAATCGACCCCTGGAATTACCAGGCTGCAAAATGACCTTCTGCATTGTGATCCAATTCTCACCATTTCATTTGCTCCTCACATGATCACTTTAATGGATAAAAATAGCCTTATTGAAATTTAATTTTCCAACCCAACTCCACCCACCTAAGCAACGTCGGAACTCGAATCTTGGCCATGATGTAGGATAACAGGTGGTAAGATAGGCGAGGAGGTGGCGGGGGTTGAACACGTGTTAAGGGTTGGGGCAGTGAGATGGCAAAGTAGCTTGACCCAAAAGGTGAAGATCGACCAAGAGGAAATAGTGCTCGTCAAAGGTTTACACATGCCGGTCAACTTTCCTCCTAGGAACGGCTCTATTTCCTCTTGGTCGATCTCAACCTCCAGGCCGAGCTTATTTGCCATCTCTCCGCCTCCCGACCATTGACACGTGCAGTCAACCTCTGCTACCTCCTAGCTGATCTTCGCCTATCCTACCTCATGGCCTAGTCCAAGCTCCAATGTTGCTTGGGTGGGGGTGGAGTTGGGTTGGAAAATTAAATTTCAATAAGGGTATTTTTATTCATAAAAATGATTATATGAGGGTTACACGACACTTAATGGTGAGAATTGGATGATACACAAAGTTCATTTTACATGGTTTGGTAATTCTGGATGACACACAACTGAAGGGTCATTTTACTTGGTTTGGTAATTCTGGGGTAAGGTTGCATACTTTGAAATTTTAAGGTAAACAAGGGCTAAACAAAGGATAAAGTGTATTTTTTTAAATTATATATCTCTTTCACTTTTCATATACATTAATAAATTAATTTATATAGATATAATTTGTGCCCAAATACATTGATTTATAAATATAGCTAAAAAGCACAATGGAAAATGCTTCTTTTTCAAGAGATTTGGGGAAACATGTTCAAACAGATATTGGGATAAAATTTGTTTTTTTCTTCCCACTGGTATATATGTATATAAACTCAAACTCCGACCATGGATTGTTGGTCGGAAAAAACCCACATTGGAACAAATTTTACTCGACCACCACAAGAGTACAAAGATCCAAACAATTAGAACAATCCAAGCCAATACAAAAAGAAAAAGGAAAAAAAATTTAGAATACTCAATTAGAAAGAAACTAAAATTCAACGATCGTCAAAACCAATTAACCGCTAGCATTCTACTGGTACAACTATTGTCCTTCTTTTTCTTTTTGCCCCCTCCCTTATAAACAAAAGTCTCCACACATAGCCATGACGAATTAGTGGGAGAAATTAAGAATGAAGACAAGGGGTGGTGAAGGAGGAGACAACGGAGGAGAGTGTGTGAAAGAAGGCTACCACAATCCCCAACTTGACTTGGCCCCTCATTGGGATCAGACGCTCTGAATAATTACTAGTGTTCCTGCAGCTTGACAATTGGCTATGGTAACAATGCTTCATCAAATCGCTTCTTGTCATCACCGCCACACCCATCACACCACAGAGCAACACTTTCTCGGATTCACAACCAGAGAGATACTACATTATGTATGCATCTGCTAAGTTTCGCTTTATATAGAACCTGACTTGCACTGCAATTACGAGAGTGCCCACGTTTTCGAATAAATTACAATAACACCTTTCTTTTGTTTTGTGAGTGTGGTGTGAACAGGAGAAAGTTCTCCGTGGGTGGTCCTGCACTCGTGCTTCTGGCTTTTGAATTGATAGCTATTTGTTGACCATCTTGACTACCTTGCTCTCTGTGCCAGCTGTCTTACCTGTTACGGTATTTGTTGAGTTTTATTGACGAGTGTTCTTACACACTCTTTAGAGGAGAAAGATTTTCAGCCAAAGAATAAAAAAAAAAGAAAAAAAGATTTCACTGCTACCAAAGATTGAAATACTTTGTTTAATTGTTCAATTCTCATTGTTAATAATATATATATATGTATATAATTTTCCGTTCATGTGGGCTCTTGGCAGTTACAACATACCTTAAAAAACTGAAAATAAAACTTATAATTCCAAAATATTTAAATCTTTTATTTAAATAGTTACGAAATATAACAAAGAGTTATACATGTAAGCAAAACTGCATAAAAAAATGTTCATGTAAGCAAAACTCAATTGTCACTGCGGCCCGAAGAAACAAGTGGTTTGGCACGAATTCGAACTGCCATTATTGTAGAAATACCCCTGAAACTACCCCATGTACTTAGAGACTGCCCCAAGGCTGCGGAAATTTGGAAATATATATCCCTGCCAACCGGGCCAACTTCTTTACTTTGGACCCGAGGCAGTGGATTTCCCACTGCATTGGGCGACCCATTAAAACAATTCTGAACCACCCGGTTGATATATTTTAAGATAAATTATACTCAATTCTCCTTAAATTTATTAAAATATAGTAGACACTCCTCTACTTATTCACTTGATATCTATCTCTTTTCATCTAAATAAAAATAAACAGAGCTTTAATAATGTTATTAACTGAGAAAGTAAAATTATTTTCATACCCTTTACTAATTTATCAACTCAAAATCATACAAATATTAATACTTTATCAAAATATGAAATTTACAAATATTATGAAATATAAAATTGTTTAAAAGTGGATAATTATTTTCAAAGGAGAGAGTATTTATTTTATATTTTAAAAAAAATTATGAAACTTAAATTTTATATATAATTAAAAAAGTTAAAAAAAGATTCAACAGCTACTATTTTTAACTTCTATAAAAAAAATTAAAAATTAATTTTTAATTTTGATTATTTTAAAAATTATTCAAATATTCATAAAGTAATTTTTTTGGATAAAAAAAATGATTTTGTGACTTCAAAATTCCAAATAAAGACGTCCATATATAGATGGAAAAGGAGAACGGGTTAATATAGTCAATAGACAGTGGGTTTTTGTCACCTTAATTGCGGTAATTATAACCAAAACAAAGAAAAACGATGTTTCTTACGTAAGATTGAAAAGGTTAGCAGCAATAAAAAAGAATTAAATAATACGTCCAGGCGCAGAAAAAAATACTTTAAAGCGAAGTGAAAAAGATCACCAGCAAATAGGTATTTTTCAAATGAGTCTTGAAAAAGATGAATGCAACCTTTTGTTGTCAAATAATCTCTTATTTTAAGATAAATGTCTCTTTCATTTTTTTATTCATAAATTAATATATCTCAATATAAAATGGATCTAGGTACATTGGATATTTTGAAATGGAAGGAATATTTAATTGTGGCTCAGATGATCTAAATGTTATCTAATCCTGCAAACAACACTTACAGATCTAAATTACGACTTGGATTGAGAAATGGTTTGGCTCACACGATATTACTTTTCATTCATGTATACGATGACTTAAATTTGAGTTTTCATTTTTTTATAAATCAATTACCTGTAAGTATTTTCTTTTGAGTATCCGATGAAATTAAAAACATACCTAATCTTAATCCTGAGCTTAAATTTATTTAACAAAAGGAAAAATAGTTGTGCGTGTGAACATAAAATTTGAGAAACAATCATTCCGTTGAAAAATACCCAAGAACTTCACATCGATCAGAAAAATTCAAAAACATTAAGGTGCGTCCCGATAGCTCTTTCTTCTTTTTTATTCTTCTTGACTTTTCATTGCCGATAGGTATGTGTCATTGAAGATATTGAAATGATTTAAAAAATGCAATCAAAAATCAAAAACATCGTTATCAAGTAGCATTATCATCGTTTCAGTTTCAGCAATCGAAGAAATCATGCTGGCCCCCAATGCCGGCCATATTCAAATGAAATGGCCCACGGGCTGCAGGCTTACTTTAATGTATAATTAATTCAATTGTTTTATAATATTTCCAACCTGTCAAAATATTTTTCAATTCAAAATAAATATAAATATTAAAAACATAATAAATAACATTAATAATTATATAAAATATAGTACACGAATTAATATCTTCTTAAATATTAATTAATATAATATAATATTTAAGTTTAATTTCAAATAGAATGTTTTAGAAATATAAAATTAATAAATATTTTAAAATATAAAATTATCTTCGAAGAGGGGAGAATTTGAGAAGAAGATTAAGATAAGCATAAACCTTGCAAGTTGACATGATACCTATCATCTTTATTGCATTAAAATCACGTGCACGATTCATTCCATTAGTAAAAGCAGTCACTTATGATTTTGAAGAATCCCAGCCATTTCGGTGTCCTTTTGTCAATTAGCTTAAGGCCCCACCAACCACTGCCATTATTATTTGATATACATCGAAACGTGGCTGCTAATTAATATTAGCCCCAGGTGCAACCCACCTTATCTTAGTTCCTTACTACTTATAGTCCTAATTTAGTGGTTTAATTACTGGTCAGCATGTAAAAGTTCTTAAGTTGTACGATCAAGATTGTGTGCGAATTTTGAAATAAATTATTCAACCACACAAATAAAATAATGTTACAATTTGTAAATTTGATATGGATTTAACTTATATTTATTACTATGATCTTAAAAGTTCAATTTTGATTCAGTGATTGTCTTATGACTTTTTTACGTAGTTGTATAAAAATTTTATATTATTTACATAGTCTTTTAAATAATGAATATAAAAGTGAATATTTACTGATATATATATAATTGAGTGATGATAATATAATTTTTTTGTGCAGATAATATATTAAAATTGAAGTCATAACATAGTTATCCACTTGTTTAAAACTACACTTAAAAATTATAAAAAAAACCTTGCTATAAGAAATAGTATTTCTTTTATTGTTTTAAGAAATGTAAAAGTTTACGGTGATATTAGATTTTAAATCGACACGATATTATCATTTAAGTTGAACACCGAAGGCAGCTTTCAATCTTATTCACCTTTTGCATAGTTTAATAGTAGTGGATAACATAGCTTCATAAGAAAGAAACATTTAAACAAATTAAAAGAAAAGTCAGCTGCTAAGAATTAAAAACACACTTAAGTTTATTGATTTGCACTCAAAGATAATCTGCAGTGCACTGAATCTTGTTAGTATAGGAAAGTCCTCGATACAATGCACAACCAACAGTAAATATTTAAAGACATTGGTTTTTGTTTTTTTTTGGTACAAAAAGACATTGGTTTAATGATGTCGGATTTTATTGAGGGAAGAATAGATTCGAAGAATTAAAAATAGTAAAACTATAACATGAGCGACAGTTGTTAAATCCATTGTTTATTTGTTAATCCCAATTGTTGACTGTTGTTTTAAGGCAACTTGTTAGATTCTTGCTTTGCTTAGCCTAGTCATGTAGTACTTAATTTGAATGACCACAGTTTGACATGACCACTCTCCGAACTTTATATGTTGAAAGAAAACATGATGTAATCAATTCAGTCTTTGTACCAAAAAAAAAAAATCAATCCAGTCCAAAGTTGAAGTCTTAAAGAATATTCAAATTAAGAAAATAATTACATCTCATTGGTTTTCTATAAAAATAAAATTAAAAAATAAAAATTAATATTTATTATAAGTTATTTTTTATTAAATAATTATATTTATATCTATTTATTTTTATTCATCACAAATATCAGGATATAATAAGTAAAAAATAATTAATATTTTATTAAAATATAAAAATAACTTATATTTTATATAAGATAAATACTCCAAAAGCAACTTATATTTTGAATGGAGGGAGTAGTTTAGAATTGCAATATTCTATCTGATTTAAAATATGAGTCATTTTTAATTTTTTTATTTGATCCAGAATATAAGTTATTTTCATATTTCATGAAAATATTAATTATTTTTTACTTATTTTACTCCTATGTTTATGATGTGTAAGAATAAATAGATGTAAGTATGATTATTTAATGGAGAGATACTTGATGATGAGTGATAAAGAATATTTTCTTCTATTACTTTTATTTTTTAAAAAATTCAATGAAATTCAATCGTCTTAATTTTAATGCATAATTTTAAATGACTTATATTATAGACCTTAGGGAGTAATTAAGGTTTTATTTTAGCTGAAAATTAACAATAGAAAAATGTTATTTGCAATTATAATATGTAGAATACTGTGTCGATTAATATCTTCTATAAATACTGGATGAAATGTAAATTGACATAATCTATATATTATACAAATAAGATAACTCTTAGCAATAAATTAAGGGTAGGTCAGAGGTTAAAGATTAAAAAAAAATTCAAAAGTGGAAGGTTTTGCATTCAGATGATCAGTTTTTATGTTCCTAACATAGATCTCTCATACCCAAAAAAAAAAACCATAGATCCCATTAAAAACTTTTAATTTTTTTTCACCTCCTTGACTAGAAAAACCTACAAGTTAAATTTGGCCTACCACTTTAAATTATCTACCAATTGTTATCAATTTGCAGAAAAATTCGAACTAAATTTCGTATCATTCAATGTAAAAGCTGGGTTAATTATCGCTAAAGATTGTTCTTCCAATCATATTAAATAGAGCATTTTTTTTTATGAATATATTAAAGAGAGCTAATTTAATTAATGGGAGCAATAGGCGATGGCGAAAACAAATTCGGAGGACAACATTAGTTAAATACATATGGGAGGCACGTGCTGTTGAACATATTGCAGGCCATAGTTTTCTTTCTTTCTGTTTTTTAACTTCAAATATATGCCACGGTTAAATTACACTGAGAAATGCTTAAAAAAATAAAGTATCATCAATTAGAGTTAAACTATTTTACTAGTAATTTTTACGGTTTAAAATTACGATGGAAATTGCAACATTCATAACAAAAACTCCGCCTATGGAGGCTGTGGGGATATCGTTGATGCTGTGGTTAATCTCTATTTTTATATAATTTTTTTCTAAATACAAGTCACTTTAACAGATCCCCTGTCTCAATGGTTAGTTAAGATGAGTCAATTAGCTAGCTAAGTCCCCCCAAAAAAAAAAAATCTTATTGGATTGAGTTTTGTACCTTAGACAAGGCTACAAATAAATATATTCATCGAAAATTGCAGATCCAACAAACTAAAAATTTGGACTCTAGGAACTGATTAGATCCATTACCAAGAGAACAGAGATTTACATATGAACACATAATAGAAAGGGGGTTGAAAAAGTAACCCCAATTTGTACAAAAAGCACAAGATGATCAAAATTTTCCTCAGCCTCATCAGCTATAGATTAATTGGTGTTCCTCCCTCTTATGTCCAGTGCAGTGTTGAGAGGGATTAATGGGCAAGGTGAGTAGGTGAAGCACACCCTCTGGCTGATCTAGTAGTAGTACCACTACTGCGAGAGAATATGGAAGCCAGAGAGTTAGCGAGCCCCACCACTATTCCAACCTTCACCTGTCCCCTCTTTGGAATTGGACGCCTAGGGATCATCCTCCTTTCCATGTTCCTCACGCCACTGCCCCTTGCTCCTGCCATTTATATCTCTTTCTCTTTATGGGGTTGTATGTGTTTCTCTGATGAGTAGTGAAGAGATGAGGAATAAGAAGGAGAAGCTCTTAGCTTGGATCTCCAAGGATGGCTTGGTTGGTTCCTTTGCTTGCTTTGTGATTTGTGGGTGGGGAAATGGTTTGACATTTGCTTATATAGAGGTGGGGTTGTCAAAATGCCCCTTGCTTAGGGCTAAAATTAAGTGGGTTGCCACTGGTTTTGGACTACCTTGACGGTTTTGACCTTGTGTGCATGCGGTCTTTTATTACTGCCACATTTTGTTTTCTGGATAGACAAAGACAAAAAGCCAGTGTGTCCGGAGCCAAGTCCATACTGACTATGGATGCTTTCACACTTGGGGGAGGGAGGATCCATGAACACAAATTTGAAGAATTTTATATGTAGATAAGAAAAATGACAAGTGGATATGGCAACATATCTAATGAAAATTTTAAGAGTGAACACCTAATTGGTTCCTTAGGTCTTTTGACGTTAGATAGGATAAATGTGATAGTATAAGACTTGATAGAATAAAGTTTGATAATATAAAGTCTGATAAATTTTTAATCCTATACAGTTTGGTGTAATATTGTATAAGATATTATATTTTATATTTTATAATATTATCATTTATTTATAAATAATTCTAATATTTTAATTAAATATTAAATAAAATAAATTTTTTATTAATAATTTAAATGTAATTTTTAAATATCATATTTAGGTAAATATTTATTAATTAAAATTTAATTTATTTTAAATATTATTATTTATTTAAATATTTTATAATTATTTATTATTTCAATAAATTATATAAATATTAAATAATTCTTTTATATGTTTTTAATATTTTATATTTTTAATTATAATTATTTAAATTTTAATTTAAAAATAAATATTAACTCAATATTTTTATTATTGATCATTACTTTTATATATTACATATTATTTATTATTTATTTTAAATATTTATTATTTTATTTTATTTTATATTTATTAATTCAATTAATTTTTTATTTTTATTATATGTAGCTAGATTGATATCATATATTATTTTATTAATAATATTTATTTATTATAAAATAATTTTATTTATAAATTTTTACTTAGTATTATTTATTTAAGAGTTATTTTATTTTAATAAAATATTAAAAATAAAAATAACCTTATACGTTAAAAGCTAATTAGGCCTAATACGACCTTCTCATGCCTGTATTAAGTTATACGCATTTTAACGTATTAGGGGGTTATGATGTATGCTTACAATACGTTGTTTGCACCAAACATATAAGAGCATAACGTATAGTATAAGCTTATACTATCATGCTTAATACAGCATCCGAACACACCCTTAAGGTTTTTATATTGGACTATTTTACACGTGTGACAGTACAATGATGACATGTCATTGAAACGTTAGATGCAAGTAAAATTATATCATTTTGGAACATATTACACATTTTGTTCTTTAAAATTGTACAAAATAATTCATTTTATAACTTATAATACAAATTTAAATGACTCATTTTAAACTCTATTATATTTTAGGTGACATACGTATCATTTAACGTCTTGTTAATAGGTTAATGCGTAATTCTGTTAGTGTTTAAAGAATCAAATATATATAGAGGGACTAATATATTATATTATTACAATCTTAAGGGACCAGTTTAGTTTCATTTTTTGGGATAATAGTCTTGTGAAATTTTCTTGAAAAATTACATGGGTTATTTACTCAAATTTTAAAATTAGTTGAGGCAAAATTTTAAAATTTTTTGTCATAAACCTTTCTACTAGCCTATCTAATGAAAATTATGGAAGGGGGATTTATGATGTCTTAACCTAGGTTTATCTTGCTACTTTATTTTTGGGTTACAAAAGTTTATGTGGGTAAGCACCGATATCCTAATAGGACTAGAGAAGACCCCAACATCTTTGACAAATTTCAAGAGATATTACATATCATTGCATTAACGAAGTCCTCACTTTGGTCAATGAATTTGAACTTACGCTCCTGTGGGGTACAAGCCAAGCATTTAGATGTCTTTGTACATCCAAAGTCTACCTTTGCTTTTGGTAATTGTAAAATCTTATATTTACCTTACTTTAAGAAAACTAGTGAAGGTTCCCATATGTGATCTATTATATGAGAGATCTTGTTTTGCTCTAACTTCTATTTTTTTTTTTGTATATCGGAAAGACAATGGGGTTTAAACCTAAAATCTTAAGTTAAACTACATGAATCTCTCACCACTAGCCTCATCCTCTAATATCATTGAATATAACATCTAGAGATAACAATGGGTATCCATGGGGCAGAGCATGCCCTTGCCTCTTGTCCACGTTTAGAATTTTGTCCTCTGTCCACATCTTCGTCAGGTTCCCATTCCCTCCTCGCTAGGATTTGAATCCCTATGGGTAATCTGAGGTTTATTAAAAATATTCAAAAAGGAGAAAAAAAAAGTTAAATTCAAAATATAAATTTCCATAATAATAAATACTACTAGTATAATATAATTCAAATTAAAAATAAAAATACATATATAATGCAAATCCAATAAAGATAACTTAAAAATAAAAGTGTACTAATGTTTTCTTGATATATATTTATATTTATAAGTGGATATTTAAATAATTTATATAGATGGAGAATTGGTCAGTTTCATAGGGTGGGACCTTACTCCCTATCCCAAGTTTAATAACTGGGGACTCCACCCTGGTTCTCATAGGGACTAAATTTATTCTTATCCCTGTCCCCATTTTGTATAATCCATGCGGTCACCCACTTTAGCAGAATTTTTGTCATCCCTAATAATGTCAAGTGCGTTGGCTTTGTAATTGTATTATTCATCATTCTTGAGTTTTGAATTTGTCTCCTTAGACTCAACACTATGTATATTCTCCCTTTATTAATAATAATCTGACTTCCACGTTAATTTGTTTTTTATTTTATAATTTGGACACTGTCTATATGTTGAAGGGGCATATTTGAAATATTTTGAGAACATTAAATAAAATTAAAAAAAAGCTTTGGGATCAAATCAAAACATTCATAAAATGTAAAGGACATAAATGAAGTTTAATCCTTATTTATATAACCATATAAGTACCAAAATCTAATTATTTGTAAAACAATTCATATTTAATATCACAAAAAGGGCTAAATATCGTTTGAGCTTAATTTTGATATACTAATATTGTAAAAAAAATTTATACAAAGTTTCATTCAATCATATATTGATATATCAATAAAAACAAGTTCAACCCACACCACTACTTCAAAAGTCATGCACATGAGAGAATTTGATTAAATAATAGTGTAAAAAGCTTTATATCGTCTCTCTTTACATTAAATTCATATACTTTACTCCCTTAAACCACTCCAAGATTTTCATAAAACACAAATAGAATTACAGATGGATTTTATAAGCTTTATATATGGATTTTTCAATTACAGATGAAAACATGTCATTCTGTTATTTGCGTTTACAAATGTTATAGACAAATTTTCTGATATTTCTATAATTGGCTAAAAAAAAAGCTTGTAAAATTAGCCCATTACAACCAAAAAAATCAATCTAAAGCATTATAGATGGAAAAATCCATCTGTAATAAAAGAAAAAAATTTTTTAAAAAAATTTACCTCCACTGCCATTGTTGATGTCGCCACCATACACCATCCAATATTCTTTAACATCTGAAATGTTTTGTGGACAGTTCTAGTAGAACATCCCACAAAACACACATAGGTTTGTTACTTGTTCCAATAAACAACAAAAATGTCCTCCTCCTATGGGAAGAAGGAGCTTGACAGGAGAGGGAGCTCGAGGCCAACAATGAGTTTGAGAAGGAGAGGAAGCTTGAGACAAAGTGGGTTAGGAAGGGATGGTTGTAGGAATGAGCTTCCAAGATAGGAAGAGAAGCTTGGTAGGGGGGGTTCAATAGGAGCGGAAAATTAGAGAAAGTGGTGTCTCCTGAGGTGGTTTTTTAGCCTCCGGTGCTCAATTCCTCTTACTACCATTAATTTCATTGGGCCCACTTTTTTGTCTCCTTCCACTTTATACAATATGGTGTGAGTTTGTTGTACAATTTCGTTATTCCTATAATATTACTCTACTATTACTATGTTTTGATTTCAGATAGTTATGATCATTTTTTTTTTTTTTGTGGTGAGTGATCATTTTTTATCAAAGGTGGAATTCAATCTTTA
Source organism: Dalbergia oliveri (assembly GCA_030441495.1). Lineage (NCBI taxonomy): Eukaryota > Viridiplantae > Streptophyta > Magnoliopsida > Fabales > Fabaceae > Dalbergia > Dalbergia oliveri. The sequence goes on along the minus strand of JAMLFY010000002.1, from coordinate 38,367,756 downwards.
TATCTTATAAAAAAATGTTATTGTAACACCCTCTGTCTCATACTCTGCGTAGATATCCACTCTACTATTCTTAGATCTTATGGGACCCTTATTTTAACATTGTCCACCTTATTCTCCACCCTTAGATTTTGATGAGTGTCTATGAATACCCAATTTATGGGTGTTAAAATAACATAACTCCATTATCCAATTTGCATTTATTTTCTTCTGTAAGTTCATAAAAAAATGTCGCATCTATACTTTTCTATTTGACATATAGCTTTGGACTTTGAATTGCTGCAAGTTTAGCAAGGTATTTTAATCTTTATTATTTTTTGCGGTAGACACAGACCGCAACAATATTTTTTCTATCATTTCCCACCTTCATTTTGCGATTATTCTAGTGGTTGGTTGTAACTACTGCTATTTGACTTGGCAACACTTGACATAGCGGCGGTTTGAGAACTGTCGTGGATAGCAATTGGAGGTGGTTGAAACCGTCAACCGCCGTTAAGGGTAAAAAAAATATCGCGGCTAATAGTTACCTCTTCTTTGTTGGTGGTAGATCATCAATATTGAAAAATTCTCATTTAATTACTCTTATCCTATTAAGAAAGACTGTATTTATTTATGTATTAAACAAAGGTTAGAATCAAGTTTCACGGTATAACTTGAAGTATAGTTACACCACTTATAACTTTCTATGAAATACTCCCTCCGTTGTTATCCATCCATTTTTTTAAATTTTTTTTTGTTTCACTTTATTTATCTATTTATCATATCAAGGAAGCATTAATTTTTTTTTTATCAATTATACCCTTAGTGTGATTTACAATTTTACACTATTATCAATAAGGCATTAATTGTTTTTACCAATTAAATAAGGGCAATCATGCCAATTAATACACTTTTACCCTATTATCAACATGCATTCATTGCTTTTTTTAATTTTTTAATTTTTTTGACGGATAACATGCAACAAAGGGAGTATTTTTTTTTATCCAACGTTAAATTATAATTATCTATCATAAAGATAATTTGTGTCAAATTTCATAAAAAATAACATCAATATCAATGAAATTATGTAGCTCTTACTCTTATTCATTTCAAGCATATGTATTATGTTGATTTAAATCTACATAAAAGCTAGAGTTAAATACATTTTACTCCTCTGAATTATAAGTCATGTGCAAAAAAACCCTACGTTTCAAATAGTGTATTGCGACACCCTAAACTTTTTAAACCGTAAAAAAACCTTACATTTCAAATAGTATATTACAGCACCTAAACTTTTCAAACTTGCAAAAATCCCCCAAAAAATTTAGTCATAAGGGTGTCGGGTTGCACACAATAAAAAAATTAGGGAGTTAATTGCACATAGTATTCACAGACAATATGTCGGATTGCATAAATTAAAAATACTAGGAGGTTAAGTGCACATAAATCTATCTTTAGTAGTTACCAAAATTATACTAAGAGATTTTTTACATAGTTTGAAAGTTCAAAGTGTTGAGATACACATTTTAAAAGGTTAGGTGTAAATTCCACATGACCTGAAATTCAGGGATAAAATACATTTATTCCTAAAACTATGCCAAACGATTTTAGATTACTTTAAAATTTTAGGGACATGATCTATGTGATATGAGCTTTTAATTCAATAATGGATCGTTCGTAAAAAATTATACTAATAAAAAATTATTTAATAATATAATATATTATTACTAATATAACTTGGGTCTAACCATCAAGGAACAAATATATCATAACAAAAATTTTGTCAAACTCTACAAGCAACGAAGAAATTTTCATTAGCCTGCCCCTGTTTGGGAACACCCAAGTTTCACAAATGCCGTCACAAATGTCACAACTCACACACATGCATATGGCCGGCATGCAGGGCCAGCAAGGTGAAAATCCTTTGGTCCCATTTATTTTGAAGTGTATATATTGGGTTCCCTCATTTAAATTCGGCTGGTCTAGGTACGCTGCACTCTCCAGTCTCCACGGCTTTTCCATCTCTAGAGGAGGACAAATGATGAAACCGATCAGTACCCTCTAGGTACGCTGCATTCTCCACGGGTTATTCATTGTAAAACGATAAGTAATTTTGAATATGGAATTTAGAGGCCATTAGTGATTAATGACATTTGAAGGAACTCAAAGCAACGAAGACATCCTTACCAATTGCAATAGAAAACCTGTTACATCAAAGGCAAAGTTGCGCTTAAATTGGCTAATGTACTGACTCTGTCGGAAACTAGTATACATACGGTAGAACCGGTTTAACTCATTCTTACTTACTGCAAGTTATTTATTCATTGTTTATGATATTCCCTCACTCAATACATACGAATCTTTCCAAATATGGTTAGTGATATTTTGAGTACTTAGTGGAGAGTGGAGACCTCTCCTAAGAGTATTTTTTTTATTTGTTGTCATATATATATATATATATATATATATATATATGGGTCAAACTCATTATCTCATCCTTAAAAGGAATCACCTTGTTGATTCATTGCGAATTATTTAAAAATTAAGATATGATGGGATTACACCGGGGCCGGAAAAGAAAGGACTCAAACCCCTTTTAGCGGGATCAATATCATGTTGGTTGATTATGAGTTATTTATAAATTATTAAGATACAAAGGGATCGGAGTTCATTACTTTCATTTTTGAAGAGAAGTTCATTCTTTTTAAAAAATATAAGTTGCAGTAATTGATTCATTTTGTTGTATAATAGGTTGGCAATTAAGTTGAATCATTTCTAAAAATATAATAAAAGGATTAATCTATCTAAATAAAACAAAAATAATGAATTTAATTAGTGGATTAGTCTGTGAATTCATTCGTTCAACTTATCTAATTTAACCTAAAAGTACATAAATACAAATATTGTTCCCGAATAATGACTTTTCTAAAAATATTTTGTTATACCCCTGGTCTGGTTATTAGGTTAAAGATTTTGAAAAATAGGCTAAAACCTCATCTTTGCCTTTCAAATTTATAGTGGGGGATAAATTAGTCGATTATCAATTTAAAAAATATTATACTAATTCCTCAAATTTTAAAAATAGAGACAATTAGTCCTTTGTAAAATTATTGTTTGAGTTATGTCATGTTAAGTTACTTACATATATTGCTAACTTATTTACGTATATTGTTAATTTTTATGATGAGTCATAACTTATCTAACTTTAATTAAAGTCGTTTAGATCTTCTTCTTTTTTCTCACTTACCATAGTTCGTTGCTAAGAAGAAAGATTTTGATTTTAAATTATTATTTATTTTGGGCGTAATAAAGAAGTGAAGTAAGTTAAGGCCACTTAAAATTAATAGGACACGTAAGTGAGTTAATAAAATATAGAATATTTCTATTAATAATTTAGATGATAATTTAATAGAGAAATTAATTTATTTCTATTTATAAAATTTAAAAGACTAATATAAAATTTTTTAAATTTAAAGATCTTATGTGTAAATTTAAGAAATTAAATTGAAAAATTAATATAACAAATAAGTTCAAGATCACAAGAGAATCCAAGGTACATATTTTTAACATTTTTAATTTACGATCCAATTCTGTCATTGTCTTGTGTTGCATATTATTCACGTGGAAAATGTCGTTTGCAATATTGATTGGAGGGGATGTCTATTTGTCCTCAAACCACGCAAATTAAAGTAGTACAGATCCACTTTCCACTGTCTCACTATTCGTGACTAGTTAATGCTTTTATATGCTTTTGAAGGCCATATCTTTGATCTGACAACCCGAACATGGGAACACAGAGTGTACAGATTCAATGTTTTTGTGGCCAATAATTCAATAAGCTTTCAAATCGATTTGTCTAATCAAATACCAAGCAATTAGCCACCTTAACAAGTGGAGAAGCTACCTTAATTAGTAAGTACATTGTCTAAGGTCTTGCATTGCATACAGACAAAATTAAAGCGTAGAAGGGCTCACTCTGATTAGGATAGTAATAATTCAAATAAAGAGTTTTGTTAATTAATATTCTTAATTAGAATACTAATTAAAAAATTATAAATAGAATTTTTTAATTGAAAAGACAAATTTATAAATTTGTAATTCATCAAAAACTTTATACTTGTAGTACTTTAATCAATGCCCTTAAAACACCAATTTACAAAACTCTTAACTAAATTTGTTTGAACAAAAAACTAATAACTAAATTTGTTTGTATAGGCAATTAATTACCTAATCGTGTAGTAGACAGCGCCACTTTTGGGGCGGGTTACCTGAATTTGTAGGCAGAAGATTATGTCATGATATTGAAGGTCAAAAGCTAGTCCCCGAAATATATTTGTACAAGGTGCTATCCGAGCTTCTTCGGGAGCTTTTCACTCATTTTCTAAGAATATGTTTGTGAATTGACATTTTAGAGAGGATGGGAGGAGGAGAAAGATTTATAATATAAAGTCATATTAAAATTCTTTTTTTCCTTCTATTTTCTTTAAAGTTTCAACTCACAAACATATCCTATAAAAAGAAAAAAAAACTAGGCAATCGGTAATCTGACTAAATACAATGACAGTGATAGATTTGATGAGGTTCGGTAATCAATTCAGCTGGCGCAAATCTAAGGGGTTATTGAGTTTACTATACAAAATGAATATGGATCTCACCCGTCATTATAACTAACCAAAGTTCCCTAGATGATACTCCCAACATTTTAGAATAATTGTCGTTTTTAACACAAAATAGCATTTTGATCAAGAGCTATTAAAATCCTGAAAGTTATAAAGCTAAAATATTCTAAATTTATCATTATTTTGAACTCCGAACGCATCTAACTTTATCAAAATACTTTAACTTTATTTAATAGTTCTACCACTTTTAAGAAAAGCATCCAAAAATGAGGCACCATACTAAATCCCATCCATGGGAGTATATATGGCTGTCATTTTTCGCAATTATCATCAGAATATGGCCCTTTTTGTAAATAATTTGAACTCTGCTGTCTTTCTATTTTTGGTCACTTTGATATCTGTTGTCTCAAAATCACCATAGTAGCAGACACCGCGGTGAAGAAGGCCCAAGTCGTACTGGGCTTAATACTTATTAAATTATTAGGCTAATTAATAAAGCTGAATTAGCTCACCGTTGATGATTTTGTCACATATACATTGTAGTGATTGGTGGGTTTTGACAAACAAAACTGAAAGTAAACAAAAAAAAAAGAAATAAGAATTGAGAAATGGACTGCTTCAACCTGACCCAAAAAAAACCCTGATTTTTGTGGTGTCCATGAGACTAGCAAGTGATATTTTGCTTCTGCTAAACTTATTTTTGAGTCTGATAAAAAAAAAAAGGTTTCACACCTGGTATAAAAGAAATTTACATTATTATTAAATTAAATCTCTCTTATATTTAGAATTGACATTTTGAGGGGAAAAAAAATACTAGTGACATCGTGTTGAACCAGCTTATTTTGCTTGAATGAATTGCTCCACCTGCCAACAGTGATAACCTTATTTTAGCAACACTTGACGTACATATAGCATTGACTGAAATTTCAAAACATTCGACCCGTTTATTTATCTTTTTATGAAATATTCACCCTATTGTACATTTTTTTCTATTAGTAACGTACATAATAGATATGATTACGTTTAACATAAAACAGAAACTTATTATAAAAAATAATAAAAACATAATGAGATTTAATTTATATGTGCTATTATTGTAAAGATGTTTTACACAAGTATCCAATTAAGCAGTAAAAAAAGATTCAATTATATAGTCACATTAACAGAAATATTTTACTTAATGACTTACTTAATCACCAAAAAAAAAACACTTTATATTTACATGTCAATATTATTGTCTCTCATTATAACAATATTTTTATTGTAATTATTGAAATAGCAAACATTTTATTAAAACAAAATACCGAAAAAATTATAATGGAGTATCATCTTTTTCCTACAGTAAACCTAAAAATTTTTCTAGCTCCATCACAAAATTGACTATTGCTCTCAATTGCAGTGCTACAAGCATGTGTGTTGGTTCAATTTGTTATGATCATTGATTAACTATTATTGATTACGTTATGCTGCAATTTAAGGTATGGTGCAAGAATTGATACATTTACATTGTCAAACATCTCTTGTTTGATATGTAAAATTAACCAGATCACCGAATTATACCCACGGTAATATTAAATGGGTTTTGCTATATAAAAAAAGGGTTTTGCTAACTAGGTCTAAAGGACATTGGTTAAGAGTTTTAAAGTAACAAGTTTTCATTGAGAATGTGTGTTTTTTCAATTTTTAAGGTGTGAGGTCTACTATTAACTTTTTATATTTATTTTTAGAGAGTGACTATTACCATTCTTTTTACCTATTACCACTTTCACTCAACTAGTCTCTCATGTAATTATCATAAAATACCCTTTATTATTTTTTTATTATTAAATTAATAATCTATTGTTCCTTTAATATTAATTAAACTCAAAATTATTAATATTTGAATTTTTAAAATATTTTATTATTTGAGCTTTTGTTATTTTCTATTTTATGAAAAAAATTATTTTTGATAACATATAAAATTTAACTATTAACCTAAAAAATATAATTTTATTACAAATCGATTGTCTTAATCTCCATCAGAAAAATTATTCGCTTGATTTGAAAACTACTTTGTAAATCAAATTAAATTTTGTATACTTTTGAGGATAACAGTAAACTTTCCTATTTTACTATTCTATGAATCTGATATGAATGAAAATAAGCTATCTAAATTATTATTTCCATAATAAAATTTGGAATAAAAATAATTATTAATAAAATTTTAAAGTTTAAGTAAAAGCTACACGATTATCTAATACTAATTTTTTATTATTATTGAATGATTTTGACGTCTCGTATAGTCTCATAATATTTTAAATTATGTGATAATATATCATTAAATGTTAATCTAAACTTCTATTTTAATTGTACATAATTATTAAATAAGTAACTACTTAATGTATGATGTTATGTAACTTTAAAAAATAAAAACAAAAAACTTAAAATTTAATAAAAAATTAACTTTTTTTCACAACACATTTACATACTTTTCTTTTGTGTTTTTTTATGTAAAAAATTAAATTCAATATGTTATATGAGAAAAGTAGTAAAAAATAAATATTCTTCATAAAATAGAATATTGCAAAAGCATAAATAATAAAATATTCAAAAAATTAAAATATTAATAATTGTGAATCTTATTAATATTAAAGGAATAATAGATTATTAATTTAATCATGAAAGAACAAGAGTATTTTAGAATATTATACAAAAAAATTAATTGAGTGGGAGTGACAATAGTAAAAAAAGAACTTACTTTTAATGGAAACCTTAATATGTGCCTTAAGATAAACCCATATTAAATTATTAATTAAATATGCAAGGGAATCGATGAGATCATAGTTGCATATAGTTCACGTCATGTGTGGGATGAATTAAATGCACTCTTAGCTAGCGTTAAGTAAGAAGCGCTTCACATGACTATCACTATAGCCTACAAACAAGTGCCGACACTCAAGAATGTTCATCCAACTTTTCTTTTCTCAGAATGTCATTATGTGTTAATGACAGCATCAAACGATCGAGTTTTGTTGTCTCCCGGTAACAGAGACGTGTTTTCTTATTTTTTCTTGCATTCAGACTCTCACTCTTGTACACGCAATAGAGAGTGTGTTGAATCAAGTTATAGTGTTGATTAGCACATTGGCCTAAAGGGCATAGATATTGAATCTCAAATCATATACATGAATCTCACAACTAGGCACCAATTGGGTATCGTCAATTAAGGACAAAAACTCATAATGGTGCCACATGGCTATATATGTCACTCACACACACTGTGATTGATACATGTAGATTGATATGTTACTTTTTTCAAAACTTATGCCTTGATAAACTTCAATATGGCTCACTGCTTTCAGTGATGGTTACTGTCATTTTGTCTTCAGCCATATAATTATTGACCCTATTGGCTGATTGATTAGTTACATTTCCGATTGCGGCTATGATACGAGTGATGAATTAGAGGGAGCTATGATTAATGTTATGACTAAAACATATATTGGGGGATATTATATCTGTTGATGATGAGCTCATTATGATTCAGTACTTACACAATATAATGGCATATCTAGAAGAACACCCCTTGTTTCCCGGCTCGGAAAGGGAGTAAAAAAATAGTTGTGAATAACTAACATGAATGGTTCTTACAAAAAAAAAAAAAACTAACATGAATGGTCTATCATCTATGTACAGCATTAAGCTATTTTTACTTTTTTTGTGACAAACAGAATTTAAATTAAATTATTTGCACTCTGAACAATCTCCTCTTCTAGAATAGAAATTTTCTTTATAGTTACAGTTATTGTTTTAATATGAATGGTTTAATTGCGAATCGAAACAAAATATTAAAACAACAACAACAATTAAATCTTGTCACTAAGAGGATCAACTACATGGATCCAGTGACGTCATAATATCATATATATATATATATATATATATATATATATAAGAAATGAAACAATTACAATCAAATACAGACAGGAAAACAGAATAGAAATAGCATTTATAATAAAAGCTTTAGAACTATTTTAGAGAAATGCTTCTACTATATGATCATGCCTAGGACTACATTAGCATTATTTCCGTAAGTGAAAATGTATAAAGAAACTTATGCTTACAAGAGATGCCTCGTGGATATTATAATTTACTACAATCTGAAGTGCTCCTACACCAGCCAGCAAAGCACGATAGATGACTGATAATAGGGAGTCCTGGTTCAATTGCAGTCCTAATCTTAATGGATTTGCTTCTATTGATGACAAAGACGTGAAGATGGATTTTGCTAGTAAACTTGGTCCTATAAATAATAATAATACTCTGAGCCTGAGGGGGTGTGAACCCTCTCATGTCATAGGCTGATCACTGTCACATAACCAATATCTTCACACTATTGGTAAACCACTAGCTACGTAAAATGTCTTTATATTGTTCCCGCTTGTGTACAAACATCTCATATACCTGGGAACATGGGAAGAGAAGTGATACCTTCACACTTAGCCATGTAGAATCAGCAGGTTCTTGTTTCTTGTCCCTCCACCACCATAAAACTAAAACCCCCGACAACCTCTCAAGGCACATTAGTTTTGTGTCAAGATTTGATCAGATTCATTCTTCTCCTATGATGGAGGAGGACCAGAAAATGTATGGTCTTGTCTCAGAACAACAAGAGGAGGAATATTCCAAGGAGTTGGATGTTGCTGTCAGAGCAGTGCAGATGGCATGCTCCCTCTGCCAGAAAGTGCAAGCCATTTTGATTTCCAAGTTTTGCAGCAATGATGATCAGGTCCAATCCGATGATGATAATTTTGCAGTCGCGGTTGCAGGTGAATGTCACTAAACTGTTAATTAATTTGTTGAACTTTTTTTTTTTTGGTGATACTGAATTCATAGTTGGAGGGGATCTCTGGTTGGCTTTTAGAGAATTTTCTTTTTCAAGCAAAAGGGTTTAAATTGTAGATAATGATTTCTGACTTGGAATTTGATGTTAGATTGAACAACTTTCGAGTAGAGGTGTAAGTGATATGAAATATCAGGTACCTTAGCCAACACATACAACTAACCCTGCCAAAAATGTATTGTACAACATGGTGTACTGAAAGAGGGAAAAAAATCCTAGTACATGTGCCTAAGTTACGTTGGTATCCACCCAAATTATGACAAGTGGCACATTCATTTGTGCTTAAAAGTGATAAGAGAGGAGTTTAAAGTTTAAACCTTGTCTGATACACAAGGACAGAACAATCAACATGAATACGTATATTCTAAAATTCTTTAAAGTCAATGAGAAATTATTGCCTAGAAAAGTGACTATCAAGTTTTCTAATCTTCACGGGTCTTAAAAAATTCACGTTTCTAAAAGAGGAAATCACGGACTGGTAAAAGACCAAATTCTTTTCCTCGGACTCTACTTTACTATCACTGTGTTACAGCTTCCAAAAGGGTATAATAGCCTACAATTTATAGGTGCGTAAGGCTAGAGAAAACCTTACACAAGAAGGTAAGGGCGTGGAATGAGTGTAAGAATTTTGTGGGGTCCTGTCCATATAGTTGGTCTCATCAGTTGATTTTTATATTTACTTGGAGGCCAACACCCACCTAGCTTTATTTCCCATTACAATCAAGTTTCCCCGGTTTAGGAAGTAGGATGTGGCTTCAAGGTGGCGGCCTCATTGGCCTGGTCTTGTTCCATAAGCAAACTGATTTTCATTGAATTCAATTGCTTACCCTAAGGTCTACTACTTGGAAATATTATGCTTAAGATTTATGGATATGACATCCTTTTTCTTGTTATTCACTACTCCCCTGCCTTCACCAAGATGTATGAACTATGATCAAATTTATGCTGTCCACATTATTATATTTCCTTAAAATTTCTGTCCAATGATGACTAATACATAATAGTCTTGAATCTGTGTATAAACCTAGTGAGTTTATATCCATACATACAATCATCATTGAATTGTACTCTCCGTTATGCTGTTTAAACAGGTTGGAGTGTCCAAGCAATTGTGCGCTGGATATTGTCCCAATGTTTAGGGAGTGAAAATATCTCAATTCTAGCTGAAGAAGATGTTCAAACTCTCTCCAAGACTAATACATCTGAACTGTTAGAAGCTGTTGTCAAAACCGTGAATGAATGTCTAGCCGAAGCGCCTCAATTTGGGGTTGAAGAGCCAAAGTCAGTTCTTGGAACTTCAGAGGTTGTTGACATCATTCGTCGTTGCAATTCAGTTGGGGATCCATCTGGAAGATTCTGGGTACTTAGTCCTATTGATGGTACATTGGGGTTTGTATTTGGTCAATATGCTGTAGCTTTATCACTCATAGAGGATGGAGAAGTGGTGCTTGGAGTTCTTGGGTGTCCTAACTACCCTATGAGAAAGGAATGGTTTAGTTATCCTTATAGCTATCTTAATATTATGTCCAAGTTGACTCCTCCAACATCTGAAGCTTGGAACAAAGGATGTGTAATTTATGCTAGAAGGGGCAGTGGCAAGGCTTGGAAGCAACCACTTCTTCATGCCAATGAGAAGTTTGTGTGGCCAAACCATGCAAAGCAAGTTTCTTTCTCTTCCATTGACAATCTAGGATTGGCCACTTTATGTGAAACGGTTGAGAAGGCCAATTTAAGCCACTCTTTTTCTGAAGGACTGGCTCACAGTGTTGGTGTCAGGTGCAATTTTTATTCATTCCATTTCTATAGCAGTCACCCCCTCTCTTTTTTGGCTTTTTAACACTTAGTGATTGTCAGGGTTTAGATGCATATTATTAAAACTTTTGAGAAAGGTTTCCAATCATTTTTGCTAATTGAACACTCTAGAGATGAAAAGTTTCTTAGAATATTATGATAAGCTAAAAATTATGATCACTAGTAATATTCTCATTCATCTCAATGAAATTTATCACTTGAAGAAAAGGCACCTAAGACAGCACAAGTGTACAAGTATAATCCTCGCTATATCAGAACTTATTCATCAATTGTATATATGCAGGAAACAACCATTACGAGTATACAACATGGTGAGATACGCCGCGATAGCTAATGGGGATGCTGAGGTTTTCATGAAGTTTGCGAGGGCTGGTTACAAGGAGAAAATATGGGATCATGCTGCTGGTGTTATCATCATACAGGAGGCTGGTGGCGTGGTAACAGATGCCAGGGGGCGTCCCCTAGAATTCTCAAAAGGCTTGAATCTAGAAGGCATTGATCGTGGCATAGTTGCTTGTGCTGGAGCCACTTTACATGAAAAGATCATCGATGCTGTTGATGCTAGCTGGGCCTCTTCTTGCCTTTAATACTGTTTCTATGAATCTACATGTTTTGTATACTATACATGAATATTGTGATCATGTGAATACTATTTAGTCTTTTCTTTTCTGTTTTGTGCAGTGCCTTAGAAATTCCCGTTTCAACTTTAGTTACTGGAGAATGATGTATGATACCAGCATGTTAGCTTGAAACTAGTGTTTAGCATTGTATGAATGAGAAGTTATAGTTATCTGTTGTTAGTATTCTGAATGACTCCTATTGTTCATGCAAATTCATCCAACTGCTCAACTTTCAGATAGTATCCAAAGCAGGTGACGAGCAATTAGCCCCCATATGTAAATTATAGATTTGAAGAAACAAAAACTTGGTTCAGAAGGGTACATAAAATTGTCCATGTGCTACTGCAGATATTGTCTTGCCTCTCATGGCACAAGAGAAACAAACAACATATATCCTCCACCCCTTCTCAAGAAAATAGAAAACAAACAGAAGTTGGCAAAAATTCCAAATAATTAGAAATTTATTGGCTGCATTCATGCGCAAAATATTATGATATGATATTATTTCTTACCTTTGAATATATGAATACTATGATATTATTTCTTACCTTTGAATATATGAATACTATTTGCTTATTTAACTAAGCCAATTACCTGCCTTTGAATCTTGGCCGACAACGATTCTAGCAAATTAGAAGGTATGCTCCAAAGCTAAAAGAAATAGTCTATTTGGCTAAATGATGCTTCTAAATCTTCTAAAAGCGGCATCTCCATCTCTATCAAGTTCCTGCTTATTATGAGATTAGAATTATAATACATAGGAATGTGCTATTTAAACATGAACAATGAGTCTTTCTATTAGCTCCTTTCCGTTGTATTGTCCCGAAACTATTATATGCATGGAAAAAGAAGGAAAAACAATTCAGGGGGATCATTTTTAACTAATAGAAATAGTTTCTTTTCAACCCCACCTTTTAGATAAATACGTGTGTAGTGGGCGAATTAACTCGAATCTGTGTGGAGTGATTTTTAGTTGGGCCATTATAATTGATGCATTATTAATTCACATAGCTTCACTTATGAGTATGACCCTATACCTCTTGAAAGGCCTTCGGCCTATGATACTTACTTACAGAGCATGTTTAGGCCATTTGAGGACGGAGTCTTTCGGCTATGTGGCCCAATCCTCATTATGTCATTATGTCAATAAATAAAACCTCTGAAAATGGGTCATTATGTCAATAAATAAAACCTCTGAAAATGGGTATTACTTGGAGACTTGAATGGGCTAGAAGAAGGTAAAGGGGAGCTGCAAATAAAAAGTATTCTTTCGTTTCACAATAATTGTTAGTTTTTGATATTTTTAATATTTTAGAATATCTCCATTTACAATATTTAGATAATATTAATTTTTTTTTATTTATATCCTTAATATAAATATATTAGTTAAGTATTCTATATATTTACTAAAATGAATAGTAATGACTAGACATGGATAATTTTATTAATTCATATAATTTTCTTTATCAAGATTTTTTTTTCTTAATACATGTATTGTTTGATTTTTTGACAGTGAAACGGAGAGAGTATACAATAGGTGCTGCTTTGGGAGACTTGAATTTCATACATAGAATCTTGGCTAGGCCAACCTTTGTTGATTTTGGGGTTCGACTTGTTCAATTGTGGGACTTGGATGGCTGCTACTAAACTAAGGATACCAAGAATTTCAAGTTTATGCATGATCTATATATTACTCCCTCTATTTCAAAATAAATATTTTTTTTTCACTTTTTAGATTTATTCATAAAGTGATGTATAAAGTGATGTGTCCCAATACATCACTTTATAAATTAACCTAAAAATAATTTTTTTATTTGGTTTTATTTTCTCAGCATTAATAATGATTTTTTTATGGAGATTGATGATTAAAAAAAATTACAAATAAAATAATAATTTCATCCGCGTCCATGCAATGTCGTCCTTGATGTCTGTCATAACAAGCACCTTCTTTAATTTCGATTAGGAAAATGGCTGTATATATTTATGTTGCTGCCTCCGAGCGTGGTCATACAAAATAAGCATGTCACATGAGTCATTAACTCCACACCCAATGTATTGAGCCACTAGTACTACACTTATATGAATGAATAAGAGAGAACAAGCATCTTGTAACCAGTTATTATCTCCGTCCATTTTTAATTGTTTTATTGGGAAATAGTGTAAATTTGGTGCAAATTTGTTTTATATACACATTTTGTGTTCAGATATATTAATTTTTTAATATACTAAATTTGCATTGTTTTCCAAAAAGATATTTAAAAATGAACGGAGGCAGTAGTAGAAAACACCAAGTCCAATGCATGTGCGTGCTGACCCAATCACCATAAAGCATTGCTTAATCAAAGGAACACAAGGTTCAATTCAAGCTTTCTGCATCTTTACCCTTACATTCTCATTTATGCCAACACTAGCTCTTTCCCAAGTTCGTTATAATCCCATTAATTACCCTGTTGACACTAAGGTGATTATCATCTTAATTACAGTTCTAATGATCAATGAAAAGCAGCTCCGATAACAATATTGATGAGATTTTGAATCTGTGATTGTATTAATTATTTGGAAACTGGGGTTATCTGATCTGTTTCTTAAGCATGTGCATGAAGCAATTTTTCTGCATTATTGAAACTGGATCTCTATTAGTATTTGCCAAAAGCTTGACAGTTCCAAGATAATAATATCGGTCTTCAAATGAGAATTGAGACAGCTTAAGCAGTTGCAGAAAAAGAAAGGCATAAACAGAATAAATAATAGAAACACTTTTGACTCTCAATTTGTCCAATTTTGCGACAAGTTTTTGGCTCCAATTTTCTTTCTAAATTTTGAATTACTATCTTGCAAGTCAATAATGTGTACAAGATGCTTTGTTTTACCATACTACTAATTGCTTAATTGACCAATAACTACAAGTTTTAACTTAGCAAGAGTTCTTCAACTCATGGCTGTAAAAATTTAAGGTCAATGAAATTTGGACTTGTTACACCATCCTTTTACACTCTTCTAATGAGCAAAATGATAACGGTCTTCAATCCTTAATTATAATGATTTTAGGAAAAAAAATTATTCCCTATTTATTGTCATTTTAACGTCCCAATAGAAAATTAATTATTTGATACCAATTTTATCCTTCATTGATAGTAGAAAGAAAAAAAATTAGTGAAGTGCATATAAAATAATTTAGTAATTTAAATTTATTTTTTTCTAAAATCAATAACATTTATATGTTTTCTTAATACCTGTGCTAAAACCTTAAATAACTATAATTAAGTAATGGAGTGAGTATGTGTATATATATTATATGAAGCATGATCCTGATTCACATTTCATTGGATTCACACACCACTCAATAATATATAAAATATAATATATAAATATAAGTCAAATGTAAGTATAATATATAATATATATATAAACATTAATACAATAATAATTGCAGCCAACCCACCGCAGGATCATAAATGTCGATCTGTAAACTGTACCCCACCTCTGTTTTAAGCCTCAATAAATGCTTTTTCCATACCACTAAGGCACCAACACATTTAAATATTCCTCCCCCACTATGTCACCCTCCTCCACTCAGTAAACACCCAACAATACACACTTCATTGACACACAACTTAAACCAAATGAAGAAAGAAAATATAATGAAAGCCACAACAACCATCCTTATCTTGTTCTTCATTATGTTGTTCACGGCTTCAGCCTCTGTTGCTTCCCGCAGATCCACATCCACTAGAGCTTCTCCTCCAACTGGTGGCAACAACAACAACAAAGGTGGGTGGAATAATAACTATGGTGGTGGTGGCTCCTTTGGACCCGGAGGAGGAGGGTTCAGCATACCTGGCTTTGGAAAGGGGTTTGGAAACAACATCATAGGAGGAGGAGGAGGGTATGGAGCAGGTTATGGAGGTCCAAATGGAGGAGGGTACTCGAAAGGTGGTGTGATAAGGCCAACCGTTGTGTGCAAAGAGAGAGGCCCTTGTTACCAGAAGAAGCTGACATGTCCAGCAAGGTGCTTCTCCTTCTTCACCCGCTCCGGCAAGGGCTATGGTGGCGGTGGCGGTGGTGGTGGCTGCACCATTGATTGCAAAAACAAGTGTACCGCTTCTTGTTGAGGGAAGCGTTACCCCTACTATACTATAGATACTAGCTATATAATAGTGTATGTTGCATATGCTATTCTCTATCGCTTCTTTAGATAAATTAAAAAAAAAATGTATATAAATCTATGTAGGTTGATTTGGTTTTGGACTTTGGTTGTGAGATTATTTCTAGTAATGTCGATATTTACACGTTAAACAAAATTATGTGATAGCGCTTGTTATATGACTCTGAAGATTATGGACTGTACTTTTTGGTTATATGAAAAAAAAAGGGGTTATTATTATCATCATCTTCTTCTTTTGTTGTGTCTCCTATAGTGGAAATCCAGATTCTAAAGAAATACTCTTAAAAAAATATTATTTTAACACCTAAAAAATATGTGTTTATTAGCACATCCATTTTTTGATTAATAAATTTAATGATGATTCCCACTTATCCGTTTTATGTATCACATCCAATTGTTAAAAAATAAGTGTATGAATAAAAATCCACTTTTAAAATGTTAAAATAACATTTTTAATACTTATATGGAAATGAGATGTTGAAGGACCAAAAGTTTAATTTAGAGTGTTAAAGACACTAATCGCACCTCCAAACGACAGGAATAAAAGAATTTTTTTCTCATTCACCACCATAATTAAAGGAACCGTGATTGCCGCTCAATTAGACTCGTTAATAATTCTTTATGATAATATTCATTTTACTTTTCTTTATTGTCTCGAGCTCATGCAAATTTAATAGTACACAAACCATTGTAAAGCTATTACGAATCTTATAACGGTTTCATCACCAACTCTCTCTACATAGTTTAGATAGACACAAGTGTCCATAAGGAACGAGTAAGTCAAAAATCCCACTATCATACAATTATATGTTAAGGAACGAATTTTCTTCAATGACGTAGCATGCACTGGATTATGATGAATTCCCAGGTGTAAATATATCAAGACGTAAGCAAGTCATTATTAACAACCAATAGCTCTCCCTAAGATGGTTTCAAACATTTCAAAAAGAATTTAGGTCCTACATAAATGGGGTTCGTTCAGCTGCATTCTCAATTGCAATTATGCTTCTTTTTCTTTTCTGACACTCCTTATGTAACACTATCAATCTTTGTGCATCTCAAGATGTGTAACTGGCACTAGCAACGCCCACAATGCCTTTGAATCAATATTGGCATGTTTACATTTGAGACTAATATTGGCTCTTCAAGATTTGATAGAACTAGTCTTCGGAATAAGAAAGTGAACTAAAACTATGTAGAGCACATAGTGAACCAAAACTAAAGATAAATTTTAGCTCCTTTCTACCAGCCACTGTATCATATACACTAAACAAACCACATTAATAGCATGCAAAACAAATGAGGGAAAAACATAAACAAACAACCTTGTAAACAAAAATACTCGGTAGGATATTTTCTGTCACAATTTGTGGCCAGCGATTTACAATATTGATCCATGCACAAGGCAATCACACTGCCTCTCTGCACAAGACGATTGATTTATCAGATTGCAGCCCTCATTGCTCCCCTTGCAGCCTCCCTTTTCATCTCAGCAGCCTTGCCGCTGCCACGGAAGTACATGTATACTTGCTGTACAGGCAGGTGAATGATAAGGAAATCATGCAATTCAAAAGGCTGTGTTCATGTGCATAAAACATTTTGAAACCTCAATAGTGCAAACAAACCTGAATAACCCAAACGCTGACCACTGTTTCAAGGCAGAACAATCCAAATCCAATGAAGTAGAAGATCTGCAAGCAAATGGAGAAAAGCAAAATAAATATAACTCATTTAGAAGCAGAACATTAATTTAGTTGGGTTCTGCAGTATTAGCATAAGATCATGCATCAAGAATTGTACAACAAATCTTAAATTAGCTTAGCATGTACAAAATCACCAGAATTTTTTGATAATTCACTAAAAAATAGTCACAGCTTTTGATAACTAAATAACATGTTTGTACAAGCAGTAATTAAGACGAGCATTCTTACCCCTATCAAAGCATGGTCGCCCAGCACATCTATGGCAGACAGGATGCCTCTGCATCAATCAACAGACAGTGCCAAAAATTACGTACCCAAAAAAAAAAAAAGGATAATAACTCCAGCCTCTTAAAGACATGCCTACGGGTTTTGATATTCTTAGTCATTTGAGGACCACTTCCACTTGCACCCCGAATCAAGTAATTCAGGGGGAGATTGAACATGTTCATTTTCTAATATATTTACTTCTGTTTTGAAAACAAAAAAGAAAAAGAAAAAGGCCACATACGTGAGGGATTTCCCTTTGAAAACTATAGGAGGAGCAACTGCAGCTAAGATGCAGAATCCTATGTGAAGCTGAAAACAGAAGAGGAAACAAAAAATTATTAGACATCTTCCAACTGCTGAAGCATAGCTTATGTTATAAGTATAATCAATTTACCAGGTAAAACAGGAAAAACCATCCAAATTTCAAAGCACTTTCATTCCTGTAAAGTCAATAATGGAGAGAATTTTAAAATCAATAGTGTAGCCAAATAAATGGATAAAAATATGCATGTATAATGCCTATTGTTCTCATGAATGCTTCTAACACGCATAAAATCAAAATCTCTCAAAACATAAGTGCAGTAGTCTCACAGTTTAGTTGAATAACCCATTAATAGATTTAAGAGAACAGGGGAAAAAAACAAAGGAAAGAAACAAGCTCCATTGCATTTACTTTAATAATTAAAAACTTCCATGGTTTTAGATTAACTGTGAAAATGCCAAAATGTGATAAAAACATGATAACACTCACAAAGCCCCAAGGTTTGTTAACTACAACTCAAAAAGGCCCCAGTTTCTCTATAAAAATTTTCAGTCTACCAGTGGAGTTATATTGAAAAAATGCTTGCAATTATAGAATTTGTCAGAAAAAACAAAACAGCTAAACACATCTAAGCATTGAAAAATAAATTACCTAAAAGCACGGTATAATGGGCGATACCAAAGAACATATGCTCCAGGAACCCCTGCTATGAAGTAGATGATAGCAAGAAACCATATTTTTACACCTAAATTAAACAAGGCCAAGTTCCACATGCATGGAATTTGGAAATGTCAGATTAGTCATTCTAGCTTTTTGATAACCCAGAAATAATCATGTTCAATATCTCTAAACTGACCTTCACCCTTAATCCAAGCTGCAGTGACAGCTACAACATTCCATGTCAGGCACAACGCTAATCCTGCAAAATATCACTTTTCATCAATGACCATGGACCACACACCAATAATCTAAGATGACTTGCAGAAAACAGATTATGGATGCATTCTATTGTTAACATAATTATTATAGATACATTCTATTATAAACATAATTAAATCAGAACCCATTGTCATGCAAAGAAAAAATATAAGGAGAATTAATTTATCTAGCCATTATTTTACTCAATAAAAAAAAGATCAAACCAGCTAGGTTAATGGTTTTGACTGCTCAGACAAAATTAGTTTATCCGTACCTGACCTCTTCTACACTATCATAAACCTTTCACTTCAAAAGTTATAAAAAGAATAAAAGGGTCCCATTTGCTACATACCATACCAGTATAAGATGTAAATTTATAGTCAATGACACTAATTAAAAAAAACAAGAAACATTTCTTTTTATTTTTTATTAAATTTTACATATAAAAAGCATAAAGCAAAAGGCACCAAGGTCATAACACCAATCATCTACAGAGAACATACAAAGGATCCCTGAAATAGGATCTTCTAGAAAATGAAAATAAAGGAATGAAAACAATAATAAAGATGTATGAAATAGCCTCAAGAACTGCTGGCCAAAAATACGAGCCATAATTGGAACCAATTTCAACCCTCACCAACACACACACACACACACACACACACAAAGGAGGATAACATACCTAACAATGTGGTAAATGCAACATATTGCAGTCTTTGCAGATGAATTGGTATTTCATTGGCAATATCATGATGGATAATTGGGAAAAAAGGTGGCCAATTCTTCTCCTCGATAACAATTCCAGCTGCAAAACAAAATCTAATTACCTCCTAGAAAAACTAAGCAGAACTAAATCAGTTCAGAGTTGAGTTAGCATATGCGGAATGCACAGACATATAGAATTATGCAGTGGTAGTGTTCTTCCACTATTCAAACGAATGGCAATGCAAAATAATAATAATAATAATAGTGCAGCCAACCCTCCCGCTCAAACCCAAAAATGAAACCAAAAGAAACACTTTTGAAAAATGATATCAAGCATTTGAATTATTAGCAAGTTCCAAAAACAAGCATTAAACCCAAACTTAAAACACAATATGCATTGTAGGTGCTTATTGCACTAAATATATCCAAATCAGCTAAAAATAAGCTCATCCAAATGAAGCCATGAAGGATACGTAAATTACCTCGTGCAACAGCTTCTTCTTTTCGTTTTAGTTCCTGCATTTTGATAAATCAAATGAAATAAAAAATGCAGGTTAATTTCCAGGGAATTGTATTTAACAGGAAAGTCGGTAGACAAGCCTTTGTTTATTCAAAGTTAACTGAAGAAATACTAGCATGCACATCCTCAGCATAGAATTGAAGGCAACTTGATTTGATGAGGGGAACAAATTTAAGAAGATCAATGTTTCCAGGGATCAACCTATTTTCTGATCATAGCATTTTCAGATGTCTTCATCATGCCCAAACTCCACAAAGTAATACAGTAATCATACAGATTCAATCCAAAGTATTGGCAAAAACATTTTATTTGCAAAACGGAATTGCTTTTCAAATTGTAACTCAAAAAAAAATGTATTCCACTGTCGGGAGAATTGAATATAACCAATATCACATCATCGAGAACAAGAAGACCTCTCAAAGGGAGGAGTTGCAATTTGAAGGGGGGAGGAGGAGAAATGAGAAACGAAAACAGAAGATAACATCAAATGGCAAAGTGTTCCAGCCTCAAATTATCAAGTTATCAGCTAAGGAAACTCTCAATACTAAAGTAAACATAAAGACACCAAGAGATCCCATTCTATACCTGTTCCCGTCTTTTCAATTCAGCCTCTTTGGATTGGAGTTCCTTCTCCTTCTTTTTCAAATCCTAAATTTAAAATAGATATTAGTCAAGAAAACGAAAATCAATTCTAATTTTTAGCAACAATACATATATAAATGAAAAAAATTTATACATACTGTTGATGAATCAAGAGGTATATCAACTGTCGCACCAAAGCCATAATTGTAATCAATGGGTTCTGGCTTAAGAGGTGGAAGCCTTGAATTTGTGGCAGGGGCAACACTTCCAGGATTCTGACAATTTGAAAACAACATGATTCATAAGATGCAAATGATTATTCATTGCTTTATTTATCAGTGTGATAGAATCATCTGAGACCTATTATAGTTTACAAAAAATAAAGTCTGTCAATGACCTAGAGATTATATTTCAGCTAGTACAATTAGTAAAGCAGAAAATAGTTTGATTCCTCCTGCTTTGTAAAGGATGTTAGAGTTACAAGGTAGTGAACAAACTGAAAACTTAAAAGTACACTAAAGTTAAACAGATAGAATGGTTCCTTGATGTACTATGGCCCAGAGTGCATTAGCGTAATTGTAGTAAAAGATCAACAATATTAGTTTCAAACATACTAGCATACAACTATAACCTGCATATTTTCCAATTATAGTTACACCAATAGTCATCCTCCATTGGAGGGGAAGTTGTCTCCATACTATCCTCAAAGAAATCATTATCAGTAACTTCAGTGTCTAGTTGATATTTGATACAAATTGGTCAGAATTTCATTTCTTTCATGAAGAATAGATTTGAAAACTTCTACAAAACCTCCCACCTAGACATGATAATTATTTCGTGCTAATTGAATAAAAACTATAAGACACTTTCAGTTTAAGAAACGCAGCATGTGCATCTGCATCTGCATCTTCAAGCAACTCCTCTTAAGCTTGCTTCTTAAAGCCAAAACTTCATCAGAGATAACAACAAATCCTACATGCTGCATGAAGAAGCACATCCAACGAAAACAGCAACTACCTTAAAACCCCAAAAACCAGTTTCCTCAATCACATCAATTATAGTATCAAAACAAGTCAACCGACAATCAACAACAACGATAACAATTCACAAGAAACAATTTATCCAAAGTATGAGGCTCTAAAACCACTGAAAAGGATCAAATCCAACACAAAGCTGCATACCCAATTCATAAAATCTCCACTTTGAGAGAGAGAGGGGAAAATGGAAAAAAAGAATCAGCAGTTGGCAGAGAGAGAAGGACTTACGGAGAAGGGATTAACTTCTTCTTCATCAAAGGGGTTACTTTCATAGCGACCAGCCATTGGAATTGGAAGCAGAGATCTGGAACTGTGCAGGGGTTACAGTCAAATGGGTAACCAGAAAGCGAGGATTTTTGGAATGCTTAGATTTGAAAGTTGGAAACTTCGTAAAGAAGGGAACAAGGGTTGCAAGAGAAGGAAAAGGAAAATTACAGCTACAGAGACAAAGGGCTTATCTTTGGCCAGCTTAATACAGAAGAAACAAAGAAACGCACAGACTCTGCTTTCAACAACATTGCTTTCCCACAGGTATTTTTTGGGATTTTTTTTTTTTTAAATGAAGAGTTTGAATTTAATATAGTGCGAGTCTTATTAAGTGAAAAAAAAAAGGTTAATATTGATATTAATCCCTAAGTTTATATTTATAAGTCATTTTAATCTAAACTTTTAAAATAAATCAAATTAGTCCATAATATTATAAAATGAGTAAGTTAATCTCATTTCACTTTTATTTAACATTTTATTAATTAAATAATAATGTACAACGTAAAGTGATACTATGACATACCATATATCATCTAAAATATAAAAAAGTTTAAGGGGTGTTTGTTTCAAGATTTAAAATTAGATTCAAGAATCATATTCCTGAATGACATTCCTGGGAATATGATTCATATCTTTAAAAACTTGTTTGTTTAGCATTAAACATTCATAGGATTATTTATTAAGATTTTAGAAATAAATTTAAAACTGTTTGTTTTATAATCTGTATTTGAGAATATATGTCATAATTTTCAAAATACCCTTAACACAATCATAAAAAGAGAAAAAGTTAAATAATTGAGAGATGGTTTAATAATTATGCTTAATAATTATGATTTTCAAGTCATGAGAATTTTTTTCACCTTTCAACTTGGGAATGAGATTTCACTAAATTATAGGAAAATATTTTTTCATAGAATAATTAATCCAAAAATTTTATAAAACTTATAACAAACGTAGGACGCATTATTCCAATTACTTTTCGGGAATAATTAAATATACCCGAAATAAACGCTCTATAAAATGACTTATTCTAATGTCTAAAATTACTCAAAATGAATCATTTTATGATTTTAAAAGAAGATTTAAATAACTCATTTTGGACAAATTTTAGATACCAAAATGACTCATTTTAAACTTAATTTTACTTAGACAATATAATGTATGTCAAGATATTATTTAATGTTACATATAATTATTTAATTGATAAAATGGTAGATTAGAAAAGGACTAAGGAATTAATATGATTCACGTTTTGTAATGTTGAGACTAATTTAACTTATTTTGAAAGTAAATAAGTAAAATGACTCATGAGTATAAAGTTAAGGATTAAAATGAATATTAACTCAAAAAATAATCTATTATTATAGGGATTTAATTCTTATGTACAATACTATAAAAAAAATTTTACATTGTCATCTAATTAAACTATTATATTTACATGATAAGTAATTTTTTAATTATTAAAAAAAGTGTGTTATAGGATGTAATTTATTTAGTAATATTACATTTTAAAAAATGAATAAATGTCGTTCATTTATATTTGGCAGGTGATAAATTATAATCAACCTGAATATAGAATTGCATCTCGTGACAAAAAGCATAATGGAGTTTTCTTTTGAAAAAAGTGTCTCTAACCTGTGGTTAAAAAGAAAAGGTAATCAATATTTTTTTCCAAATGTATCTTCTGCAATTGTTGTTAGATACATGCCAAAATTTCAAATTTTGATTCCATCAGTTGGTTCCATAGCTTTTTATTCAAAATTATGTGTCTTATTCAACGTGGGAGGGTAATGTTGCCGGTTTAAACTTGCATCCTTAAACAATGATAATAAGAAGTGCTATTATATATTATTATTTGTACTCAAAAGTATGGAATATCATAGCAATACATTCTATCTATTCTTAGATGTGTTATGCAATTTAATTTGAGTCTAATATCTTATTTAAGAATAGATGAGAGTGTATTATATGATATTCTATAAATACAAACAACATTACTCTTTATATATATACTTTTTATTTCTTTTTCTGACCCGTACAGTAAGAAAATGATTTCAAAATGTCGGCACTATTTTGTACCAACTCCTCGTTAGGCATGCATCACAAATGCTCACATCACTGGTCAAATACTTCTTTCTTTACACTAAATAATTTTACCCTTAAACGATTTCTTATTTGCAAGGTCCTATTCATTCAATTTCAAGTAAGAGCAGTTCGTCCAAATTTCTAAAACTAAGATCCAGATTCCTGATTGATTTAATGAACAACGAGAATATTTCAACTTCAATTCTTATGCATGACACCAAAAGAGATTAAAATTCGCATAAGGCTACATATAAATTGTTTATATATTTTTATTTATTTGTTTAATTTTTTAAGACATATGATTCATGACGTAATATTCGACGCATTATGGCCTAGTGATTTGAAATTCAATCTTTAATTTATTATCCCCCATTTCCATTTAGACATTCACGTAAGGGAAAATATTAACTATAAAATATGAAAAAGTCTAAAAAACCTCTTTCAATTTTGAGTTATGTGCACTTTAGTTTTGTTACCTTAAAAACGTATAAAATAGTCATTAAACATTTTAAGTTGTGCACATTTCTATAATATGCTAATAAATGTTTATTTTTTGACCTGAAAAATCTAATAAAATCCTTTAATTTTTATCTATATGAACTTTTATCACATCATTTTTTAATATATGAGATTTCTAATAAGATTGTAGAGTTCACACGTGCAATTTTTGATAAAAATAAATTAAATATTTGTTATTAAATTATAGTAATATGCATAAATTAAAAAGTTTAAAGTTATTTTGCACGTTTTATAGTAACAGAATTAAAATGCACATGAATTAATTCATATAATTCATATGTGTTTACTTATGAGTTTATAACACATCGCTATTTGATAATTTCTTTGTACTATATAACTACGTTATACAAAGGACATTATTCAAGTTACTAAAGACCTCTTTACCTAAAAAAAGTTCCCAAAGAGCAAAATATTTTACATCATCATAAATTAAGAGAAAAAAATGGGATTTAGACGGTTCAAATGCTGCAAGTAACAAAACTTGTATTGAACTTCTGAAAATGGAAGTAAAAGATAACCGAAAAAAAAAGCAAATAAATAGTATTTAGCATTTTGGGTCAATATGTAGCTGTCTGACATTTCAACCATCTGTTAGCCATCAACTAAATGTTGCAGACATTTGCGAAAATTCCATTAAGATAAAAGTATTGTCAGGTGTACTCATGACACTATATACCTTAGCCAAGCGCGATCATGAGTTTTTATATATTACCTTTAATTGGTACTTATTTATTTATTTATTTTATTAATCTCAAATGTAGACAAACACCAATACTCAATAACTGCTTCAAATCTTTTTGTACAGTTATATCGAACCTAACAGCATATAAAAACTAAGACTATGTCCTTCTATTGTAACCATACATCATTTTTTCTTCTTGTCCTTCAATTTAACACTACATATTTTATGCCATTATTATACGGACTATTATAATAATGGTGCTGTGCAAATAATAGACCCATACACTAACGAGTTTGAATTCCTCTCTCTAAAACACCAATTAAGGCAAATCTTATCATCACCACATTGTAGCATTGTAAAGTCATAAACTTTAGAGAGGTCGTAGGAGTGTGAGACATTTGCACGTTCCCCATTGAATAAGTCACTATGGTCTCACAAACGTGCCCTTTACGGCCTTTTATTTATATTAATGTCTACATAGATGCCAGCTTCTTCTGTATTAACTAAGGTGCATTTTTCTGTTACCAGTACCACCCAATGTACAATATGTTAGTTACATATATATATATTTTTTCCAATAACATATGATAATATCAACCTGTCTCAACCGCACCTCTCGGAAAAGAGATACCTGTATCCCACATTATATATAGTAGTATGTGCAGAATGGTTCAGTACATGAACATTAAATCAAATATCACTATAAGAAGATAGGAACTTCTTTCACTTTAGCTCTAATGGTAATACTAAGGCTGCATATATGATAATTACATCAAAAAATGGATTAGCAGGGAGGATTCGTATAGAAATAAAAGACAAGGAAGGAGGGATGCTAGGAACAAAATTCGGACCATAAGGAAAAAACAAAAGAACAAAAGAAAAAAGAAAAAAATGTGATTTTTTTTAAAAAAAAATTGAATGAATTGAGAATTCACTCGGCTACAAAAGCTAAATTATGCCTATAAATAAGACTTATGCTTGTGAATTAACTCAGAAACTGATGAGGGTGGTACCATATACATCTATCCTTCACAAACCTTGCTATGTGAAAGGCTCATGCATTGAACTGCCATTTTAAATAAGACGTGTGCCTGTGAATGAAGCCGGGGTAACACAATCAAAGCAGAACTGCTAAGAAAACCGTTGGTTGTTCCGCCTCCTTCTTATGCGCCTTTGATCTCTGTTATATGGATTAACCCAGCTTCTATCCTTAGCAATAGCTTGATTCCAGCGCTCTTGAAGATTTGGAGTTCCCATGATGATTGCCTTCGTATCTGCTCATTAGCACATGTTAACAATGTAAACAAGGTCATCATTTGCAAGCTACTTTGTGATCAATACAAGCCTAAGTTTTGAAAGCAATTTAAAAGCCTCACCTCAGTTCGCACATCAAAGCCTCCTGGACCGTGTTTCTGATTAGGAAGCAAGATCAAACAAGAATGAAAGTGAATTTTAGAATGACTGGTTCAATAATGAAAAAGGGTTACATGAAAGAAGAGTCTAAATGTGGTTAAAAAGTAAAAATTGTACCATAACTCTGGTTTTAGCATTTGAATCCTGCAAAACAAGAAAAATATGTATATAAGATCAGCCATACAAGAATGAACAGATGCCCTCAAAAGGTACATCCTCTTTCAAAAGTAACTGAATGATCAAGAATATATATGTATGTTCCTAACATAGTGCAATAGTAAGGGAGTGACTAGAAACAAACTCAGTTCAGACATTTGGAGAGAGAGGAGGAACATACCTTTGTTGTATCGTGACCACTGCCACCCAAACTTTGGATTCCCTTGTGAACAACGTATTCACTATCAACAACCCCTACATTTTCAGTGCGATCTCCCTGAAAAATGACATTGAGTACATACCTAAATGATTTTTGTCATTCAGTAAATTAAGCTTTATGAAATGGAGAAGTGCTTGTCAGTCCAGTGTAAACAATACCAATTGTTTATAAGTTGAATGGAAAACATGACAAATTCCATGTTGAATGGGAGTTATAAACCTTGTCCAGAAAATGTGTAATTCTCACCTGTGCGCAATATCCTAGTTTCATATCCATTCCCCATCCATGGACGAGGTCATTCTGAGAAAACAAAAATGACGATTAGAAGTTACCAAAATTATTGACTATTTTGATCTATTACTAATCCAAAGCAAAGATTGAATACTAAAAATTAAAGAAGAGATAAAGTTAAACTTTATCACAAATAACACGCAGTGAGTCCAAGTAAATTGAAGTAAATTTTATTCTCGGCTGCTAGATGGCAGAAATTCAGTCCACAACCTCATCTCTGACAACCTGTTTGCAGGCATTTTGGGGTCTTGACAAATCTAATGAATGAATATAATAAATAGTAAATTTTATTAAAAAGTAAAAGGCAAATTTTAGGCTCATAACAAAAGTTTATTCTAAAAGCCTGAAGCAAGGCATTGGGCAATATGACGAGATATATGGGGGCGCAGCAGAGAAGCAATGCCCATCATAGATAATGGGCTGAGGGAGGAGCCTACCGGAATAGTTGTTGAAGGTTAACAGAGCAAAACAAGAGTGAGGAGAGAGCACAGAAAATTGTATACAAAGTGGTTTTGAGAGGAGGTAGCCTCTCCTAAGGCCAGGGGCTCAATTGTGTCATTAAGTCATTTCATTTTCTGTAATTTTCTTTCATAGTTGTTCTTGAGTTCCGAGAAAATTCCAGATCACACAAGTCCGGAGATAGTTATACAGAATATACTTCCATCTCTTTCTCAAGTTTATTGCCTTAAAACTCATCAATCCCTTAGCTCATGGCAGTATACCAGAGTAAATAGCGGAATAGTGTCTGTACAAGAGACAAATTTTGGGATAGTTTTGAAAGGAATTTAGTTGTTGTCTTTTGTTAGAAATTAAAATTCCTATGAACTATGGAAACAAAATTACCTGTATAAGATGCCAAGTACAATACCAGGCAGATTGAGAGAAAACAGGAGCCATACCTTCCACAAACCTACACAAGTTGGTAATTTGTGTCATCCATTACATGATTATAGATGCATACCAAAATTTAACATTAATTGCACAAGAAAATATTTTATTAATTTCCCTTTTGAATACATTGAAGGATTCTATTTAAACATCTCCCATCTTGATGGGAGATAGAAGGATGATACCACATGAATAAAATCCAAAATTGAACATCATCTTGAATAATTAGACACCAAAACCAGGTTCAAAGAAAGCAAGAGTTACCCAGTACATGGCGGACCTTGACTTTCCTCTGAACATTTAGTTTTACCTCTGAGTTCATACACTCTTCTGCATGTATAAAAACTCAAGTGTTAGTATGACAGGCATTGATTAGCAGCAAATATCAATAGTCTCTAACAGTAATTCACCTGTGAACTTTCTTCATCCTAGCTCTGACTGTAATTCTGTGATGTATATCTGTTGAATCTGGGTCAAGAGCTGGTTGAGATATCTCCAATCCTTCTTCCTTGATAATTTCAATGTATCTACAAAAGCAGAAGCCATATTAATTCTTGTTAGATATAAAACCATTAATGTGCCTATACGCAATAACTAAAGCTTTTGGGAAAATGGTTGACGTGGCTTAAGAGCTTCTACGACCAAGTGGTCTAGAGTTTGATTATTTTTATCCCTCATTCTTCTATTGCTTGTGCTTCAAACCCAAAATTGGCTCTTATGTGAGAGAGAGTGCTAGATATAAAATCATTAATGTGCCTCTTCTCAACAATTTAAGCTTTTGGAAGAAATGATTCATGACAAATTGACAACTCTTTCCTACTTCGATAAGTAGAAAGGCCTGCCAAGAGGTGATTGACTCAACTTAAAAACAGGAAGATCAACATCAAGAAAATAAATCCAACCAATTGCCTCTTTTTTCCACCATTCCAGACAAGCAAAAACATCTTATCAGTCTAATAAGGACAATACTGAGCTCATAGCGTGGAAACTTCAATTAAACATTGACAAGATGGAGAAATCATTGTCAAACCTACAAAACCTATCAATATAGCCTTCTACCAAAATTGAAAATTTCAACAATATAGAAATCATGGATCTGTATTTAAATTGAAACAAAACAAGGCATTCAACAATATATGCCAACACTGACACATAAGCATGAGTACACATGTATATATGAACCAGCATTGCATTAGATAGATATATTGTTACAACAAGTGAAGGCTATAAATTATCAAGTGAACCACCAATCCTATGAGATGAAACTGGTAACAAGTTGACATAAAATAAAGTAGAATTTAATTTCAAACATGTAGAATAATATTGATAGAGGATTCCAACTACATTGCTAAATTTTTCCCTGAAAACCCTCATCTTGGTTATATTGTAGTTGAAAACAGAGAAATTCCTCATTCTAAATTGACTACAAAAAGGCCCACCTCTTACATCCACTCCATAATTTTATTTAACAAATTTAATTCCCAAACTATTTTCTATATTTTATAGTTCTCAAACTTTAGAAGAGAAAGAAAAAAAAAAAAGAAAATTGGATATTTTTGACAACACTTAAATCTTGGGTGCTTCGGCTGGTATATGATATGGTAAATTTGTAAACCTTCATATTAGAACCAAAAAGCAGACAAATGTCAAAAAACCACCAGCAGAGGAACAGGAAGAACAACAAAACCATCAGACATACCTTGATGGAGAAAAATGCTCCACCCCTAAATCCTCATCCCAGAGAAAGATATAATCATAAATGGAAACAATATCTGGATGTAGAAATCTTTTTGCAAACCACCTGGGAAACAACTCAGGAATTAATAAAATAAACAATTGAAGTACATACATTCATAATAAGTATATTTATAAGGAAAGCACACGTGCTAGGCAACCGAACTAAGAGGGCCAGCAGTATACTTACCACTTTGTTTGGTTTTGAGCAGCTATGTGTATGATCTTGCTACTCCAATCAAGATCTGACCATTCATCCACATTGCCATCATAATGGAATAAAATAATTGTAAAATTTCCTGCAAGAAACTGAAATCAATGAAATTAGATCAGGAATGGTGATTCAAATAATTTTGATAATACAATGAATCATCAAAAATACCTTTTGCACCATGGCATCTACATTATTCTTTTGTGTAATACCAACTGGAACTGCCAGCAAGTTACGATTGGAGTGGACACTAACCTGCAATCAAATAATCAGCACCTAGAAATGATCAGGTGAAGCGGCTTCGACAATTGCTGGCATGCCCATCACATTCTACCAAATATTGGCCATCTTATGTCATTTTCAAAAGAGCTATAATGTAAAAAGAATAGTGAAACAATGCATACCTTTGACCTTGAACTACTTGGCAACCATAAAGGCCTTAACTCAAAATTTGAAGTAGCATGTATTATACCCTGTGGCAAGCCTTTCAACTCCGCAGAAGTTGAAGGGTACTCCTGCAGCTGATCAAAAGTGCCAGTCTAAATAAAGAATATGCATCCGAGTTATATTGTAAAATTAATGCAAGAATTTTTAAGTAGGAGGGTGCATCAAAATTTTTGAAAGCAGCCAGAGTCATCATTTATTACAACCTAGAGGGCATGCTTTAAATTCAACAAACTTTACATCTGGAAAGAAGAATCAGAAAGCTAGTTGGAGGAGTTAAGGTCACATCAGAGTATACCTTTGCTTGTCCCGGGGTACTCCACTTTTTGTCTATCTGATAATGGCAGATGATCAACAGAGAAGAAAACTTTAAATTAGCACATAGAGCACAAGAACACAATATCATTTAATGGTTGCATAATAAGTAATACAAAGCCTGAAGCATATAGTTGCTGCCTGCCACAAAAAGGGGTCTTGAATGAACACCGTGCCATGGTATCAACTGGGAGAATTTCTCAAATTAAGCTATAGGGTTTTTTTTGCTGAGATAACTTTTAAATATTGTTTTCTAATGATAACAAGAGTTTGATGGTTCAATATTTTCGGGCACAATTTCACCAATTTTCTAATCAAACCAAATACTAACATTGTTATGGTTCTAAATAAAGCAGCAAGCAGTAATATATCTCTAATCAGAAGTTAAACACAGTAAATAGAAATTAGCCAGAAATAGCATAAACATTTATGACCCTAGCAACGATATGCCGTGATAATCCAAAGAAAATTCTAGAGATCTCATACCTCCTCTTGGTAAGACTGGTATTTTAATGTCCTATACACAACGAACAACATTATTGTACAAACAACTGCCATAAAAGGCAGCTGTTTCTTCTTGAAACTTGATTTCCCCTGCACCAAGAAAATTCACATTATAATAAGTGAAGTTAAAAACAGAACTCCACACTGAAAATTTGGTTTACAAGAAATTCCGCTCAAAATAATCCCTAGTGATTCTGAAGAAAAGAGAACACACCATCAGACAAGACAACCTTTCTTCCTATCAACCACCTCCATGATTTGATGATTGGCTTCATAGAAAATTGAATCTCTCATTCATCACAAACTGCATGCTGAAACAGAAAGCATCAGAACCTACAACACCTTACAAAATATACAAGACTAAAAGGAAATGGATTGGCACTGAGCTTAAATTAGTGGTAAACACTAACCACAAGGTTCAAAACAGAAACAAATTAGGCAAAACTGAATGAATTTCATGCAATATTTTATAGTTTTGTGCAGGATTTTGGGAAGATTAACAAAAGGGATAGTGAGATTTTCATGCACGTGCTGCAGTGTGACAAGAAAGAGCAACTTCATGTGAATTTGTGAAACATGCTTAGGATACTGGCAATCATAGCAAAAATGATTACACAGGTTGCGTAAACTGCACTCGTTGGTGTATATACCAGCCAAAACCTCCACCACAAGATAGCTATAAACGACACCAACCAAATCAAATTTTGCAGAAACTGGCGTCATCACATGATACAACATAACAAAGCAACTCAACAACACGAAAACAGAGCTGCATGCATTAGATTTTCACTGACACCAAGAATCACAGCCAAAAAAAGGGAAGGGCAATAGGGTAAAAACAAGCACACCTCGAAAATCAAAACTCCGTTCTTTCAAAGCAAATTCCAATTGCCATCCCCAGGAAATACATATATATAATAAATCAATGTACAAAAATATATAAAAAAAGAAAAAATATTTTTCTTTTTCCACAGAAACAAAAATAGAAAAAACAAGTGTGTGACCGTTTCAGTCAGATCTAGCCTTTATAGACTTTCATTCATTTTACCATTTAAGGAAGAGCTAGGTATCACTTACTCCCCAAAATAACAGTTTCTCAACAATTAATAAAAAAAAAAAAAAAACATTGTTATCCATTGATAGCTTACATAACAAAACCAAACATTTATTCTATCAAAATTAGAATTCTCTAACATATGGAGATCTTCTTCCCATGCATCAATGTTTCAGACCCAGTTGAGTAAACAGGGTAAAAGAAGAGAGAAGCAATGGGGCTGTAGAAGAAGCAATAAAACCAAGAGGGTAATGATGAAAAAACGAAAAGGAAGAAACTTTGAAGATCACAGCACATATCACACATACCAAGATAGACGGGTAATAAAAAAACAGGGGGGGTGAGGGAGAATGGTGAAGGGAAGAAAACTCCAAATCCAGGTGTGTCAGAGAATGAAAAAGAGACAGGGAGAGATGTGGCAGGTGGAAAGAGGGTGAGAGCGAGAAAGAAGGGAGGATTGAAGAGAACGAAAGAGACGGGAGAAGGGGACAGTTTTAAAGAGAAGACAGAGGAGAATGCATGCGTGGCTTTGCTTGCTGGTATGTTAGCTATGGATATGGGTTTAAGGTTATTGGCACTGACTAGGTAGGCTTGGCAAATGGCAATGCACGCACCAAATCAACATAAACAGTGCAGTGTGGTGAGATGACGCCTTAGCTCTATGAACTCTTAATCCATATTTAACTTTAGAGTTATATTATTTTTAGATAATTCATGCCTTATATAGTATATTGGACACACTCCATTCAATGAGTCAACGTGATGTTCAATTTTGCACAAATAATGCAACTCTTAACTTTAGAAATTGAGTGTGATAAACATAATTACATGAGTAATATTATTTGGATTCACAATAAATAAAATTTGATGCCAATATACTATCATTTATTATTAAATAAAATATGTGATTTAAACTAAATAAGATTTATATCTAATTAAAAAATAAATGAGAATGTATTGATAGAATATTTCACACGTGAATATAAATATCATATCTATGCAGACATGGACTTAAGTGAGGTGAGACTGATCCCTGCGCGCTTGTACCTCCTCCTCTTGCCTGTCTCACTTCAATTTATTCTCATTTCACTTTTGCATACATACCCCCTTAAATATGAGGGAAATGCTATTTTGAGATTCAAAAAATAGATATCTCATAATTTATTTGATAATAATAAAATAGATGATAAATAAGATATTTATTTTTTTAATGTCAAAATATTATTTTCCTAAATTTAATCATTGTCTTTTCTTAAATTTGAAGTCCTCAAACATTTTTACATGCACCTAAAGTATTGTATAAATATATCTTACATTTAGTAATAAAATATATTTTAACTAGGGTATGTTTTAAATTTTATTTTCAGTTAAAATATTATTTTATTATTAGATACAAAATATATGCACGTGATACTCTACAAATATTTTAAATTTCTCACCTGTCCCTCTATGATAGTGCAATTGGCAGTAGATTATTGCGCAGATTTACACTATTCACTATAAAGAATAATAAATTGAAGTTGTTATTCCGGTGAACGATATACATGTTTTGGTTATTAGTTATGTGTGGTTAACAACTTTGACACAACATAACTTGAGTTATAAGTTACCATGTTAGTGCATTAGTTGTCATATAGGTACTGTTTGTTTACTATACTGGGATAGAAAATATAGGAATAGAAACATAAATATAAAGATAATGGAGACAAGTGAGATGAAGACATAAATAATAAATATGTATAAGAATATTATTGGAAGACACAAACATTAAATTTTTATTTACGTATCATGTCTCCATCTTCCATATTTGGAGGTCCAGAAATTTTTTGTCTCATATTTCTATCTTCATTATCAAATAGGTTTGTGTCTAATGTCTTTGTATTTATGTCTCGAAAGCAGTAAATAAAGGTTACCTTAATGATACATTATTTATAGCTTCTATTATTCCCGATATTGTCGATTCCGGACACACAAACAGTGAGATTGTTAACATCGCTAAATATGTCCACTTCTCAGGCTAATTTTTAATTTTTATGTTATATTTTGTTTAATTATAACTAAATATATAATATTCATATTTCGAAAGATGTTGGTTTAGTTGAGCTTGGTAATAAAATTCAAGAAGTGAAGAAAGCCATGCAGGTGCATAGTTAAAACCTTCCATTCAATAATCACCAAAGTAGAACTTCCCCTTGCTACAAAAGGAGCCTGACTGAGCCCAATGTTATCCTTTCTTTGACAGGAATTGAAACACAAGGGAATGGGGAACGAAGCATATTAATTATTAAAGGGTAACGTGTGGTTGAAAAACAGAATTTCGTGACAAAGAATAGCTAAAAATTAAATAAAGCATTAAGGGAATGGAGAACGAAGCATATTGATTATTAAAGGGTAACGTGTGGTTGAAAAACAGAATTTCGTGACAAAGAATAGCTCAAAATTAAATAAAGTATTAAGGTAATCATGTTAGCCTACCAAGCAATTTCGTCCATTAATAATGATACGTGATAGTGGATACTCATCTTAGGCAATTCCTTCCCTGGTGCTTAAAAATTGTTTAGAGCACCAACGTGTGGTTGATTTTGTCTATAGTGGTTTACCAATGTTTAATATTCGTTGAATAAAATACTTTTGACCAGGGGCAATTTATTGAGTTATCAGAATCTATCACTGCCATTTGCTATGTAATAAAACATAGTATGTTATTAAAAAATCTTATCTTGGAATCATTGGGTTTGGCGTGAAAGGCTTGGTTCAGTAAGTTGATGCCACCTATTTACCCAAGCAGGATTCCCTCTATATTAATCTGTGGTCAGCTGGACACATTTCCAAGCTTGCTCTATGCATTCATCATCAGCAAAGCTCACAGGCTCACAGTTCCAACACTACCATGATATTGCTTAATACTAATCAGCACGTTCAATTCCCCGGCTCTAAATTTCAGGCGGCAAAAACTACCATAGGAATATGAATTCAAGGGATGGACAAGACATTGCTCAATAAATGAACAAAGACACGTACGATTATAAAGTTGTATGTGTTGTTCAATTATCTTGCTAGTGCGTTTTGTTTAATTTTATTCTTATTTGATGAAGTTTTATAGAGTGTATGGTATGTGATTTTTACTCTAACCATACCTCAGGTGCTCAACGCTTGTATAGTTGTATTTACATCATTAGTAAATTATGAACCGTAAATTGTTTGCAATAGGATTTGTAAAGGAAGAAGGGGGGTACATATGACGTTCATAATTGTAACAGCAAGGCAATCAATCACTAGATTATTACCCTCACCAATAAAATCTGTCCCATGTATATAGTTGAACAATTGTTGGAGGGAAGATTTATTTACTTATTTTTGTTTGGCTTAATAGTAGGTAGAATCTTTTAATAAATTCAGTTTATCCGTAACTGAGGAATAAGGATTCCGCGCTAAGAAGGTGTTAATATTGTGCCGGAGGCTAATCTTGCACATGCACCCCCTTTTCAAACTAGTCATGTATGTTCAAGGAGCTTTGGGAGGTTCCCTTTTCTTTGGTGTGATCTGGTAATGACTAGCTGGGGAAACTGACACTCTTGCGCTATATATATATATATAGAGAGAGAATGTATTTATCCTCATTATACATAAACGATCCTGACATCTCATTCGTCATTGAATGAGGTATGAATTTCATTCAAGTAGATTGACATCCAATTTAATGATGGATGATATGTGAGTCGACAAGTATTCTATACATAATAAGTATAAATAGCATTTTTCATATGAATATATAATCGTTATCAATGTCACGGTTAACATAGCCAACTTAACATCTAAACACACTCACCCTCATCATGTGATAGGAGCTTTGTGACCTACATGATGAACGCAACCAAGATTTTCAAGGGATAGCCTTAAATAAATGTGTTATCAATGACATTTTCAAGGGATACCCACATGATGAACGCAGCCCACATGCATAATATCTAAGACATTTTTTTTTTTGGGTTTTCAAGGATCTGTCTTCAACAATCAAAACACCCATAAAGGGTCTTTCAAATGATTTCAAATTTACTATTCTCTCATTCTCTATCCCCTAATAAAAATTGGACACATATTTAATCATAACACCACCCATAATTTCTTATCCAATCACATTTTTTTAACCTCAATTTGTAGCTCAACAACACAATATTCTTGTATTTTAACTTATTCACCATTTATAGGATAAATATTTTTAAGAAAAAATTACACTTTATTTCTAATTATAAGTCATTTGCATTTTAGCTCCTAAATTAAAAAATGTGCAAATCGATTATCTGAACTTTCACAAATGTGCATCTGAACTTGAGAATATGTGTGAATTGACCTCTTAAATTTTTTTACATGTGTAACTTGATACCATATATTTTCTTAAATTTGTAATATTCTGTTAACACATGATGGAAAAATTAAAATGATCAATTTGCAATTCAAGAAAGTTAAGGGATCAAATTATATATTTTTTAAGTTTAGGGTTTAAGATGTACATGATTTATAATTTAAAAGGGTAAATTACAATTTCCCCTATTCTTAATGATATCAAGGATGAAAACTTTCTTTATTCGATCATATCTTTCATTCATCCCGTGCGTGTTAATTTCTAACACCTCTCACATCTACTATATTCACTGTCAATGTAACTAAAATTCACAAATAACTCTCCAAACGTTCGATGAACCATGTCCAGCAATAAGTGAGTACCAAGGTTTGAGTTTTCCTTGCAGCAGGAATGTGAATGTGAGTGTGACAATGTCAATGTGACTGTGACTTTGGGGGGCTATCATAATCTATGCAACTCAACACAGACAATTCAGGTGAGCTGTTTGGTAACTCAAGTCTTCATCTTGACATTGTCCTCTTCTGAGCCATTGTCCCTAATCCATCACTTGATGTAAAAGTCTCACCACCCATCCTAGGTCAAGTCTATGGTACACTCGGTGAAATATAATATATCACACACCAACCATTTCATCACATTTACAAAGTGTGATTAACTGTATTCAAAAGTATAGTGAATGAATTTAGCCACACTTTTCAATAAGTGTCGCTACATGACTGATGTATGGTGTGCCATAGATAAATCCCCCATCCAATATCTGGAGTTGATATTTATTATTCCCTCGGTGTCCTATATCTGTCAATTTAAGGTTTATACATAGGTTAAGAAAATAATAAATGAAATTTATAATCATTTAAAAGAAGCTAACTTGACAACATAATCGGTTGGTGCTTCTGGTTCGGGTTGTTAAGATATAAGTTTGTCTAATGACCTGCAGCCAAAGTGATAAAGCTAAAATGACGGTTAAAAGGTTGAGTATCCAACAAGATATGTCAGATATATAGTTCAAATGATTTTGATTGTTGCAGTTTTATATTTAGAAAGATCAAATAAAGAAGGCATACCAAGCCACTTTTACTATGGTGGAGAAATTGAATAGCTGAGATCTGCTCACGATTAAATGTTACTTAATGATTCAAAATTGCCTCTTGCACCTTGTTGATTGGTTGCTTTAATTTCTTCTCCATAATTGGCGCGCATTATATTCCTTTTATAAATGATTTGCGGCTGGTTGTTTGTTGTTTGCACCATTTTTAAGTTTTAACCAAACGCATTGACTTTTCTTCTTTCTTTCCTTCATTCCTTTTTAACCTATTTGGCCATTATATTCCTTTTATTGCTCTGTTTATGCTGTCCTCTTTCCATTATCATCTAACAACTTCTCTAGGTCATGAAAAGGATAGTCAGGAGTGTCTTAGAATGACATCATTAAAGCCCATTTAAGACACTTTCAGATAATCCCTTAATTTCTTATTAATAGTTGTTGTGGGAATTTAATTATGGTATAAATTGTAGCTAGATATATTTGTCTGTTTTTTAAGTTTTCATTTTTTCAATTTTAGATTTTATGAAGGAAATATTAAAAATTAAATAAATTAGTTTTATTTAATTTTGTTTTTCCTTCATAAATCCTGAAAATTGGAAAATAAAATAAAACTAGAAACTGAAACAAAACATGCTCTTAATTTTTCAGTGTACCAAAATGTTACCAAAATGAAAATTCTAAAATTGAAATTTGTAGTTTTCATTTTTTATTTTCCTTTACAAATTCTTAAAACTTAAAACTAAAAATAAAAACTAAAACTGAAAATTAAACACAACCTCTTAGTTTTCAGTATACCAAAATGATCCTATTTTCACAGACTATTAATAAGAAATGATGAAGTACTTTGCGACATTTTCTTAAAGATGGCATAAAAAACTAGTCCCAGGTACCATATTGTAGACTTAGCTAGACCAATAGAATCTATGATGGATTCATAGAGTTTCCATATTTCAGTCGGCCCATTAAGTAAAAGTAATACACAGATGTGGCTTTCATGGTTAACCAATACCATTTGATAAACCAAGTATTGAATTTTTTAACTTACCCAATAATTCACTTGCAATTAAATAAGAACCTCCTATGCATTCCTGCCTTAACCACGAATGAAAAACTTTCCTCAAGCTGATCCTACGAGTTATTTTCCATTAAAAAAAAAAAAAACTACTCGATATGACACTGAGTCATGCAAAGAAATATGATGAGTATCGTAGACACGTGTTTTGACACTGCAAATAAGTAAAAAGGATTATCATCCTGCATGCATGGTGAGACAAATAGATCCTCGTAATCCACCTTCATTAGGAGTACAAGCATCTTCTCGGAAATTAAGGTGGAAACTATAGCAAACTTCACAAGTACAAGAAAGAAAATTACATTATTCTCCTCAATAATTGCGTATTGTACAACAGAATTAAAAAGAGGAATGAAAATGAAAATACAAAGACAAGGCCACGAGGCCTTGAAGTGAGGTACAAGGAACACACACTGTCCCCTTATGCCAACTGTGAATGGAACAATATTCACTGGACACGTAGGAAAGTTGTGGAAGTTAGATGGATGCCATCAATAATGCAGCCGATAACTTGATATTCTGGAAAAATTATTTCTTACTAACAAAATTTTCAAAGGAGTAACCACCCTCAGGCTCACCTTTTAAGTTAAAAAACAAAGTGGTAGAAGTTGTTCTCGAATGTTTCAGGTGCTCATGATGATTCCAGAGACTATCTAATATCGACATGTCCTGTTCTCCATGTGTTCACTATTTCAGGCCGAGCAATGGAATACATTAACCTCAATGAATCCCTTCTAAATCATTCTGCATGAAGATGGTGCTTCCTCCTTTGACAGCGGTTAACATACCAAGTGGCATGTTTCTGTAGAATAATGCCAATTAGAACCTTGAGGCTTGTGAGCAAAATGTAGGTCATTGCCGAAAATAGAAATATCCAAAAAAGCCTCCATGGAAGGGGATTGTAAGGAAGGTTAGCAGCATATACTGGAGTCAGAACTCGAATGACCTAAGAACAGAGAAAAGGAAAACAATAAAGACATGGAATCAACAGCCAAAGACCAGGCTCAAAAAAGGGATAGTAAATAATTCATGCTTACCACACAAGCTGGAGCAAGAGGGACAAAAGTTAGGTTTTTCTTTGCATCCTCAGCTGGCATATTTAGTGTCTACAAAATAAAAACAGAGTCCGGCATATGTTCTAAAAGGTCCATTAAAGAAATCAGACAAAAAGTTACTGCAAATGAATGGTCATAATACAACAACAACAACAACAACAACAACAACAACAACAACAACAATAATAATAATAATAAAAAAGATCCAGAATTATGTCATTCTGAACACATTAATAGAGGCTTCCTTAAATGTGAAATAATACTCCTCTGGCTGCCTTACACAAAAATACATGTCTGTGCACAGATCTGCATCATGAGAAACTGCTACAAATAAAAAGTAATTCATTTTTTCAGATGAGTTCTCTAATAGATGGACATAGTCTTCTTCCTGCAAGCAGAGAAGCTGTTTTGTGATTTGAATCCGTGAACGTGACCTTTGGGTCACAAAGGAGCTACCTTCCCATTGTAAAATAAACTAAACAATATTACACAAATTTGTGGCCATTTACACCCTTTTCAGCTGTAATTACTAATCATAGTGCAGTGCATGGCTAACACCCAAATGAAATCAAATGGCAATACCTGCTTACATAGGTCTTCGAGGAACTCCGAGAATGCAATGGGCATAATGTTATTAAATTTAGCAATGAACGAATGCTTCATAATATCAATAGCCATTTCACATAGATAAACCAAGAGGATATTCTGCATCATACAAAATACCTGTGTTATTAGCAAGACTGAGTCAAGCAGGAAATTGATTCGCATTAAATAAACATATGCAATATATTTATATACAAACTAGGTGCTATAACTTTTCAAATAATCTTACAATGAGAAAACTTCTGAACCAGGGGCCTTCTACCTCCAGAATATTTTGAGCCAAAACAAATAAGATACATGCTGAGATGTGGAATCTCTCAATAGAATCTGCTTGTCAGCAATAAGTAAAAGGGGCAAATAGAAATTAATAGAAGAATATGAGAACAAAATATGTGTGTGTGTGTATAGATATACACCTCTTAAATAATATAAACACGAAACACAGGATAGACAATCTATCAAAGGCAGGTCCTACATTCTAGAAGCAACTTTAATATGTGCCACAATGGTAAGGTTGAGAGCCAAGTGACAAAGGAAGGCCTTATATTCTAGATTCAAATAATAACATTCAAAATAAAATAAAATAACTAGTTCAGTTTTACAATTCAGAACATTAAAGCAATTTTACTTGGTTGACATTATTATGACAAGCATGTACTCTAAATAACTTGAGCAAGTATTGACACTGAACAAAAAGTCCACTACCACTCAGTGGTAACTGAGATATGGAAAGATAATTCACAGACAGTAGCTGGTATGGACTCACTTAAACAGTATTCTAACATTGAGGCATAAATGTCCTTTTCCAAGTTTTAAATGAAACAAAATGATATCCCAAACAAGCTGCAATTAAAGAGAAAAAAATGGAAATATTGTAGGAAAGACAACTAACCAGAGTACACCATACTGCGAACATTATGCTTATTATATCCTTTGAACACATAGCTTTTGATCTCAGCAAAATTATTTGACACGAGCAAAGCTGGCAGTGCATTGTTGTGATCGAGCATACAGATTGATAAAGTTATTGCCTGTACTAACAAGATAAAAGAATGAACAAGTACAACTAGTCAAGGAAACTAACTACCATGAATGTTTTTTTCAATAATCACCAAACTAATGTTAAAAATATTATCATCACAAAGAAAAAGGATATTTGAAGCCACAGTAGCTAAGACTTGGTCAGCAATGAATCTCCAAATCCAGAATCCCATACTTTCGATTTCCGGCTGACATCTTGCAAGTCCATCTGCTGAATGAAATAACATTTGCAATACATCCCCATTAAAACTTTGACATAATTTATCAAATATCTGCAAAAAGGTTCAAGGATCACTCAGAAAATAAGTTTCAGTCCAGATCATTACGAAACTTATGCAATCAACATGATAGTGCACAGAGGACCAAAAAAAAAAAAAAAAAAAAATAAAAGCCTCTGACTCCTTGTCTTTCAATTTGAGAAGTCGTGACAAAACTGTTTAAATGCCAAACAGCCACATTACATATAGCCACATATATTAAACCATTCACATTGTTCCATTTTTCCCTTGAGTTGTTCCAAATCTCAATCCTCACCTAACTATAGTCAGTATAATTCCTCTACTGAGTTTTACATGCTGATTTACTACAGACAAGATTTTGCGCTTCCAGAAAATTGTCACAGTTATTCAGTTTTCATTCTATCTGTGCAGAAGTGCATGTATTTCTCCTGGAGGGTACAGGTGCTGATTTAAACATGTGTTCAGTGACAAATAAAAATAGACTGGGAAAATTACACTCACTTACCGTGAGGTTTGGCAAAATGCAACCTGCATCCCCTCTATTTACAAAATTTGCATGTTAAGTCCCTAATTTTTGGAAAATCCTACATGTCCTCCCCTAAGACTATTATAACTTGGGAAAATTACACAAACCTTCCTTGAGATTTGGCAAAATGTAATTCACACCTC
This sequence comes from Dalbergia oliveri, assembly GCA_030441495.1. Lineage (NCBI taxonomy): Eukaryota > Viridiplantae > Streptophyta > Magnoliopsida > Fabales > Fabaceae > Dalbergia > Dalbergia oliveri. Next base: position 38,324,818 of record JAMLFY010000002.1, on the reverse strand, counting down.
CTCTATTTTCAAAATTTGCATGTCAGGTTCCTGAGTTTTGAAAAATCCTACACCGACCTCCCCTAAAACGGTTATTTATTAAATAACCACATTATCCTTTTATTAATTGATAAAGGCACACCCTCTTCCTATTTGCACATCATGGACATGTTGGGCATTCCAAAGGGGCTAGCAAAGAGGGTTTACTCAAAATTTGAAATTTCTTCTTGTATTCACTTGATTTTATTAGGTAAGGCAAAAAAAATTGAAATTTTTGGCCACACTCTTCCTCCCAATCCCAAAGTGAGTCCTCACTCTACTAGGTGCACTCATGCTATTCTTGTTGATCTATGTTCTGGAATTGTGTCCTCTTTGCTTAAATGATCTCTCTCACGACAAGGATGATCTTGCTAATGAAACCATGTTTATAAAAGTTTAGGGAGGTCGATGTAAGATTTTCCAAAACTCAGAGACTTGATGTGTAAATTTTGAAAATAGAGAAGGGTGCGGGTTACATTTTACCAAACCTCATGGAAGGTGAATGTAATTTTCCCAAATTATAACAGTCTTAGGGGAGGCCGGTGCAGGATTTTCCAAAACTCGGGACCTGACATGCAGATTTTGAAAATAGAGGGGTGTAGGTTGTATTTCACCAAACCTCGGGGGAAATGAATGTAATTTTCCCAAATAGAATTGAAGCATATCGATATAAATGTCCAAACACAGAAGCATTTTATCTTCTCACTTGATCTCAGTTTCATTTCATGATTCACAGTGCAAAATTCCTATCACTTGTCACACCAAGTTTTTGCTCGCTATTTATGGTAGGAAATGTTCAGCAAGGAAATGCCACGCATAAAATATTGTATATCAACCTTGATTGCAATCAGAGAGGTCCATAAATTTGACATATATGGAGATATAATTAATTACTACAACGCAAGTTCAAAGATTAATTTATGCTCACCTCTAACACATTGTAGATCACATACAATTTGATTGTTGATTGACCTCGGATCATATGATATATTAAGCTGATATCTAAGACAAAAAAGTTTTAAAAGAAGGGAGCATGAAACCAATTTAGTATAACAAATAGAAACTGATCCATATGGAAAGAAAAATATACAACTTATAAACACGGAAGCAGACTATCACCGTACCTATTTGCTGCAAAAGAGTGACTCCACAAACCATAATAAGAAAACAGCCAAAATCAGACAGCTCAACAGTCGATGGCCTCTTGAACTTCCTGCCACAGTCATGATAATATCATACTGTCATACTGAAAATCACAAAAAACTACCACAAAGTTTGAAACAGTTCAAGAGAGTTGGCAGAAGAGAATACAAATCAAAGCACAAGAATTAGCAGACCATATCATAAAGTGGTAGATGGATCTAACTTCTTCGGGCACACACAATAATTATCTATCATCTAAATCCTCATGGTGTTCTAAAATGATATTTAAGTATTACATAAGAGAAGAATATCGTGGAAGGCCACAAATCACAAACCTTGTTCTAAGAAGTCTCCACATGGTGATCACCATCCTTGTTGGCATGACAGTTAACAATGACAGGAAAGAATTGAAGCAAACAAAGAATCCAACATCTATAAGCTGCAAATTCATCCCATGTATAAGATGACACGACACAAAAATGTGGAATGTCTGATTAAAAATATGCAACCATATAAAATAACTATTAGCACAGTCGATGCAAAGTTTTATCAAATAAAAAAGGAAAGCATGCCAAATACCAATTCACATCTCCATGGCAATCGGAAGATAGTATCATAAACTCTTTCTCGACCATTTTCACTGCCAAGCGTGGTTGTGCTCCTCAAAGAATTCCCATTGTACAATTCATCCAAGAAGCACGTCAGAGGCGACTTCTCCACTGAAAAACATATTGTACATCATGAATGACTTCTTCACCAGCTCAGATTGATCGAAGAAACAATGAAACATAAAAAAGGCATCAAACAGGCAACAATGACTATGATCCTGTCAAGCCTGCTTTTCAATTTTTTTTTTTTCCTCACAGCCATGTACACTATAATGCATGCATTAATATCAATTACTGAGATTAAATAAATACGAAATAAATGGATAAAATCGTTGCTAGATGTTGACTTCGATTCTGCTACGGCATCACATACATAGCGAAATTTTATGTATTTTCTACTCGTCTTCTTTTTTGTTATGCAAAATAATTGGTTATCATACTCACTAGTTGAATCCTGAGCCAAGACGCGATTCAACTCCATAGACTCCAGGGTGTCAGATCTGGCAACACGGCTCTCAACCTCAACCGAACTAACTACCTTCCCGTAACTGTCATCATCCGCAACAACAGCATCGTCCCGACCGTTGAGCTCTGGAAAACCAAAACCCTCGCCGGCGCCGACAACAGTTGCTTGGGTTTGCTCCGTTTTGGCGGGAATCTGGTCGGTTCCAAGAGCAGCACTGCCAGCGTGTAGCTGAGTGCTGCTGCTGCTGACCACCTCGAAGCCATGGCTATAACGACTAACGGAATTGGAATTCGCGGATTCTGTTATGGGCTGCTTGTTGAGCGGCGACGGATGAGAGGTTTTGTGCTTGCGCTTCTTCTTGTAGTGACCTTGCGATTGCTGCCGTGCCTCTGCAGTTAACACGCTGCTGCGGTATCTCATCTTGACTTGCCTCGTCTGCCTCTACCTCTCACCCATATGCTGTGAAAAATGTTTTTACTGACATAAAATTACATAATAAATACATACCATATATCAAATAACCATTAAATATAATGAGTGAAGAGTGCTCCAACATTTGTAACTTATTGTGTAATTTTATTCTTCACTCAACATTTCTTATACCCTATATATTCATCTTTCGTGCTTTTAACTTTTAACGCGAAAATCATCAATCAAGAAATAAAAAATTAAGAGTAATATGTATTTACTAACTGTTTTAAATGTAATTAAATATTTACTTTTATATGACAAGAAGTACGGTTGATTTGCGTCCCTTCCGTCTTGCCCCATAGTGTTGCCAATTACTACACTCTGTTTTTCGGTATATCCGTCAAAAATCATAAATTGTGGATGTCCTCTATGGTGTTTAGGTTTTTGGTTTTTTTCCTCTCCTTTGTGTGTTTTTATTCCTTGCATGAGCATTTTAGTTTTCTTTTTTGCTTTTATTGTTTTGCAGATACAAGAATATTTACATTTATCTTGGAAGACGGTACAATATATTTTTAAAGCTGCACCATTTTTTATGTTAATGTTCATTATAAAATATGGTGTGACATCGACAATCTTTAGACGAGAAACAATGTCACGAATCATTGGTTAATTCAAAATTCAAAATGCATATTTGTTTTTCTATTAAATTTAGATTTAGAATATCTAGATTGGCTAAATCTTGTTTTAATTACAGTTATTCTCTTTTCTTTTCGTCACATCCGTAGAGGACGTGAAAGGTACATTGTCACAGATTCTGTCCCAAAATGAGTTAGGAGAGTAGTTTATGGGGATCATATGGACGCCAAGGTTGGTCTGGCGTACAAGTATAAAGCAGATAGAAAATCACATGACCGCTTAGATTGTTACAAAATGATTTGTTTTTACGTCTGAAAACTTTCAAACCATAAATACCCATAGTTGTACAATTCCATATGTAAACTGCTCTGGCTATTTAGGATTTGAATGTAACGCTATCACAAAACACCCATACGCAACCAGAGCGCCCGCGTACAAGTCAATCACTTGCTTCAACGTAGTATATTTCTCTTTTGGTACAGACAAAATTCATATTTACAGCTTACAAAAGATTTAGACACTGACCAAAATATCTAAGACTAGTTACTATAATTTAGAACCATTTCATATGTTTAAAGCAGTTAGTTTCCCTCGTTCAGCTCATATGTTCATCCTCCTGATATAGCAAACCAAAAATCTAACTAAAAAAGGGAAATCTTTGTACAGAGACCTTTCAAAACCTATTGGCTAAATCCTTAGCATTATCACTTTGCTCTCCCTCTCTTCTTTGCCTTCACTGGCGTTGCAGGTCTCCCACTTGCAGCTCCACGTCCAGCCTTTCTTGGTCTACCGAACGCTTTCTTGATGGGCAAGGATTCAACCGAAGGTGGGGAATTCACTTCACTGGGTTTCTTGGCCCCATCCACGTCATTGGGTTTCTTGGTTCCATTGCTGCCACTGTCTGCTGCCTTCACAACAATCTTGCGGTCAATGGGTTTCTTGGTTCCATCGCTACCACCGTCTGCTGCCTTTGCAACAATCTTGTGGCCAATGGGTTTCTTGGTTTCATCGCTGCCACCGTCTGCTGCCTTTGCAACACCTGCCTTTGTAGCAATCTTGCGGTCAATGGGTCTCTTGGTTCCATCGCTGCCACCGTCTGCTGCCCTTGTACCAATCTTGTGGTCAATGAGTTTCTTGGTTCCATCGCTGCCACTGCTGCCACCATCTGCTGCTTTTGAAACAATCTTGCGGTCACCAGGGCTTACCCTTCTGACTTTCGCAGGAGGATCATCCACAGGTAATGTGGTTGAGACATTAGCAAGGGTGGCACTGCTACTTAAACTATTTGAACTCTCCCTCAACTTTTTGGTGACAACATCTCTAAGAAGTAGGGCAGTTTTATATTCACGAGTGCACTTGGAGTAGAAGACTAGGGCATTGTTGGTGAGCAGCAGCAAGTCCCTGAAAAGTTTGAAAGCTGACCTAATTGTTAGGCTGCTAATTCTTGACCTTATAGTGTCAAAATCCATGTGCTGCCGGATCATTTTCTTGTACTTTCCTCGCTTCTGCTAAGAAAAAGAGTAGAACATAAGGAATCATATAAGTTCCTGTTTCCTTGCACTAAATCTCTAGTTATTAGATGAAGAACAGATGTTGAAGGGAATATATTCATCCCTCATGCCTAGTATTTGTGAAACTATATAATGAAATGTATTATTTGCATAATTAATATATTATTCTAATTAGACTAAACATGAAATAAAGTAGTAAACATGAAAAAAGAGATTAAGTGCACACACACACTATTAGAAGTGCACAACCTAAAATCCATTTGCTTATAAGTGGCTCCTAAAAGTAGCCAGTTAGATGTCTGTTTGGATTAGATTTTATGCACTGCAGGCCCACTTTACCGTGCAATTTTAACCAAAGAAAAATGTGAAGAACATGCAAAACAGAGGCTATAGAACTGGAGCATCTGCATCAGTAACAAGTGAAAGCATAATCAAAAGCATTATTAACATGAGAAAACTCAGAAGGCAACTAAGGAAGGCTAGGATGGGATTTCTTTACACAAACCTGGCTATCATGCCTGCGACGGAAGGCAGAAGCACCTTTAGTTTCCAAAATAGAATCTAAAATCTCCTCCAAGTCTTTTGTTCCGTCCTTTTCAAGTCTGTGTTTTCCTCATGGACGCCAGAAGATTTGGCAACCTCATCACAGTTGCTGGTAGAACTTTCTTTACACTGTGACACATCAACTGAAACCAAAATGTCACTTTCTCGAACACTTGTCTCGCTAGTATTTCTGGCACAATCCTTCCTCTTCCTCATCCCTCTTCGTTTTTTAAAACTTACTCCTTTTCCTTCATCTATAGTATGTTCCAACTTATCTGCATCCAAAACTTTATCCTGTTCAGCAGATCTTGAAACTTCAGGTTTAGTCTCTACAACTTGATCATCAGGAGAAACTGCTGGAACCTGGCATTCAGGAGACCAGCTTGCCCGAGTTTCGTGTGTGAAACTCCCAGCAGATAGCCCATCCTTTGACGACTCTTTAGGGGTAGATTCAACTCTCTCCAATTTTGGTGGAGGAACTTGCAAGTCTGGTCCAGCTGAACCATTGTCAGCAGGGCAATCATCTCTTTTCTCATTCTTCGCAGCCTTAAGGGATTCGAGCTTTGATTCGAGACACCTGAAACAAAGAGATTAAGTAAACTAAACCCAAAATGCTGGCAATCCAGCAGCAGATAACAGCAATGTTCCAACAACCACACACAAAGCAGGACTCTGGAATGTCTGTGCCACCCTGCCCCAGGGGGCAGCTGGTAGTGTGTGGAAACTATGAGATTTGTTGGACATTTCATTTATCAAAATGCTAGAAGAAATTGAGACTTGTTGCATTTCAGAACACTACTCTGCTGTAATGCAAAGGGTCAGCTTAAAAAGGAAGAAAACCATGCAATGCAAAGATGCAACTAACCCAATAGAATCTTCAGATAGCTCCAAAGCCCTCTTAAGCTCCTCTACTCTTTTCTTCTTAATCTCCTCAAACCAAGTCCTGAGAATGCATGTTACCATAATAAAGTGAGATACAGCATTCAACTTCTATGCACTCTTCAGATGGTATTCCATCAAAATCTAAAGGTAAAGAAGTACTCCCAAATTGGGAAAAAAAAAAAAGATAAATGAAAATAGAAGAGAAGAAATAACTCTACTTACGCAGAATAGCGCTGTTGCAAGTCTTCATACTTGGCTTTACATACCTGCAAAAACAGTATCTCTATTATAAATGAAAATTCATCAAACAATTAATTCTCCTTTACTAGAGCTTACTTTGTTTGAAGTAAAGACAGTTAAGAGATTCAGTGATACAAGGTATGCATACTAAATTCAGATTACACACAACTCACAGTTAAAGCAACTTGGTCACAGATATCATTGATGGATACACATATAGTCCAAGCATTACGTCCATCACTTAACTATCATATAACTCATTAGGCATAACATTAGCAATCTAGCACACCGATTTATGCCGTGTAAGGTTTACGAGCACCTTCTAAATCCATGATGCAAACTTTGCTGACCTATTAACCTTGTAGAGGACATGAATGCACAACATAAATTTTACACCTCAACAACGATAATAACTGTCTAAACATTATTAGACATTAGACCAGAATTTTCGAATCCTCTGGACATCATTATAACACAACATTCCCGTGCCTTTCGGGATTTCTACCTGCCATGTGCTGACGGCGAATTAGCAACGTCACAAAAGAGATGTTTCACGTTTGGCGATTATAATAAATTATAATCACAGAACAACTTGAGCAAGAAGAGTTCATGCCACCTCAAGGACCATTTGCGTGCGAGTGATGATGCAAGCAGCGTAACAAAGTCGACAAAGAAACGGAACTAGTGCCTCGCGAATGCCACCCATATGCGCAAAACACGTTTTTCTCCCCACCCCGAAAAAAAAAAGCAAAAATAATGTCACCCTAATAAATATCTTTTTCTACATCTTTAATCATATATCACACGAATCTTTCACTTTATATATGGTCGTGTCACGTTCTTTATTAGTGTAACGACCCGTTAAAGGGTGTACGAAGTCCGTTTCAATTCAACATTCCGCTTCATTGACTGCAATTAGAAACTATAATTAAAATAATTTTGACTTTATTATTATTATTACTATTCACTATTTAAATTATAGACCTAATTATTAAATTAATTAATCACATTACATGCCAACCAAGCAATGATAGTAGTTCAATTGAGTCATGACCCACGTAACGGTTTAGAAAGTGAACAAAAAATAAATTATTTTTTCAATCTTAAAAATAGAGAACATGAAAAAGGAACAAGAATTGAATCAATTATAATTTATTAGTTGATTGATTGATTTAATATAAAAAATTGAATTGTAATTTTTTACCTCGGGTGTGAAGGTGCATGGAGAGAGGGTTCGGGCCCGGAGCTCGGCGGCGACGACGGACCAGTCTCGGGTGCCGTGCCTGAGAACAGCTCCACCGAGGAGTAGCTCCTCCCAGGTTCCCCACGCTACCATCACCTCCGCTCCCATGCCGTACACGTGTACGCTCCTGATGATAATAATAATAATTTAAGAAAGAAAGAAGAAGCACCAGTCACTGTTCCTCCTAATCCTACGCGGCCGGCTCACGTTAGCAACCACGCCCCTCGTTGAAACAAAAAAAGGAACAAAAACGAAAAGGAAAAAAAAAAAAAGAGCCAGCTCTCGGGGTATCCAAACGGCAACCTCGAATAACAAACACGACAGAAACGGAGCGGGAATGCCTCGTGATTGGCGAAGCCAGCAAAAAACAGGGCTTCTGGTACAAGGCAGGCAGCAGCTAAGGTGGTTTTCCGGCGGAGAAATCACGGTTTTATTTTCTGAGAGGCTAATGATGAATGAAATGAGTGTGTGTTGTTAGAGGGTGAAAAAAATGGTAAATTGAGTTAAAAGGGTATGGTGTTGAGGGATTCCATTTGTGATGGACACAAGAAAAGGCTTCAACTTTGAACTCCTAATTGGAAGTGTGAGAGAGCGAGAGATCGAATCAGACAGCATCAAGGGGAAAAACAATGGACGATGAGGGAATGGACAATTGTATTTTTTGTTTTTCCATTTCCTAAATTACGGGGTCTCTCTCTCTATGTGTCTTATATATTTCCAGGAACTTTCTGTGAAATGACCATTATGCTCTTCACTACTTTCTTCACACATTTTTTTCATGATTTCCCCTTTCTTTTCTTTCTTTTCCTTCCCCTCTGCCTTGTGGTCTTTCACAAGACCACATTGCGCGCCTTGCCTCGTTGGGAACCTGCAAGCCTAAAATTTGAATCTCCATTGGTTGGATTGGAACAATAATTTGTGCCTTTGTTTTGAGGAGGTTTATGGACTTGTTCACTTGTTATGTGTTTTTCTTTTTCTTTTTTTCGGTGTCACATGGGTTCGATGCAGACGATGCTAGTGTTTTTATGAATTCAAAATTTCACTCGTCATAACATGAGTTATAATTAACACAATATTTAAGAATTATTTAATATATTTTAGTAGAATTTCGAGTTCAAAATATTTTAGAGTTTAATTTTGATGCTTTTTTAATGTAAATAAATTTCACATTATTATCTAATTATATGTTTCTATTTGTAAGTGTACTCACAGTCTAATGATAGATTTCAATATGTCTCAATGAGTTATAAAAAATTGTGAATTCAACTTCCATTTCTTCTCATATCCTCTAATATTTTAGTAAAAAAACATTATACGTTTCTATTTATAATATTTTTAAAATAATGGGCAGTCAAATTATTGATAATACATATAAATTAAATCTAAATATTTAAGCACACAAACTAAGAGAATTTAACATTTGTCTACAGTGTAAGGTTAATAACTAACTCTGTCAAAATAAACAAAACACCTAATTTGGTCCATGTGAAAATATCGTAAAAAAATTTGTCTTTTAAGAAAGTAATATATTTGGGGTCTTTTACTATTAAAATTGTGAAACAATTTAATTTCTTCTCAATATTTCAATAATTAAATTTGCTGTATTTGTATTTTTATTATGGTTCAATTTAAACTATTTTGTAAATAATTAAAAATTAATTTATACTATAAATCTTTCAAAAAGATCATAGGAGGAACTAATTTATCTTAGAGAGTACAAAATAATCTTTTTTATTAGTTTTCTGACGCTATTTTTTGCAGGATCAAATTTGAAGGTTTTATTCATAAAAATATATTTAATATTTAAAATGTAATGTAAATATATAATAAGAATATTATCGAACATTGTACGGTGACCTTTTTTTAATCATAGATTGTTTTATAATATATCATTGTCTAAACCATTAATTTCAACCTGATATATGTAAAACAAATTATTATCATTTCAGAAACTAGATTGATGTCTTGTATACTTTTGAAGGACTAAATTTTATTCAATTATCTATTAATTCGTGTGAAATATGGGGATAATAAAAATAATTTATTAATCATTATTAAAAATAAATAATTATTATTTAAATATATCTTATAAAAAATTATGTATATATTTTTTGAAAATAAGTTAATAGATAAATAATTAAATAAATAAATAAAATATAAATATATCATTCTATTTTATATCTTATTTTAAATATCTCATTTATAAGGTTATAAAAATCTTAATAAATAATCTATAACTAATAATAAATAGTCTATTTTATGATAATTTTAAATTTAAAGTTAAAATTGTTAAATAAAAAAAAAATAAGTGGACAATTTAATATATCATGATTCTTGTATAGGGATGACAATGGATATTAATTAAGATGAGAGATGCTTTAGGATCAATTTAAATTTGTCTCTCATTCCATGACATCTCTATCAAGTCCTCATTTTTTTTCACGGAAATTTAAATCTTATGGGTATGTTTATGAGTTTGGATGTTGGAGGGAGGGGAAGAAAAATTATATTAAGTCTTCTTTTCCTTCTAAAATCAAACAAAGGTGTAGGTATTTGCAAGTCTAAAATAATTCCAAAGAGAAAAGTTTTTTAAATGCTTTGAAATATGAAACATAAATGTCCTTAATAACAAATATTACTAATGCAATATAATCCAAATTAGGAATGAAAATATATACATAATGCAAATCAAATAAAAGTAATTAATAAAAATGATGAAGTGGATATTTAAATAATTTATATAAATGACAAATTGGGTATCTATGGGCGAGGACCTCATTCCCATTCCTGTCCTTAATAACAGGAACTTCACAGGTCAATGAAGACTAAATCTATCATTATTCCATCCGTGTTGAAGGTAATAACTAGGTATTCATTGAGTTTTTTTTGTTATCCCTATCATTTACTTTTTATAATAAGTTAAAATATTTAATTTATAAAAGCATAAAATATATTTTCTAGTTAATAAAAAATAATAAATAAAATTAATTTATGTGATTTTAATTACACCTTATTTTCTTGTACATCATTTTAATAAATTAATATATCAATTTTAAAATATATATCATAATTAATGCGTTATAATTAGTTAAAAAAGGTCATAAATAATCATAATTTATATAATTTTTTCACATTACATATGGGTTGTAGTTTTAGTTTATTATCAACTTAAAAATCATATATTATAATAGTTTTTTATATAATTATATATGTGATGTCTAAGGTTCACGTGTCCTTAAATTAGTCTAGTAAAATCTTAGGGGTTCTTTGGGACCCACCTATGGTGGAATTGTCACGACCCAACCTGGGCACGTGACTGCACGTGAGAATCCGTTCCATAAGTCTTGTGACCTGGGTCTATACACAGGTAACTTATAAATTATTCAAAAGGTTTCCTTTTCATACAAATCACATATTCTTTAAAGTTCAAAATAATCGAAATAATCAAGTCCTAGTTTCATAACTTATTTTCTAAAGTCCAAATTCATAAACAAATCTCTATACGGAACAAATCTTATAACACAATCCACACAATACATACATGCAAAACCTAAATCATATAGTACGTTTGATTTTTGCAATATATTGGAGTACTCTAAACAAACTAAATGCTGCTTCACTACAAGTGAAGGTTGCTATCTGACACTTTACTGGCTGAGTAGATTTGCGCAGTTGCTCTATCTGGAAAAAATAAGAGAAATGAGAGGGTGAGTTTTAATACCAAAACTCAATGAGTAACCTTTACCTGAACCTCTTTCATGGATATCAAAAAACAATGCATGGAATTATAACAACATCAATAGTATCCAAAAATCATGCATAATCAAGTATACGTACATTTTATATATTTATTTCAAATCATCATTTTACAAACCCAAACTCATTTCCCCTAATTTACTTTCTTTCTGAAATCATATAGCTTAAAATTCTAAATTTTCTCATACTTTCAAATGATTACTTTACCACTTCAAAGCCATTTCATTAATTAACTTTCATGCCTGGATAAATCAAACTCATAATAACATAGCTCATAGAGAAATAGTAATCTTTCGACACACCTGGGCATTACGTAATCGTCCCAGTATATCAATTATCTGAATCTCTAATCACATCTTGCGTATAAGGTCCCAATGTGATAATATTCTCTTAAATATAGTCATCTTTGGGCATTGGTATTGCAGTGTGATAATCATGGGCACCAACTAGGTCCCTTCTGAATACTCTAGTCCGGGCATACTTGGTTTCAAGGTTAATGATTTCCTGCGTTACATAAGATATTTCTTATAGCTACTATAAATTAATCTGAAACTTCTTAAAACCATTTTATTCCCTAAAGCTCTAAATTTCCATAATTCTCCAGTTAACCTTAGCATACATTGTGACTATGAAATCATGCTTAGTGATTTCAAGTCCAAAATATGTATTTGCCAACTACTCAGTCACACGAAGGTTCATGTCTAAAATCCTTTTATGTTTGAACCTCTATATTATTCTTTATCAAGAATACTCATTATATTAAACTAAAATCATTCATCTAACCTCAACTTAACATATCTGTGCTATGGATCCATGTCCAAGGGATCACCCTTGTAGGCATTGTGATTTCATACTTTCACAGAGTATGTACAAACGTGTTGAAAATCTGTGGAAACTCATACTTTAAAACTCCTTTATTGATTATCAAATACATCATTCAATCATCTAAACTCTTTAAATTCAAACTATTAACTTGTTAAACATAGTTTCAACCATAAACTAGGAAAACTCAATATCATATTCTAAAATCATAGAGTCTAAACCATCATTTCAGTCCTTTCTCTAAACCTATATCTAGGTATAAAACCATAGCATAAACATAAACCGCTAGAATCCAGGAAACAATCATAGAATCCTCTAATAGTTACACATATAATCAATTCTACATAGAATCAATTCAACAACTATGGTCCCATGAGTTTTATCAAAATACAAATTCATGCTAAACAGTAGTGCAAAACATACCAACCAAGGAATCCCAAATCCTTGTAATAATTTTCTAAATCAAGTAATAAATCATAGTTTTCATGAAAATAACTCTAATGCATAACATAAGAGTCACAGATGTGAACCCACTCACCTCGAGGGGTGATAGCAAGGAATCTATACTAACAGAACTCTAAAGGCAAAAATGACACCACTATCTGACATAGGAATAGGAACTTCTGATTAGCCTCTACAATCTCTAAATACCCAAAAATTCATCTTTAACAAGGTAAAGAGTTCCTTTCCCTTGATGGACATAGCAATCACCCCAAGAATAAGGAGAAATTGAAGAAAGAATAAAACCAAGAGAACTACATACCTTTAAGCTTGTATAATGAAATTCTAAGTAAAACTTGAAAGAATTGGAAGAAAATGGAGTTTGATTGATGAAAATGGGGTGAGAGAGAGGTGGGAGACAAAGGTTCTGGTGTTTTGGGGTGAAGGAGCATTTGGAATAACCTGGACCCTCGAAACGGGGTTTTCTGCGAGCGTTACGCGCTCACCGGAGGCGTCCAAATTACTGTCCTCACCGCCTTCCTGTTCCTCAAGGATAAGCATCATCACGCTCCACGCTAGGGAATATTACATTTCTTAATTTTAAGTTAATCATTAACTTTAAAACATAAATGTAAATAAGAAAATACCCCATTTGGATTCAAATAAAATATTAAAAAATTCAAAATCTCAACAAATCAAAATCTAATTTTTGTGTTTTAGTTAAATTCAACATTCTCATGATTTCGTAAACTCAAGCTAAAAATGAAGTCTTGAAGGTTCATAAAATTTGTTAAAATCGTCTTCAACTCACTTTTTCTCAGGAACAATTCAGGACTTTTGGTCCAAGAAAATGGCTCTAATATATAGCCCTCCAAGGGTATATAGTTCCAGACTTAGTGAAAATTCTAACAATATGAGGTGCACCTTTCTTTGTTCGGAAAAAAAAATAAAATTTCTAACCTTTATTTTTGAAAATCTGGTATTAAAGAAACCTTACACTCATGAAAACACAAAAGTATAAAATTTGAAATTCTTGTACGCCAAAGTAGGTATAACAGTTTCGTGTCAACTATAGTAGTCCAAGATCGTTATAGCAGTAAGCCCAATACCATTCTACGTCAAACAACGTAATTTCATTAAAAACCCCCCAACACTATATAAATACATCCCTAGGCTTGAGTTAAACACCCTAGCAACCACCAACACTCAGTGTCTCACCTTCACGTTTCCCTTCGTCTTCCTCCTTCCCAAGCTTCGATAACTAATTTTTATGAACTTTAGTCAGTTCTCCTTCTTTTTATCTAGTTTATGAGTCAGGCGTTATCAGGTATGGTTTTCTCACAACTTTCTTCATTTCTATGAATGACAGATGGAAAATTTTCTTGTAATCAATCTTAAATATTAGTATTATAGATTATAGATTATAAAATAGTAAACAAAATAAATAATCTTAATTTATGTAGTTTTTTTACATCACATATGCATGGTAGTTTTAGTTCATTATCAACTTAGAAAAAATATTATAGTAGATTTTTATATAATTATATAATAGTTACACATGGTCAATAAAATTATCGTTTAGTATAATAGTATATTTTTTTCATGGTAACGTAATTATAATAGTTTTGCTATCATTAATTAATACTATAATAATTATACATATAAAATTTTGATGATATAATAGTATGTTCAATTATCATTTTATTTATATTATTTTTGTTATTTTCATATTAAATAATTTTGAATAAGATATTTTGTAGAATATTTTTATTGTGTTAATGGAAGAGAGATATAAAAGTATAATTGAAAAAAATAAAATAATAATTAGAAGGTAAATTAAATTAAAAAATTTACTTTAATTATTAAGATTATGAAAGTAGTGGGGCCTAATTTTCTCTATGAATGACACATAGAAAACTTTCCATGTAATGAGTTTTAAATATTAATATTATAGATTATAGATTATAAATTAGTAAAAAAATAAATAATTCTAATTTTTATAGTTTTTTAACATCATATATAGGTTGTAGTTTTAGTTCATCATCAACTTAGAAAAATATTATAATAGATTTTTATATAATTATATAACAGTTATACATTGTCAATAAAATTATCATTAAGTATAATAGTCTTTTTTTCATGGTAACGTAATTATAATAGTTTTGTTATCATTAATTAATACTATAATAATTATACATATAAAATTTTAACAATATAATAATATGTTCAATTATCATTTTGTTTATATTATTTTTTATTATTTTCATATTAAATAATTTTTAATAAAATATTTTGTAGAGTATTTTTATTGTGTTAATGAAGAGAGATATACAAGTATAATTGGAAAAAATAAAATAATAATTAGAAGATAAATTAAATTCAAAAATTTACTTTAATTATTAAGATTATGAAAGTAGTAAGGCTTAATTTTTTCTATGAATAACACATGAAAAACTTTTCATATAATGAATCTTAAATATTAGTATTATACATTATAAATTATCTATACAATACTAATAGTTTTTTATTTAAATTACAAAGAATCTTATTTATGATGCAAAAGTTCTGAATCCAGAATATATCTTATTTTTATTCAATCTAAATTTAAAATATCTTTATGGATTTGAAATTATCCTTAAACTTATATATAAAAAAATTTTCTTATGATGCAAAAGTAAAACGGTAGCAGTAAACAAACATATCTATGGAATTTAGGTACTGAAAAGGGTTGTTCAACATCCAAACAAATCCATCCTTGCCCGTAATTTATTGATCGATTAACCTTTAAATTGAACCTGTGTATTTTTTGGTCTAGGTTTGGATCATACTTTAGATTGACCTTAGTTGAAATTCAAATTTTCTTTTATAGTTATATTTTTTTATAAAATTAGTGATAAATTAAAAAGTTTATGTTTAAATTAATATATTTTGGATAATTTGATATTATTTTTATAGTCAAATAATTTATTTTAAAATGTGTATTTTAAAATATCTCTTAAATTTTGTTTCTTACTTATAAAATTTTATAACTTTCGTATGTATAATATCAAAATTTTCATAGATTATTTAAAAATTAAGTTGATCCAATTTGACTCAATCATTATTAGTTAGATTTTGATTTTAAAAAATAACTCAATCTAAAAATTAGACCAACCTAACCCATCCATTATACACCCTACTCAAAAGACAAGCATTTAATGCTCATTTGGAAGTTTGAAATGTATACACAGTATTCACTTGACTGGAGTCGATTTGAGCAATTTCCTGTGTATAAGCGAGTGAAACTGTGTTTTTACTTTTTTTTTTCCCAGCCAAGTGACAACTAGTAACACTATTCGTCCGAATTGTGGAAATGGATTTTTTATATTAAACTTTTATATAAAATTATTATATCTGATCAATTATCAATAAATTTTAAATAATATTACACATCCAAAAAATATGTATAAAAACTTTAATAAAAATTATGATAATTATTGAATGAAATAAAATGTATGATCTATTAATTCATTTAAAATAATTATGTCATATCATTCTAAACAAAATGTCTAATAATTTTACCATTTTCCCTAAATTTTTATATTATGTATCATGTCAGCTCTCTTTTTTAAAAATAAATAATGATAGATAAAAAATAATAATCATATAAAATTTCGACACCAAAAACTCATTGCCCTGAATTTTATTTTTGTTTTCCAACTCAAAATGTAAATATAATTCATATGCAATTGTGTTCTGTTACAATTTCGATGAACTGTTTTTTTATTATAATTATATTAGTTTTGACTAAAATCTTTTATATTGTCAATTAATTAATTATATATAAATTTAAAACTTTTATTGTAGAATTAAATACATTTAATAATATATATAATATAGGATTAAACAGTTTTGTAAAAATATACTGAAAACATATTAAAATTAAATTTTATATATAAATTAAATAATTAATTCAATTATATTGAATTAAATGTTCAAAATTTATATTAAAAATCATAAATGTAGATAAAAAAACTAATAATTAATTTTGACTTATAACTTAAAATATTTAAATTATCTAAATCAATTTAAATTAATTTAATTAGTTCAATGTAAAAACACTTTAATTTATCATATGAATTAGACTAACACTCTTTTGAATTGGACCCGTCTTTGCACGAAGCCTTTATTTTTCAACTTTTGACCTTTGGCCTTTTGGTCTTGAAATTTTAGTTAAAGTGTTTCACGTTGATAATGGATTCTCCTTTTCCTATTCGCTATTTTGTGCATTTCACATTTGAAGATAAAGATTTAGCTAAACAGGAATTATTACTTTATCCCCTTAACGCTTCAATTGTCATTAACAATGCTAAAATGTCCAAAATATTCGTCAAACTTGAGAAGCTAAAATAATGCAATATTCTATTGACTTTTAGAATAATGATTAAATTTTATTAGCTTCATTTTATTTAATTACACTCATAATTTCAGTTGAGAATTTTAATAAATTCGTTTAACTGTGCAGCATTTCTCATGTTTAGTTTGTGTAAAAATATTCTTAATAACTGTTTTACTTTTAGATTGGATTTGACGATTTTACATATATTTAAAATTGAATGAATACTTATGATAAATAGTACTTAACTAAGAATTATTTATAATTTACATATTAAGATAAAAAATTAATTAAATATACAAGTATGTAAAATAACAGAACTTTATAAATAAAATTAGAATTTGAAATTAAAAAAATTATGTTTTCAATAAACTATAAAAGCCTAAAAAAATTTATGACAAAATTTATAATAAATAACTATTAAAAAAGCAAAATACATAAAAATTTAAAATAAAAATAAAAAGCAGAGTTAATTTTCACTAATTTTTAAATTTAATTTTATGTAATTTACAATTTTATTCATTATAACATTTTTATGTGAATTCGTTTATGTTTTCTTATTTTTTACAAACATAAATGTTATATTAAAATCTTTTTTTATATTTTATTAGCTCTTACGTTATTTTCTCTGTATTTTATAATTTTCAACTTATATAGTTCAATTCTCTTTCTTAATTAATTATTAAATTTAGTGTTTATCTTTCTTTATTAAGTTATATCAGTTTAAACAGTTAGATTAATATGAAATTAATGATTAGATATAATGAAAGTGTTTCAACTTTTTACATCTGATTAAAACTAACTCAAAACAGAATCGTATTAGCTTTTGTACAACATTTTTTTTGGAAGCATATACAGTTTCGAAATCATATATTGCTATGATATTTTTCTTTTTACACATATATTGAAACATTAAAATTGAAATAATATTTATTATTTAGTGTTACTTCTTTAGGATACTAACCACAAATTTAACAGTACATATATCATTTTACATATTATATTATGACAAGGTAAGTGGCATCAAATTTTGAAGTAAAATTTTAAAAAGAATTTATGGATGTGATATATTTATATTTTAAATTTTAAATAATAAATATAATTTTACAATATTTGACTGTAGGAGCGTAGATATTTATTTTTCATTTTTATCTTACAATATAATAATGATAATGTCACATAAAGGAAAGAGAACATTAATTAAGTGAGAGAAAAATTAAATTAATAATTAATGTAAATGAAATAAAATTACAAATTTATATTAAACTATGGGAATAGCTATTGCCACTAACACTTTCATTAAGTTTTATTTAAATTCACTGAAATATCTTTCTTCTATTATAATACAAAAAAATATAGTTAACACCAATTATTTAATTATCACGATAATGGTATTAACATTTGCTGTTGTTAGTTTAATTGAAAATTAATTTAATTATTTAAAATATTTAATACTGAAATCATTTTTAATTTTTTTATACTCACTAATTACAAATTTTTAATATGAACCTATTAGTAACTCAATTTGAGGAATATCTATTTATTATTTACATCTGATGACCACACATTAAAAAAAAAAAATCAATCGTCAACAAGCAACAGCCATTTAAAAATATTTTTATACGATATTTCTGTGTTTATGAAAATAATTTGTATATTTTATAGAGATTAATTGTAATACATATCATTGTAAAAAAATTTACATTGTTAAACAATTAAATCTTATCTTTCTATAACGAGGTAGTCAAACTTACAAGATCAAGTGAAATTTTCCCAATGTTCTATTTTGACGTTTCAAAAATTATTTGTTTTAAAATTTTTATAGTATCTTAATAAGATGTTTTCTGAATGCAAATTAATGATAAGGACTGATATGAATAAGTATAAATATAAGTATATAATACAAATGAGATCGTATTAAATATGTTAAATAATTAAATTAATTTTTAATTAAGGTAAAAACAATAATTATTGATATTATTATCGCAACAAATAAAAAAATTAGTGTTTAACTATATGTTCTTTGGATTATAATAGAAGAAAGATATTTAGTGAGTCTAACTAAATAAAAATTAATGAAAGTGAGAGTGAAAATAGTCAAAAAAAAATAAAAAATGACAATAGCTATTCCCCTAACTATAAACTTCTTTAGATAAGGGGAGTGTGGTTTTTTGGTCTAGTTGAGGTATTAAGAAATATCACTCTATCCCAATTATTTGAAAAACCAACACTCCAACCCATTTTGCTAAGAGAATCTTTTGTGCCTTTGTTGCTCTTTATATCAAGAGCAATACCAAGTATAATATCAAGAAATAGTATTCCATGACCATTCAAGTATTAGGCTCTTTTACACTAATAGAATAGAAAAAAATACATTAATTTCCAAAATACTAAATTCTATGTTTAATTACGGATTTATGATGGTTGGTTTATTTAGAGGAAATCAATATAAGTTATGGTGATTTCCAGTTTAGAGCTTACATAAAGGAAATTAATGGAAGCGGTGGATCACATAAGGGTCATTTTTAAAGCTTTCATTTTTTTCACTTACTAAATAGTCTTAAAGTGTTGGTGATCAATTAAAATAGCAAGAAATAATCTTTCCTGACTTGATGACCTAACTCACATTGCAAGAAAGCTAGAGGAAAAGGTAATTTTTTTCCTTAAATATAATATTTTTAATTTAATTTATGCAAATTTTATTTATTTATTTGTATATTTATATACTTGTAGTTTTGGTTAATGTTTAGATTTACTAGGACTTAAGGCTTAGATTTTGGTTAGGGTTTATAATTAGTAATTAAGTAATAATTAGTAGCGATTTAGGATTAATAGGATAATCTGATTTAGTTTAGGATGTATATTTTTTAAAAATTTATAATTTATGCAAATATAATTTATTTATTTATATTTACTTGTAGTGTAGTGTAGTGTAGTTTTCACAATTTAGAGTTTGGTTAATGTTTATAATTAGGTAGTAATTATAGTAGTACTACTTAGGATCTAGAGTTTGGTTAGGATTTGAAGCAATTAAGTAATAATTAGTTGTGATTTAGGATTAATAGGATTTGTAATTAATTAGGTAATAATTGTATATTAAAAATTGTAATTAGTATATATTGGGATGATTAATTAATTAATCTGATTTAGTTAGGGACCTAAACATTTATGTATATTAGTCTTTGTTAGTGTTTAATTATTATTAAAGTTGTTAATTTGATTTACATTACCTTAATAATTATTTAGCGTGATAACTAAGCATTTTATTTTTTAGCAAATTAATATAGCCTGATAGAGTGTTGAAGCCTAGGTGTGGGTTGTGGCGTCTCCACATCCCTATGCAAGGTATTTGTTTGGGAGGCTTGCCACATTGAGCACTTCAAGTATGATAGTGCCCTGTGTAACACTTTTATTGAGAGATGGCACCTAGAGTTGCATACCTTCCACATTCCCTCCAGAGAGTGCACCATCACCCTTGAGAACGTGGCATTTCATCTAGGGCTTTGGGTGGATGGGTTACCAGTCCTGGCTACATAGGTGTGGCAGACTCATCTCAGTACAAATATATGGGTTTTGTGTAAGGAGCTTCTAGGTCTGCACCAGCAAGATTGGATTCTTTGGTGAATCTATCGTGGTTTGAGAGTGCATTTCAATGGATTATGATTTGTCAGAGGTCAGATTTAGTTGTAGCGGAGCACACTCGACCCTACATAATCTAACTGTTGGTCGGTTTTTGTTGACCGACAAACCTAGCTCACAAGTTCACATGAAGTGGCTGCAACACTTGAGGGATTTTCACTCATGTGGGACACATAGCTAGGGCTTCGCAATGTTGGTGACCTTGTACCGCCACTTGTGTCGAGTGACCCATCATGAGGTGACGAAGCTTGGAGTACTTTTATACTTATGTTCAGAAAAAGTTACATGGACTTATTTTTTTCAATTCATTTTAGACTCACATGGAGAGAAAAAAAACACAAATTATGAGTCTTCCTTTTTTTTTCTTTCAATATCACCATTGTATATATCTTTTTTCTTCTCCATATGAGTCAAGAATGAGTTGATAAAAGGAGCATAAATAATAATGCTCTTGATAATGCAATTTGATTACTTGAAATATGATTTGCTAATATATATTAACGCACTAAGTCAATAACGCAGGGTAGGCTTAGCCTAGATTAAGGAACACTGCACTACTTTCTACCTCAAATAAATTATGAGGAAAGTCTAGTTCACTCATAAATAAAGTATCAATCTGGTTCATAAATAAGTCCCGATAATTAAGGACATGTGGCCTTTGAATTGAGGACACTGGACACCACCATTAATTTTGAATAGGAATTCTTATAATCATGGATAGGATAAAGTTCTCTTTAAATAAATTATGATAATATTTACCACACACTAAATGGAAGCAGTTGGAGATGACATTCTCGTGCCTCGCGTTAATTTCATGAAGCTTCACATGCATCATTCACATTGGATAAAAGTATTACATTCTGTAAGGAGGATTGGTCTATGTCCCGCGCAGATTATGCATTATTCACATTGGAGTTTACACAATCTTTCAGAAACGTGGACATTCTTACACTTTTGTTAAACGGGGCGAATCAAAGTAAGAGAATTGATTTATCACGGTAGTGAAAGTAGTAAATTTGAATCATATAATACATGAATAGTTAAAATTAAAAATTAATTAATGATCATATAATCACTCATAAATATTATATAACTTTATATTTTAATTTTGACTATTTATGTAAAATATAATAAATAATATTTATTCTTTTCACTCTCATTTGATCCTCTCTGATCCCTTATTCTACATAAATATTTACTCTACTATTTCTATATCATCATGATGAGATTAATTTTAGTATATGGTTTCTTACTTATAAGAGTTTTAATATACTGTTAATCTAAAGTATTTTATACTGTTAATCACATCTTTTTTTATATATTAAGTTTAAGATATTTATAGTGAGAGTAAAATAATTTGAATAATGCGATTATATATAATTAAATAATCGTATAAATTTTTTTTATTAATTGCATATCAAAATTAATGTTAATCCGTATATAATGTTATTCAATGTATATTTCTTAATTTGTATTTTTTTTCAAGGTATCCACAGAATTTAATGATTAATCCTTCAATCCTATAAATCATTTAAAAGATAGATAATATCAATAGATTTTAAAGCCTATTCCTGAGATTGAACCTTGGACACTAGTTAATTTGTATACTATAAACTAACTATTACTTATTTACATATTGATTATCAAATTAAATGTGGAATTTAAAATTACATATATGAGGAATATATCTAGTGAGAATCCTGGTTTTATATAAAAGGAAAGGAGAAATATCGCAGTATAAGATCCATGAATGATTAAGATTAAAAGTTATTAAAACGTCAAATAATTATTTTTTAATCTTGACCATTGATATAATATTTGACAGCTCAAATTTATTCTCTTCTCTCATATAAAATCATTTCTTCACTTGATTTTCTGTACATATATAAACATCTTTTTGTTTTAATTAATTAGTTGTTGCAATTGACAACTCTAAACCCTCTTCACTGCTTGGCATGAAAGGAATTGGCTATCGATGTCAAGGATGGTGATGTTGCTTGGCTTTATTCTGCAAGTCCACAGCTTGATCCGCAACTGCTGTCTAAGAAATTACGTTAGTCATACTTATCCAACAAGAAAGTCGCACACAACATGCCCCAAACATGTGACAATGCCAAATGATACAAAACCTATTAAAATATCATGAGATTGAGACCCTTTGACCACTTCTACCAACAAAGAAATTCCACATCCGTCCAAAACTGCATGAATGGATTAAATTACACACATAATTAGCTAATTGACTCAACCAACAAAATCAGATTGTGTGGAATTGAGTTTCAAGTTTGACTCTTAGTAGTAGTGCATTAGTGATTGATCACTCATTTATATGCTAGTACTAAATTCTTTATGAGATTTATGATAATAATTCTCTAGTTTTAAAGTGAGAAGATTTCACATTCCACTTAACTTTCAACCGTCTCGGTGTGAAAGTTATTGGGCACCCGAAATGCACACTCACTTTCCATTGAATTAATAAATAATAAAATAATTATACATAATTGCTTGAATTGACGTGTGAAAAAACAATCGTATAATCGAAGTGACACTGAATTACTTGTAAATAAGGAAATGGGAGTAACGTGTTTGGATTTATGCATTATTGTGTAATTTATCGTTTAGTGTGCATCGAGTTCTGACACAATTTTGTGATATGCTAATCATGAGGAAATTGAAAGTAAAGGTTGTGTAACTATTTTAATACTCACATGCTTTGCGGGGTTGCAAAACTAGTTTGGTATGCTATGAGCTTCTGGACTCAACTATTATAATAGAACACAGGCACACATTCACGTTATAACAAAAATAAATAAATAAATAAAATCAGGTTGTGACTTTAGTCACTTGACTCACTTCCACATACCTATTTTACTAAATTGATGATCTTATTTAAGTAGTCATACATACAAAACCTTTTACAAAAAATGGAATCCATGAGACCCTGATCCTATTATAACATTTTTTTTAGTTTCACACAGATATTCACCTACTAAAGACAATCATGTTCAAGTATTTCAGACCCACCAGAATACTAGTTGATAGTGTTTCTCCGATAATATAAATCTGTTTTGTCCAAATGCAGTTATAATAAATGGCAAGACAACATTAACGAGCCCAAAATTGAAATAAATTGAGCATTCTAACATGATAATCATTGAGCAGTAGATAGAATACGACCACCATGGACAGAAACTAGGAACACATTGAAGTCCATTTCATTGGCCATCAAATATGACATGTACAAAGAAAGAAAAGGAAAGAAGTTCACGACTACTAAATACAGCTGACTGATACATTTGCTGAGATAGGCACTAGGCTGTGGCCAAAGCGCAACAAACCCCACTTGGGTACATGCAAGTGTCAGTATAAGTAATAACCAGAAGAAAAATATTGAATAAAAGAACACATAAAAACAAATAGCCGAGATTACAACACTGATGTTACTTACTTACACAAGTTGTAGGATGAAGACCAAGATAGATGGTTGACTTAAAGCATCTAGGCAAGGTAGTCCATTCAGCTATGTCACACATTTAAGGTTACATAATTCTCTGCCATGAACAGAGCCGCGATGACAGCTAATAGAGCAAATCATCAGGACAAAATCGTTGGGCCGCAATCAAAAACCCAACATGAAGGCTTCATGTTTTTTTGTACATAATCCTGCTTAACAGCATATTCAGCCAAATCACGGATTCGTAAGTTGGCTGAAGTTCATAGGAGAGCATCTTCAGTTAGGATTGTTGAAGAACTAGATTCAGCTCTTGTGCAGACTTGGCCAATAAGCCACCCCTCCTGCAACAAAACAACACCATCAAGAAAGAAAAGTGAGAAAAAAGAAAAAGAGAGAGAGAGAGAGAGATCAGACATACCTTTACCATAGAGTTGCAGTACTACTTAGAGTTATTCAATTTCCCACTGAGGGCACGGTTAAGTTTTTTAAATACAAACTGACACGGACATTTAATTTCTATGTATAAAAATCAGTCTGCAACATTATTTCAATGTACACATACGTTGGCAACATTATGATTACCTTATTAATATAGGAAGAATCATTAGGATCTTTTGCAGTTGCATAAAGCATTGGTTGCAGCATTCCCGCCTGTTCAAATAAATAAGGTTAATTCATGTATAAACTTGAGGATACAGTGAAAGCCATATCAGCTGAAGATGGAGGGCACCTTTCTTCTGCATGTAGGTCAACCCCAACAGAGGGAGGTGCTGAAACGGTTGAACGTATCGTTGGACCAAAAACTGCTACAAGCTTTAATAGCAAATCCAATGACACCTTCACATGCCTGCACAGTAAGAATAGAGTTAATGCCTATAGAGACCACTTTGTCGTGGAAGAGAAACGTGCATCAGACTTCAAACTCCTGTTGTGACATCATGGCCCACAAACTAAACTCTACACTAGGTGAGGCAACAATATTGACAAAGAATTACCTTTCTATCTTGCTATCGAGCAAACCAATAAGCACAGGAAGTAAGCAAGAAAATAAATCTAAGGTGAGAATCTCCATCTTCTCAACAAGGACACTGATAACATCAGCTTGAACCTGCATCCAGATGAAAATGAAATTATTTTGAGGACCAAATTTTCAATAACAAAACCGTAAATAACCAAAGCATTTAATACACAACAAATAAAAAACCAGGCCAGTTAAAGAGATACGTACAGATTTATCAGGCAACTTTCTCAAAGCATTGATGGCACCTTTACTATCATTGCGCTCCCAGAAATGCCGCACTACCTGCCAATGCAGATTAGAACCACTCCGTGACATTATATACTTAATCATTTCCAGTTCTTATTATAAAAACAAAAGCAAAGATAACTTCCGCACATCAGCATATAACCAAACACTGTTACAAGTTTCATGGCTAAAACTAATACAGAATGGAATACTTTAATCATTTACAGAGGGAAAACAAACAACATTAATAACAATGACTAGCAAAACTTACCTGTAATTTTGTCAAACGTAACCGAAGATTACTTAATGTTATATTGTGGGTTTCCATCAGTACTTCAATTATTTCCCCTTCATTTGCAGAGTTTGAATCTCTTTCAGAAATTTGAGGCTCAACTTTCTGACAGTACTAGATAACAGGAAGAATTATGGTGAGTTCAACTAACCAAATGTAACAATTTGCAGAAAAGTGAGGGCATCATGTACCCAAAGATTGTCAGTGCATGACTGAGTTTGAACTACCACATTCTTTCCATGCATAGGATATTTCATTCTTTACTTGGTACATGATAGAAGAAATGAATTTTATCTGAAAAAATTATAGAAAAAAAAAGCACAAAGTCTAGAGGAAATCAAAATTGAAAGAAGAGCAATTACAATTAATCAATGGTCCAAATTCCACTATAATTCCTTTTCCTTAAAGCCCAGATCCCTTCAACAAAGATATTTACGAGACAATACATAAGTAACAACATGTGTTACAAAGCCGAGCACACTATCTCAACTGGATAGCTTCTCGAGTTCTTGTATCAGTCATAAATTGGGAACTATAAATCATAAGCAAGCTTTAACTAAAAGAAAGAAGATATAGCTGATATGCCACTCTCTGAAATTACACACAGCTTTTAAAGACTAGAGTTTTACCAGGATGTTGGGAGATTTATCAGTTTCAGATATTGTGTTGGGAAAGGAGGGTGTGTTGCTTCGATCTTCAGTGATGGGCATCATTTCCCTCCTCTCAAATGTCATGGTGGGGGTGGTGGACACATTAGTTTGATCTTCACTAAGTATTTTTTCCTTCTTTTCATGTATTGTAGTGAGGGATGCTTTAGTTTGATCCTCATTGATGGGATTTATTTCCTTTCTTTCAAATCTCTCAACCAAAGAACGGGTCCTTCCTCGCACAACAGCAACTGCCAAAAGCAGAATTTGGAATATTTAGTTATGAGTGCCTTTAATACTTTATTATTAAACTATATTTATGAGCTGTGGCAAACCTCCATTGATATATTTAACCGGACTACTTTCTTCACTGCAAGGAGAGGATTCAACACCTGAAATATAATGAAAACAAATATTGATCATCAATGACATTAATATAAATGACACATGCTATATCACCTTTTCCACAAAAGCAGACACATACATTTTCTTTGGTACAATAAGATGTATACTACACTACATAGAACTTAAGAAACATCCTCATTTTTTTTTCAAGATGAACTTTTCACAGATTAACGAGGTCCATATTTAGTTATTTGAGATATGATGCATGGATAAGAAAGCTGGGAAGAAAGTAAGTCACAGTTATTCAACCAATTACAAGTAAAATAGTTCAGGGTAATGATGTCAGCCCTAATTTAGCCCATGCTATAACAAAGAAGAGAGATGAGCATGGTGAGCATTGGGCAGCCAACTCATTTTTGTTGAAGTAGAAACATAAACTAGAGGATGGAAATTGAGATGACAAGATAAGGAAATAAACTTCAGTTATAACTTGCATTTGACCCTCTCAGTAGTTTAACGGAAAAAACTTACGTTTTTCTTGGTCAGAAAATCTTGCTGGAGTTAAAGTCTTTTCAAACTTCTCTGTAACACTCTTGATAGGATGTTTGTCTTCACAAGATTCTTTGACTTCGATCTGAGATTCTACCTTCACTTGGAAGTTGAGGTCTTTTGCACTCTCTAATTTACTATTACTATCACAAAAACTTCCAGAATCCACATTATCAAAATCAAATATGCCAGTGGATGCTCTCCGAACATGAGCTGGCTTGAGTAACATCCCAGGTTTTGTCTTTGAAAAGGTGATAGTTTCATTCCCAAATTTTGCTGAGTCCTTGCCGCTAGGAATGTCCCGAGGTACAATGTTTGGCGCAATGAAAGATTTTCTTAGTGATTGTTCATTTGGTTTTGCATGAACACCTTTTGCAGGACTCTGCCTCAGCATTTCCTTGGATTCCTCTGAGAAATCTACTTTGGGAGAGCTGTAAGACCTGGATCTCTGTAAGGTAATAGGATTCCCTCCAGAAGCTTTATATGCAAGGAAAGAAAAAACACATGCTCTTAGATATATAATAGGGAAAGCAATCAAAACTACAAATAGACATGCATGGAATATATATATATATATATATATTAATCTGCATTGATCATGTCAAGCACTTCACCACATTTTTGCATGCAAAATTAAATTTCCAGCTTGAGTCGCTAAAAGAAAATTGTCAGTGGATCCAACACCAAAAGAATTCACTGATGCAGCAGGACCTCCTATCTTGTTAATCATCTCAGATGTACTATAGTGCAAACTCTATTTTGAATGCTGAAATCTTTCAGAACAAAGCAAGATCTAATATCAAGGGAAGACAAAAGGTCAGCGGCTTACAGTCAACATATATATTCTTTATCTCTTTTGATTCAATGTCTGGAGACACACTACAACCCGAAGTTGGTCCCACACCAGCCTCTACTTTCTCCACTTGACTTCTCTGAAGATGAAGTTTCTGCTCTGTGCTTTCATTCTTCTTGGTTTCCAAGCCAGTAGTATATGGCTCAATAAGCTGAAACATTCAAAATAAACACTCAGGGATAGTACCAAAGAATAAAGAATAGTGAACACATCTCAGGAACCCTCCCAGGCTTCCATAATTATTGGCATGTCAAATACTGCACAAATGCTGGCTTTGCATTTAAACTATGCAAGTAACATCATGCTAACAACAGCCACATAAGTATGAATTGACAATCATACTTTAAGCTAGCTGTAAAATACTTAAGCAAGAGAGATGATGTTTTAAATTAAGAAACAAAATACAACAGCTAATCTGAGTGGTGGTTAATCCTACCGATATATCTGCTACCCAGACTCCAACAGAATTTCGGTAGAATGAGCAACCCAAAAGTTTTCCATTATGAATGCAGAGGTCACCAAGTGTTGTCCATCCCATGTCAACAGCATCATGACATAGAACAGGTTCCCATGAACACACCTAAAGTAAGTGAGCATTAAATGATAACTTGATCCTGTTTGAGGTACTTCATTATTATAATCAATTAATGAAACAAACAATCTGTACCTTCAAACTATCCTCAAGTCCTGCAAATAAGGTCTGTCCATCAGGATGAAAAGCTATTGAGCGTACTCCTGCAACCTAATAAACAGTCATTTAATATGATTCAGAAGTAATATAAATTGAAAGTCATACATTTTTATACTTATTATTAAAGTTCACTATTTTATATAAACTTTTGTGTCAGTGGCTATTGTATATGCATGCATTTGGGGAAATAAATAAAGAATTTTACAATAGAAGAACAAATTACAAAGTTCACCTACAACATACTTTTGGCAAACAATTTAGCATGCTTTGAAGGAAATAGCTTGAATATGCAGCAGTATTTGAATTAAAACATAAGAACAGTTGGGTATTTATGATTCTATATAATTAAAAAGAAGGCAAGATATGCCAGCATTGGAAATGGACTAGGCTAAAACTAAACTTATGATTGTTTAATCATTCACAACTAACAGCAATGTGGTCGCAAATTGTTTCAAAGTGTCAAGAATGGTGATCCATAACCAAAGTTACCAAAGGGTTTCCATGAAAATTAGTAGTGGTATAAAACTGATCTAGAGGTGTTGCAACAAAATTCCAACTGAGAAGAGGTAGATATGCAATAAAAATTTATAGCATACATATTGAATATTATGATTTCCTTCAAACATAAGTAGAAAGATTCAGCTATTTTAGGTACCTCTTGTCTGGTAGATCCAATCAGTTCAAAGGTTTCCAAATCCCAAAATTTCACTGTTCTGTCTGCTGAACCTGCAATATAATTTGTGAACTTGAATAACTTAAAGAGTAACTGCATTGACTACATAAGAGTTTCCATCCTTTAGGTGTAAAGTCACGACTCAATGAACCAAGACACGATAAATGTATGCACAAATGTTAAATACAATTACATTCTATTGAATGGATTATTTGAACAAAAACTGAAGAAACAAAGAAATCAGGACCACCTATACCAACCTAATTAAAATTTTCATTTAGTGCACTAGAAATGACATTATAGTAGAAGGATTTGCTTCTAAATATCTACCTAGTGAAAATAGTAAGCAATAATGAAACAATGAATCCTAGCATAGATATTGCATGGATAACAATCTACTATTCCCAACTGCTCCAAAGCCACTAACTCACCTGTAGCCAAAAGAAACTCAAGAGGATGGAAATCTAGGGAGCAAATGCCTCCTTCATGGAACTTGAAGTCATTCAAGAGCTTTCCAGCTGTTAGATCCCAAACCTGTTCATTTGTAAGATAAATTCATAGTTTCTTATAGAACAATTCCAAATCAAAGTTATTGCAAGCCATAGCATGACAAACTCCATAATATTACCTTCACAACATTATCAAATCCACCAGAAACTACCCAACGACCATCTGGAGTGAACTTGATAGTACTGATACCCTGGCTATGACCCTTGTATGTATGAATGCATCCCTTTTTTCTGATATCCCAAATCCTTAGATTAGTGTCTGAGGAGCCAGACGCAAAAAACTCACCAAATGGATGAAACTCAACAGCGGTGCAATTGGATCTGTGCCCGGCAAGAGAGCGAACCACTATACTTCAAGAATAATAACTGAGACATTAGGAGCATTTTGAGAAATATTAATATGAATGGATCCTATATTGCA
Source organism: Dalbergia oliveri (assembly GCA_030441495.1). Lineage (NCBI taxonomy): Eukaryota > Viridiplantae > Streptophyta > Magnoliopsida > Fabales > Fabaceae > Dalbergia > Dalbergia oliveri. Next base: position 38,294,404 of record JAMLFY010000002.1, on the reverse strand, counting down.
CCCAACAATTCAAAAAGCTTTAATTGAAACTTATAATGGTAATCCTAGGTTCCCTTATAAGCCCCCTTGCATGCAAAGTAGATAGTGTAACACAATTCTTAAATCAAATAATTATCTCAACTCACTCTTTGCTTCTTCCAAGTCCCAAAGCTTTATTACACCTGATGATGCTCCACCAAGAACCAACACTTCTGCTGAGTCAAAAGCCACAGATTCTACCGAACTAGTGTGACCACGCAGGCTCTGCATATAATACAGCAGAAAGCATTGCTAGGATCAAAATACTACATGGCTCTGCTGCCATCAAAAGAAAGTCACATCCATGAAATAATGGAATCCCAATTAGAGGAAAAAAGTACAGATTTATGATAGATTATCTGGATTCTTAAGGTTTGAAAAGTTCTTAATTTTCAGAATTTAAACCCTGCTTCGTAATTATCAGGTTGCATTATCATTTTATCATGCCAGATTCATATGCAACACAGTGCACATAAGAAATAGACCCTCCATCACTGCCTAATGATCCAGCAGCTGCCATATTTCAACCAAAATGATAGAAAAACAAAATGCAGCAATTGAACTGACCATTAAAGAAGTTGGTTTCCCAATTGTCCATAGATTGACATTGTGATCATCCCCTCCTGTAGCAAAAAGGCGGCATGCCTTCTTTCCAATCTTTAAACAGCTGACATTGCCTGAATGAGCCACAAATTCCTCTGCAGTGCATTGGCTCAGGAAAGCACATTATCAAAACAATCCAACATCTACACTACTCAGACCAATAGCAGACTAACCAAGATCCAAAAACATAAAATCAAGACCCCCAGTAAATTAAACTTATTTATAAAATAAATAAAAACATAAAAAATCACCTCCTGAAACTAAAGCATTAAAATCTATATCCTTAAATATATCCCCCCCCCCCCAAACAACACAAGAAGCAGAATGCTTCAGCTTATCTAAATCAAAAGGAAAAAAAATGGGGTAAAACAAATGTCAAGGAATGAAACTTGAAGGTTTCCATGAGAGACAAAAAGGCCTAAAAGATTTGATCCTTTTTTCAACATATCTTCCAACTAGCTCACGATCTTTCAACATTTGCATAAGCAAAAAGTCCTTGAACCCCACAACCTTGCATTTCCTACTAAGCATTTTCTCAGGCAGAAATTTTATTTAAGACCAACCAAAAAAAAAGAATAAGAATAAGAAATTGAAGGATACGTAGTTTGTATCCTGGCTTTGCCATTGGTATTTCTTCTGGAGGCAACTGAAAACCAGCTTGTGGAGCAGAAATGAAGTTCCTTTCCACAGAAATGAAGCAATTGGCGACTCGGTCTACTTCAGATATAGCTGATGCTGCTTCACAAGCATAAGAAAATGGAAAAAAAAAAAAAGGCTGCAACTTTTTATTTTCTTTTCCTTGTGATGGTGGAAAATGGAAATCCAAAGAACAAAGGTAGGAACTGGATTTTGATGTTTCAGATATGAGTTGAGTTTGCTCTGAACAACTCAACAAACAACAACGACAAAGGGAGAAGAATTCAGATTCAACGGGTCAGAAACAAATTTTTTTTTATTATTATTATTTTTATCATTTTTTTTTCTTTTGTCTGTGGGAAAAGAGAAAGGAAATAATCACGGACAAGGATTTTAGACCAGTGCTTTTTTTTTTTTTCCTCTGTTCGGACCAAAATGCCCTTCAATTCTTGCTGTTGCCATGGCTAATCTACCTACTGCCCCTTCATTTGTGTTGCTGACTTGCTGAGTGTTGGTTAGCACAGGTGGCATGGATATGAGTACAAGTACATGGATATGGATTATGGGTTGAATTTTTTTTTAAATATTATAATATATTAATATTAAATATTTTGACATGGATGTATAATAATAATAATAATAATATAATATTTGGCGCAATGCATGAGGGGATTGTGGCTGTGTTCCCTGGGTCATTTTTTGATATGGTATGTGTGGTAAAATTCCTATAAAATAAGTTTATTTAATAATTCCATGAATATGGTATGTGAAATTCGATTTAATCAATAATAATATTAATAAAATATAATTTTTTCAAATGAAATTTAAATGGCGATTTCATCAATAAATATTATTATTATTTGAATAAAATATTATTTTTTAATAACAAATCAAAATATTAATTTTTTAATTGAAATGTAAGGGATTTTCAAAAATAAAATATTATTTTTTTCGAAAATAATAAAGATTTCACTATAATTATGTAATTTTTCATTAATGTAATATATGATTGTTTCCTTCATACAATAAAAATAATTATCCGTGTTGGTTCTCTCCTTTTTTTTTTAATTTGGGTTATATTATTTTATTATGTCTACCGAGTGGTGTATGAGATAAATAGTTATAATTTTTATTCAAACAAATCTCAATAAAATGAAGCATGTTAAGCAATTACAAGTATATTGGTGTCGAGCACTAGCAGGAAAGCAAGAATTATGTTTTGCATATCTGAAAAAAAAAATTTAATAAACAGCTTTATTTTTTTCTTTTAATTACCATACCGAATTAGTTTTATGAAATAAATTTATAAATTATATTATAAAAAGGTATACTTAATTTCAACAAATTGTTGTAGTCTTTGGAACCTAACCCAACGTATCTTTTTTTGGCTTGACTACGCTTTTTAGATGACAGAGTGTTTAAATTAACAATTAAAAGTACTTACATACCATTAGTGTTTTATATACTTTTGAGAGTTACAACTCATCTTTCTTCAACATAACTATATTTTAACTTTGTGTTTTTCGTTTATAGGAATTTTATTAATTGAATTAACTGATCCATATCCATATGAAAGATGTAACCAAAAAAAATATCCATATGAAAGACAAATGATTCCCATACTACATGCATAGCTAATTTAGGAGTGACTCAAGTAACAGTCGTCCAGGAGCAATAATATGATGGGAATATAAGGTATGAAAATGACTTGTATCAAACGATGGGAGATTCCTTATAGCGTAATCCCCCTTTCTTCAGCTTTAATTTTCCATTATATTGGCAGAAAGTTAGAAAGTGACATGCACACTTCACACTTCATAGTCATTGAATAATATGGACGGGCATATACCAACTGCATCAAACATGAAAAAAATGGCAAACAACTCGATTGATGTTTTCTCTATTGGGTTTTATTAAAGACATTAATTAAAGAACAAGAGCAGTAATTAAATTTTTTTTTTAACAAAAGGTGGAAAGAAAGAGGCTCGAACTCACAATAATATATCACTAGGAGCAAAATTTCCCAAGAGCAGTAGCCTTTTCGTTGAAATGTAAAAAAAAAAATTAATATATTAAATGTACTAAAGAATTTTAAAGTTTTAATATACTGAATGTATTACAAAATTTAAAATTTTATTATTATTCATTCCTTAATTAGTTTCTAACAAAATCTTTTATTTTTTTAATTAATTATTTTGCGATATAAAGACATATTTTTACTCCAAAGCACTTCAAGTTTCGATAATTATGATATCAATCACACTAATTTTTTTTTTCCTTTTTGGCCTTGATGGAATCGTCAATATCCAATCCTTATTATTAGTAACCCAACTTATTCTTTCCTTGCATGGTATTAAAGATAAAGATATGTGCAGATTTTTATTGAATATTTTTTATCTCTGTAATTAGGGTTTTAGCAAATTCATTAACAAAGTTTAACATAAATATTAAATAGAATAAAATTTCATATAAAAATTACCAAATTTTGGTTCAAATGAATCTTGCTTACTTCATCTCTAAGTTTACCGCTGGGCTGAAAAATAGAAAAATATATCACACAAAAAAAAAGTCCACGCATAATATAATTGTGTTTTGTATCTCCTTGGGTTGCTTCTCGTAATATTATTAATAAATGGGTACAAGTTCGAAAGCTAAGTTCAATTTATTCGAGTAACTTATAAACCACACTTTACAGCCCATAAATGTGGCCTAATGTCCAATTATTTGCGTGCTTTCTCTTTTTCAAGTGTAACAAATCAGAGACATCGTATTTATTAAAGATCAACTTGTAGTTTATACATTTAGAATTCAGTCTTGATATATTGCTTATTTTTAAAATTAAAAAATTTACTTAAATAATCTGGTGATATATTTCCATTAATTTTGTTGATTTAAATATTTAATATAATTATTGATATTATTAAATTTAGAGTTTAATTATCATATATTGATAATGTAAAATATCTTTACACTGTTACCAATAGAAAGTTGCCACATACTTTATTTTATAACTAACTCTAATTCAAATTTTAGAAAATTGCCCATGCAGTGACAGGATTTTTAGGGCCCCAAAATATTTGTACCTATATATATATACATATATATATAGTGTACATTTATATTTATATATATATATATATATATATTTTGTTCTACTAAAAAATTATACATGATTATCATGACTATAAGAAAGTTAATATAGTCTATTATAGCAAAGAGAAAAACCAATCATACACAATAATACATTCAAGACTTTTTAATTCATTTTATTTGCATATTAGTATTTTAAAATGGGAGATTCATTGACGGTAAAAAAATTAACAAAGTTACACCATTTATACAATATAGTTTTTCTCGTTCCAACTACTAGATTATAACTATATATCATGTTGATTCTATGTACCAAATTCTATAATATATTTTTCTAGGATATTAAATATAGGAGATGAAGATGAAGTTTAACTTTACCTCTTATTCCATTGAGACATGCATGAGTCTATCACTAGACTCTTGGTTCATTTGTGCCAAATTCTAAAAATTAAATAATTCTTATTTGCAAATATTTTAGAAATATTTATTACATTTATTTAAATATATATTAAAAAATATATTAAACAATTTAAAATTAATGTGAAATTTCACCAACATGGTCTATAACATATAAACTTTCAAATCAATTATTAGATATGTGAAAATAGATAAATAGTTATTGAAAGTGTAAGATATATGTCAAATTTTAAATTGGTATTAACATTCCTATTTTTTAAATAAAATAAAATAAATTATTTGATTAATATGTCTGCCCCTCTAATTTTTAAGTTATTTTCCACCATTGTGCACATGATAGATGATTTGTCAATTGTTTATTGATTGGTAGTGTAAAATATTTCATATTGTAGATGCATGGCAAGTTTCAGTGTAAACATGTTTTACATTTTCAATGCATAACAATATTTCAGTGTAAAGTTATTTTACACTATCATTGTATAGTAATTAAACTCTTAAATCTATCAAATAAAGTTTTAATATAAAGTAATCATGAGGCCTAGCATTAATAGTAATTGGATTCCTTAAACATCTAGTTAAGAGTTTGTTTAGCGGTATATAGAGGTAATGGTTAAGAGTGTAAAAGCTTCCACCTCAAAGGATTAGTCACCTCTCCAATAGTGGATATCCTGGAAAGAAAAGGTTTTAATATAAAATAAGTAATAATAATAATGTTTTGCTAACCGATATCCACTTGTTAAGGATACTAGAAAAAGCAAAATTTAAAAGTTAGTGATGGATCCTTCACTTTGAAATCCAAAAAATGCATGTTTCCAATACAAAACTTTCTACTTTTGATTTCTCAAGAGTATTGGTTAGATCAACTAGTAAAAATATAAAAAGTCTACAGTGCGTCAAGATCATCTGCTCATATTTATACAAGATCCGTTGCTGAATATTTTGTACGCCTCCAATTTTGGTGCTCAAATAAATGCTCATGAATTATAAACTCGTATTTTATGGCATGTTGTTGGTTTCTTTTAACACTTGAAAAGCCCTACCAAAACATTACACTAGTAATACTATAAAGTTTCTTAATCTAGATCTAAATCTAAATTAATTACAAAGCACCACACCATAATTGAGGAGCAGGAGAAGCCTTCCATTAAAGTTTGTTTATATTTTTGGGACAAGCCTTCCAAAATGTTTTAGGCTAGTAAGTGTTTGCTAAAGAGAATATTCAAAATGAAAACGAAGTGGTAAATTTTGTTTAGAATATCTATATGAAAGTGAAAAAAAAAAAAAACACAGGTCTTTGTCAAGACTGTTCCTCATGTGATGGTAGGGTTCACTCCATGATGATTTTATGGGCAAAGAGAATGTTCTGGCCGTGCTACATTTACTCAAACATGGGTGCACCTTCATCATGACATTTATTGCCTGAAAGCCATAAAATCAGTGTTAAATCACTGGCATGCAGCCTACTGTATAGTGTCTAAATATTCATCTCTGGTTTTAAGAAATTCATTTTTTAAAAAATAGACTTAGAGTTACTTATTTTTACTTTTTATTCAAAAAGATATTTTTTAAATCTCATCCAAACCGATTAAAAAAACATATTATTATTTTTTGGTTAAATCTAGAATATCATCATTAGAAACAGAAACTAATCCCTCAACGCATAAAACTCACAAAATGTGAGTTTCACATGATACATTGTTATAATTATTATTCTGATAACCCTTACATACACTCAATATCTGATCTGATAGGGCGAAAGAAGTGTTAACCATGGCAGTGTCAGGACAAGGCAAAAGAAAGCTTGTGTTCTCTTCTCACCAAGAAAAATGGTCCGTGTTTGATAATATTTCTGCTGTCTCTTTCGTTCACCGTTGTCCTTTCTTTTAAAACCATTTGATTTAAAAGCAGCCATAATTGTAACGTCCCAACAACACTCTTTACGACATGACCATGTGCATTTGCTTTCAAGGAAAGATGTAACGGAAGAACTGAAGCAAGCAGTCAACCAATATTTTGATGCAAATAAGTGCTACACTGACAATCCCATTAACATTTTATAAGCATTCTTATTAAAATTAAAATAAGAATTATAGTAATAGCCTACGTAACTGAAATTAAATATATATGAAAATGATACTAATTGAAAACAATTTCTTACTTGAAAATATCTTTTCAGTAGTAATTGTGGGCACTTATGTGATGTCCCCAATCCCCATCCTCATGGCTTTGTGTTCTTCCTCTTTTTGGGTCAACTCATTCCTCACATATTGGATACACATTTTTTTGGTCAGGTGGATATTAGATCCACCTTAGCCTGCAAGTTATGTATATCCACCTTAGCCTGCAAGTTATGTAATCGGATTGGGCCTAAAAGTCAATTACAAAATAGGCAAGCAATTCAATGAGCCCAACTCATGATTTTGACAGCAATAAATGGGCAACATTTCAAGGACAAAAGGCGTGACCCAAAACAAAACAAAAAAAAGACAGACAAATATAAAGGACAACATTACACGACCAAAAATATGGACTACACCATAACATTCTATAATTACTAAGATCTTCTGACCCAAAAAAAAAACACATGCTAAGATCTCATCGATAAGCATAATTCACACATCGAACAATAGTCCTCACAATAGAAATAATAAAAGAATGAATATGTAACAACATCCATAAATATTGGAGGAAGCAGAGCCTATTCTCACTGTATTAACTAGTTAAGGGAGTTCATCATTTCATTCAGAGCTGCATATGGTCCCTTCTACGTCACTCGCAAGAGATCCTGAACAATTTCAGACATTGCTGGCCGAAATTCAGGTTCACGCTGGAAAATAAATAATTAAAAAAAAAGCAAGAAAACGATGATCAATTTTGACTGGATGACTGTGTAAAGTGCATCAAAATTAAATTCAAAGAATAAATGAAAGGAGTACTTGTATTGGACCAAATCTTGTGGATATATGAAATGACGACCACACTAAGATATAGCTATAATTCCAGACCTAAAAAGGTCTTCGTACTAGTGACATTCATGTTATATAGTAGCATATTCCTAATTACACTAGGGGAAAAAAGAAAGAATCTGGAGAGTATAATGTCCAAAAGAAAATGCTATGCATGCCTCACTGTTTGACCCTAAAAGATTACACTTGAACCGTGATACAAGAAGTTACCTGTATACAAGAAGAAATAATATCAGCAAAACGTGACAAGGATTTCATAGGGTAGGCACTATTCAAGGAGGGGTCAACCATTTTTGACAATGCATCAATGTCATGGAGTTGAGGGACTGCCCATCTCACCAAAAATTGCTCTCCACGAGGCAGCGAGCTAAATAAAAACATTGTTAATGGTTGGTTGGTGCCTTAGCTGAATTCAATGTTTTATTTGAAAATACTCCTTCCGTACAGAAATAACTATCCAAAATTCAATATATTTGTCCAAAAACCAGATGCATTGACTTTTTTGGGCAGTCATTTCTGGATGGAAGTAGTAACTAATGTACTGCTGGTATTATTAATATGAAAAGACGCTGGACACAAGATTGCTAACCTGTCATAGGCTTTTCGTCCAGTAATGAGTTCTAGCATCACAACTCCAAAACTGAAGACATCACTTTGTTGAGTGTAGCTCCCAGACTCAATTTCTGGAGCACCATACCCATCGGCTGTGAGGAGGCGTCCTGATAACTGAGAGAATAGATGCAGCAGAAATGGGACAAAGTTAGCACAAAAGCTATCCTTATATCTCGGGTCTGTAACAGCTGTCAGAACTCAGAAATTTTGAGCATCACTATCACGAGAATTGGAATCTAAGTCATCTGTTAACTTAGTTATATCCTTCAGAAAGCTCATAGAAACAGACCGATCATCCATTTGATATTCCAACATGTCCAATAGCACTCCAAGAACGTCCAAAACATGGTTAAGAGACCAAAAACAACCAGAGGACCAAACTGTTTCAGCAAGTGAAGAAATTACAGCTAAAGAGTTACCTGGCCAGTAGAGCCTGTAGATAGTAAAGAACCTAATCCACAATGAGAGGAGACGTGCACTTCTATCTTGTCATTCAGGAGAACATTAGATAACCTAAAATTCCGGTGCACAATAGGTGGCTGAAAGTTCTCGTGCAGATACCTTACACATGAGAAAAAAAGGAGTTGATCAAAGTTGTACAAATCACTTGTTATGTCCATTAAAGAAATAAGCTGGGATATTATTAATGCCTTGCATACTAAAGCCATGTTTCCAACATCAAGAATAGATAAGCATTACTAACCGGCCAATATTGAGTTCATCTTGCCAAACAAAAGAGTATTAGATTTTGAGTTGTTGCTAAACTTACTCTAAAGCTCTTGCAGCTGCAAGTGACATCTGAATCCGTTCATTCCATGAAAGTTTAATATTAAGTTTATCATCAGCATGCAATGCATCATGTAGGGTCCCATTGCTGCAATACTCATACACAAGTAGTCGTTGGCTATGCTCGGCACAGTAGCCCATAAGCTTTACAATATTAGCATGTTGAATTTTGGAGATACTGGTCACTAATTGAAGAAATTGTTCATGAGTCTGCCCCATGGAAGCAATAGCATTTAGCTTCCTCACAGCCAGTAACTACAAAGATCATTTGGATGATATAAGCACATGAATCAACAGTTAAATCAGTGAAACTAGGAGAATGATAGTAGCAGGTCGTGTCATGCAAGCAAGAAAGAAAAATTCACACGGAAATCTGCAAAAATCATATAGCAATAAAATCCATGTAGTGCATAAATCAATAGTTGTCGAGTAAGTAACTAATATTCATGTTCAACAGGAGGAGGCGGGGTACCCAGGACCACCTAGCAGATGTCGAAATTGTATATTCCAAGATTGAGGGAGAAAGAAAAGTAGTGTGAACTTCAAACTCAAATTTCTTAATTTATTATGGTAGGAGGGGAAAAATATTGTTCAAGCATCAATAAAGGAATCCTTTATTTTGAAAAAAAAACTAGAAGAATAGTATTACCTTTCCATCTGGGAGCTCACCCTTATAAATAGGGCCAAGTGTGCCTTCCCCAATATAGTTTTCTTGGGAAAAACTATTTGTATACTGCTGAAGTGATGCAACAGTATAAACTTTGACAGAACTTGTTATAATTTGTCCTTCACCTTCAGTTACTTTGGCAGACTTAGCTGAATTGATGGACTTCTCTCCAGGAATAATTGGGAGAAGATGTGGTGGTGCTGGCTGCAAGGGTGGGAGTTTGGAACCCCATCCTGCAATGTGTAATTACAACCATTATTGCATTCTGAATTTGCAGACATTTATTTCAAATGTACCTCTTGTTCACCCTGCAACTCTAGAATCAAACTCGTTCTTCTATTTGCTACTCCATATACTAGTCTTGATTTCTCAATCATGTCATTTGGAATTGCAAATAGAGTTTGAGAGGCTACATTTTAACAGGTAAAAAAAAAAATACAAGAATATATAGGAGGTTCATCTAAGATGAACAAGATTTACCTTTCTCCTCATCATTAGTTGCTTCAAAAGAAGAGTCGCTGCGTGTATGTTTATGGAAAGGTCTTGAATAAACCCCTCGTGTTTCTCATAATTCTTGTTCCTTTGCCTTCTCTTAAAGCAACACAATATAAAAAGACAAATGCCTAATGCAATAAATATTAGAATCCCTGCACCAGCAATCCAAACTATGCTCTTAGCTTTGAAAGACCTCCTAGAAATTGCAGTCATTGGTGCTTTCACCGTCATAGAGGGACTGTTTGCTGCTTTCCAAGTTGATTCATCTGGGGAAGGAGCCAAAGGTTCAGGTGAAGGGGCTTCAGCTGGAGGCGATGGAAGAATAGTAGTGTTAAATGGATTCCCATCTTTTCTGCAAAGCATATGCAACTATAATTAACTTGTATAAGGGATCAGGTAATAAGGCTTTGGGTGAATTTATTTTACTCTAAAGCCACATGCTAAGAGACTAAGCCAAAAATAATATGCTTTGATAATCTGGAAAAGGATAATCCTAGCACATTACTTTAGATTTTATGGCTAGTTCTCATAATGAAATGAAACTATAATAGCACACTTTCGCATGCAATGTCTTCTTGAAGATCGAAATGACAATACTTGAAATTAGATTAAAAAGAAAAAGAAGATTGGCCAAAAAGAAAAGGAGTTAGGAATTAGGACAGAAAAAGGAAATTCAAAGTTCAAACTATGACTCACCTGAAATCAGGAATAGTCAACAACTTTGGAGGAATTGGCCCGGAGAATAGATTGTTCTCTATATTCCTACATCATAATAAAATCACGGTTTACCTAACATACACATTGATATTCCTAAGCATTGTTTCTGGATATAGATAACAGTTATATCTATGTCTGTACTATGTATGTAAAGAACATATGGGTGTTAAGAATTATACAGATCCTGAAGAGGGAGGTCCTCCAAAACAAAAAGGGTCCCAGTAAGTTGATTTTTCTGCAAGTCTCTGCCAAAAAAGATAAAGAACACACCATCACTTAACAAGTAGGCAAATAGAATCACTTTGTTGCAAGAAATTTTACTCACAATGTGCTAAGAGATGACAAATTCGCTATTGAGGGAGGCAGCTCACCACTCAAGTTGTTACCTGACAGATCCCTGTGGCATGGCAATGGATTTAGGTGACTGTGGATAAAATGAAGACACTGAAATATCAATCTGATTTAACAGCATTTTCTTACATATTCATCAAGCCAGTGAGCTGTAGAAACACATCTGGGATTTGTCCATGTAGAAGGTTATTGTTTAATGACCTAAGGGCAGCCTCAAATTGTCATTCATAATGAAGAAACAGATTATGGGGAAAAAGTATAACAACTCAATATTGAGGGAAGATATGCTATAAACTCACAATTCTGATAACTGAGTTAATGAGGATAAGGCATCTGGAATGCTTCCATTTAAATGATTGGCCGACAGAGACCTAAGTTCAGAAAAATAAAACAAAAACTTGTTTAAGGATACTTGTATCTATGGATATGGAAACAAATGATTAAGTCAATACAACAAAACAAGTAAAAAATTTGGGGATGATAACAATAACATACAAGCTCCTCAGAGTAGGAGGCAAAGTGGATGGAATGGTCCCTCCAATGCTGTTGTTACTAATATCCCTGCCAATTGGAAAATAGAAAGCTTCATGAGGTTTTCATGCAAATAATTAAACAATTATGGAACAAAAGCAACATTGACTCCTCTATTCACCAGATTGGGTGAAAAGGAGCTCAGTTTACAAATTTTCATAGTTCAAATGGTTACCTAGGAAGTAAACACAATGCAGCAGTTCAACTCATTTTAAATTACAGCGCAATTATTCAAATAGATATGCATATGACATATATCATTATCTTCGGAAAAAAAATCAATACTTACATTTCTATGATGGATGGGAAATCCAAATTACTTCCCAGTTGTCCACTCAAATTCATGCCTCCAAGCCGTCTATCAACCAAAATACATAATTCAGAGAGCCTTATACGAAGTGATCACATTCAACTCAATCAATTAACCAACTCAGGAAACACCAAACAAAAGTTCATACTTTCCAAACCAAATGTGCAGAATCAACGCAAGATTAAACCAACAACAATAATTTAAGAAAGAGAGAGGGACATACAATGCAGTTATGTTGGAGAAGACACAGCTCACACCTTGCCACTGTTCCACACATGGATCTCCTCCTACTGGTTTCCACCCTTGAAGGGGTGGTGATCCAAGAGCCACATATAAACTATTGATTGCTGCAACTGTGAAGCATAACACACATTAAGAGAAACAACTTTTAAGTAATTTTTAACCAGACATTGCTCTGAGAACAAAACAAAGCATCATAAAATTAGAAACATAACTTGAAAATGAGAACCAGGTACTATACCATCAAGAGGGTCAGTGTCCCCAACGCAGAAAGTTGCTGTGAAAATCATCGCTGACATTATGAGAACTTGCGAATGCAATCCCAAATTGGTACAACCCATTTCTTCAAAAGAATCTGTTTTCAATGCCTTCAGAGGATACATGACAAGGGGAAAAAAAATTGCTGAAGTAAAAGGAGGCTCAAAATTGAAAATTGAAGCTACGGAAGAAGACAAAGGTAGAAACTTTGACAAGAATCTGCCAAATGAAACATACCCTTTTAGAGAAGAGAGCTAAACAAACGAGAAATGAAGTGTTGGAAGGTTGGAAAATGAGTGTGGAGAGTGAAAATGGCAGAGAAGAGAAGGTTCGGATCGTCCAAGGTACATACAGATACGGATTGAGGTGAGTTACACTACTGTGTCACAGGGAAGCCCCGTGTGTGTGTTGTTTTGTGTCACCTCTCTTTGTCCTTTGTTTTTCTTTGTTCTCTCTTTACAAAAGCCAGAGATAACAACACAGATTGTGTTTATGTCGTGTCATTTGAACGTTGATTCAAATTCTCTTTTCATGGTGCCCAGTCAACTTGTACCCTCTCAGTTTGTTTTCTATTCAACAAGGTAACGGATATATATGGCTCGGAAAATTATGTGGGGTTCGATTATTTATTATCTATATATTGATGCCAAATATGTTTAGGGTTACACCTTAAGAAAATTCTCTTTTTTTTTTAACTAAGATAATAAAAAATAAAGAGAGGGATAAAAGTCGAACTCACAATCACTTTTAGGTTATTAAGACCACTAACCTGTGGCTTACTTGCATAAAAAAAATCAGATGAAGATAGTTCAAGTTTCTTTTCGAATTTGGTGGAAAAATGATACTCAGAAGGTCAATATTCCACGTATTCGTGGGACTGATGAGTAGAATAAAATTACTAGCTCTTATGCGTAATTAATTTATTATTTATTAAAGATATAAGCTTATTTTCCTCAAAATTTTAATATGGTATGGCAACAGCAAAATTGACGTCATTCTCTACATATGACTTGAGACAAGGGTCCTTGAACTATGAATTCAAATAACCTAATTCTTAGAAATGAACTTGAATTCCCTAATTCTGCTTTGAATTTCTGGAAGCAAACAGAGGAAGCATATATATCTAAATCTAAATTTGTGAAAAGTCAATTTTTTTGGCGACCAAGTAAGGTGCATGCATTGCTCGTTTTCCTGCGTGAATTTTTCTTAGTTCTAATATTGAAAAAAATTCCTATTTTCAAAGGGGAAAAATAAGGTATGAATTGCTAAGTATTTTTCTTATTTCCACAGTGTAACATGATGGTTGTCACAGGCACAACTAGTAACGGTGGAATTTTTAAGCAGCGTTGTAATTTGAGACATTCTCTTAACCCAAATACTCTTGTTCATATGCTGTGTCTCCTTTATCATCACATCTACTACAGCTGCAGCCACAGGTATATACATTATCAAAACGCTGCACACAGTTGCGTGAAAATGAGTTGCACCTGTCCCGCTTAAAACATTATGTGGATTCCGCTGATAGCAGTAGTCATATAGACATGTCATAATTCTAAGAAATTGGAATGGTGAAGTCATGAATGGTTGCATTGCGTCTAATTCATATGGAGAGATGTTTTATGTGTAACATAATATAGCAATAAACTTAACATTTGTATAGATTATTGTGGAAGTTTATTGTCATATTTTGTTGTTAATAGTGATATTTGGACATGCTCAATTCAAAGCATCCAAACACGCTATCTACTTTTGTTTCCCCATCAATCATTTCATTCTTATCACTTTCTTTTATAATTTTTTTTATCTTCCTTGTTTCTTAGGTATCAAAAATATGGGTGTACAAATATCTTTTCCCTTTTGTTGCACATCAAATATTTTTCATTCATTTGGCTTAAGTTAAATTAGCCAATTATAAATATGACCAACTTGGAATGTGGGACGTGAATCTCATTCACGTAAACCTCTTGAATTCTAGTTTCTATATGCAAAGCTTAAATCATAAAATCCATTTTCAAACATAATTTCATATCTATCATAAATCATTATCTCTTTGAAATCTAAATCATCATAATTAGTTTCATAATCAAACTATGTATTTATAGTTAATCCAACATATATTAATTACTCTCTATAGAGATTTAAAAACCATGAAAGCTATAACCATGCAATTACAATATAATCTAATTCATGGTAAAACAAAATGTAAAACGTCACTATAATTCAGACCCCGTGACAGAGCACTCTAGAACAACAAAAAGGCATTTCACTCCAAAGTGAAGCTCACCAACTGATGCCTCTTGAGAGAAGACAGGGGAAGACCAATAACCCTACTATACCTGTAATGGGAGAAAGGAAAGGGGTGAGTTTCATCTAAAACTTGATGAATTCTCACATGTACTCTCTTCATGGGACAACAACAACAGAAATATGAAATCATAACAATAATAAGAACATGATGATAATACTATAATAATAATAGCTGTGTATTAAACAGTCCATCTTGGACAAGTAGGTACCTAACTAGATCTCGTTTCCTGGGATTGCCACCATGGCTATTTATTGGGTTTGCCTCCATAATGTTTACTATTGTTGCCTCCATAGCTGTTTATTGGGTTTGCCTTCATGGCTATTAATAAATCTCATCATACATAACTCAAACGTAAATAAAATCAACAATATTGAAGGGTGGGTGCTCCGTCTCTTGTGCAATGCGAGCCCTAAACTTAGTACTCTAAAGTTCTGATTCATATAACTCTAACAATTTGACTTTAGCATAACTGTGGCCGTGAAATCATGCCCAAGGATCACCTTTGTAGGCATTTTGATTTCAAGCCCACATAAAATGTATCTGAGTTGTTACAAATTATATTGAATTCGTACCTCTTGGTACCATAAAACTGAAGTTATAAATTCATATCTTAAGCTAATATATATTCATATACTTGATAACTCTAATATCATAGTTCAAAGCATTGGGGTTTATAATCATAATACTTGGAAATCATGTAACATATTTATTCACAACTAAAACATATTTTGCTATATATATATATGCTAAGTTATTCTCTAATTTAAATCCTATCATATATGCATACTTCACTTTGAAATCATGATCTCATAAGCTTGGCAAAATCATCACTACTCTCTAATCTTTTTTAAAATAGCCTCAAGACATACAATTTATGATAGTTGAAAACCACGATTTCATAAACTTGGCATAACCCATAATAATTTATAATTTCTTTAAAATTGTTTCCAAAATCATGCAATAGTGCCACAATTTAATGAAAATTGCTATAATGATCCACATAGAGGCTACAGGATTCAAACCAACTCATCTGGAGAGAGGAACAAGAGTGGACAACTGGAGAAGCTCTAGGAGGAGTAAGGATGACATCAATGTATACCATTACAACTAATAAACTCATGAATACTCTATGATATCTCTAGATTACCCTAACACAACTTTAACAACATTGTGGAGCACTCTCACTTGACAACAATGAGAGAAACAACTATCCATAACATGGGAAGGAAGAACATGGAAGGAGAAGGATTAGGGTTGGATTGAGTGGAAGAATGTTTGGAGAGAGTTAGAGAGGGAGAGCTTGGGTTTCTGAGAAACCCGAGTTTGGGGTGTTTTAGAGGGTGGGAATCCCACTTATCAAAACTATTCTTTTGCATGCTAGCTCCGTTAAAGCTGTTCAGTGCATGTTAAGGCTCATACTCGCTGTAGTGAATTGAACTCGCTCAGCGAGCCCTGGCTTGTCTACTAGCTCAACAAACATATTGTTGCAGGAATTTTGCAGGAATTAGGGAAAGGACCCAAACTTCATCCTTCTATCATCTTGGCATCTAGGTTGCCTCAACACCTATTTAAGTTAATGTCCTCATTTATTTGCTTCCATTAACTTTAAAATATAAATGTAAATAAGAAAATACTCCATTTGGATTCAAATAAAATATCACAAAAATCAAAATCTCAACCAATCAAAATCCAAATTTTGGGTTTTAGTTCAAATCCGAAAATCTTCAAGATTTTCTAAACTTGTGGTAAAAACGAAACGTTTAAAGGTTTCATAAAAATAATTGAAAATCGCTATTTAACTTATTTTCCTCTTGAAAACAATTTCAGGACTTTTAATCTCAAGAAAATGGTTTTATCATATAGCCCTCCAAGGAGGTGTAGGATTCAAACTTAGTGAAATTTAAACCAGAACTGGGTGGGTCCGAGAGATCTTACCATAGAACTTGTCTAATAACACGTGTATACCTGGTATTACATAGGATTAAGTTGAACGTAAAATTTTCCCATTTATAACATTTCAATGTGAAACTTTACGTTACATTTGAACTAAGCGAGTCTAGCCTATACAGAACAATTCAAGTAAGAAGGATGATTTATTGTGAAAGTAAAAAGAGTTAATTTGAGGTGTTGGATCTTGCATGAATAGTACTTCCTCTCTTTAAAATATATATCAACTTTAAGACAAAGTCATCTTTTAAAATATCTGCGATTTACATTCTAATAAAATATTTTTTTATTCTAATAGTACTTATGAGTAATTAATAATCATTAGTGTAACCTTCAATTTTTAACCATTTGCTATGCTTCACAATTAATGACCAAGAGGGTATATTAGTCCATACACTATTATTTTGCATAGAAATACTCTATTACCATATTATTTATTACCTTTCTTAATAATCATATTTGTCCAAATTTGATAGATATTTTGTAACGGATGGAATAAATATTAAATCATAAAATCATGTGACATTTTAAAATGATCACATAATCATTAATTATAATTATTAAATTTCAATCATGACCATTCATATATGGTTATACGCTAGATTTGCTCCTTTCACTCTCATAATAAATCATTCCTTTCACTTAAGTCGTAATATAGGGTGGAATCCATTTATGGTGTAAGTCTTGTACATTTATACCCTTCAATAAGTCTTCATAGAAATTGAATTAATTCATCCAACTATTAAATTATGTGATATTATACTAATCAAACATGATAAATTTCAAAAAATTGAATAACGTAGGCATGTATTCTAATTATTGATATTTATTTATATTTTAAAAATATATTATCCATCAAAATAAGGTGGTACGAATGAGATATCAAATTTTGTTAAACTTTATGAAACTTGATATATTTGATCTATTCAGCAATAATTTTGAATTCAATGGATGAATTGATGAAATGTTATACCTATTAAAAAATTATTAAAGGATGTAACTACATCAAGATTTACTAAATGGAACCCACCCATATATATATATATATATACTATATATATATATATATATATATTCTATACTTTGCTAATGAATGTTTTGTCCATGTCTGTACAACGGGGTTCATATTTCATCATCTGATGCAGGTTGAGCCCCATATCCATCAAAATCTGATTTTCTACTTTCACACATTAATGAGGGTGGACCAACAACTAAGGCCTATTATCATTGGATTTTGATATTTTAAATTAGGGATTTCACTTTAGAGGATAAATCAATCAAATTTACTCTTAGATTAATAGAGTAAAGAGGACCCAATTTTTAACTTTATTAATCCAAAAGTAAATTATTTTTATTTTAACTCTAAAGTGAGCTCATTATATATAAGGACATAGAGCACAGCCCCTCATTTTCCGTTTGCAAAGATACAATCCTATAAGTCACATTCAAAATAGAAGAGGGTCTCATTAATCTTATTAAAAATACAATCACTAATTATGAGGTATAAAACTTTAATTGTGAGTGTGTTTAAGTTGTTGGACCTTATCTAAGAATTTTTGGCTTGTCAATCCAAATTAACCCATTACAATTTGACACGATTCTGAAGGATCACGAGCTCATGGGCCAGGTCAATTCCCCACTAAAATCTTTCAGCCCAATTAACCAATAATCTGCAATTGCCCTCCCATTCTCATTGGACATCTCATAACTCACATATATGACCGTTTTAATTATATGATAATGACCAGATAAAAAAACTATATGATAGAAAATTCAGACCCAAAAAATATATTTAGTATGATAGAAGATGTTTTTTGCACACATATTACCTCAAATGATATCTAAAAGTATATGTGTTATTTTATTACAGTGTGGATATATGAAAAAATAAGATGAAACCATTCAGTCAATTAAATAAGAAATGCATGTGTGAATATAAGCGTGCACTGCCTAGAATGAGAATCTGCCCACTAGAAATTTGCCCAGTCAAACAATGAAAAATGTTAAGAAATGTTGTGTGAATATAAGCACTCTATCGACTCTCAGCTTAGAATCTGCCCCACCTCATAGAAATTTGCACTTACAAATTATCCCAGATGTTCAACAGCAATTATCCTTTTTTTTTCCAGTATCTGTATTGACTTGGCAGCAATGAATCTCATGCACAAAGCGACAACTGCCACCCGATGCTAAATACATGAAGAAAAAAAAAAGTTGAAAATTTCTTGCTGAATCCATCCATATATCTTCATTTTACTTTTTCTACTGTTTTCTGCTCTTTGGCATCAAAATGTTTACTTGTCCACCCAATAAATACATTCCCTTTAAACAAGCAATTCGCTACGACATTGTCTGAACTGACATTATCTTAGCTGTGTATCCCTCTCCTTTTAGTCTGTAACCTCTCTGCAATGTTTGTTCTCTGAAAGTAAACTCTAAGACGACCATTCACTGGTTCTAGTAGTGTCAAGGAACTCATTCCAACACAAGAAGAAGCCAAATGGGTTGCTTTGTGAGCACTAAGAGAGCTTCAACATCACCGAGAAAAGACCATACAGAGGTTGCTCAGCCACCAAAACCACCTTCAGAAAGGAGCATAGCTCCCTCTCATGATGCAGAGGAATTAGAGGCCGTGAAAGAAGTGCTCTCATCAGAAACCCCCAAATGGAACCCAATAACCACTTCTGCCACCACCAAATCACAACCACACCAAAACAAGCCCCTTCACAAGTTCAAAGAAGAAGAAGAAAAGAGAGCAAGGATGATGAGAAGAAAGCATTACTGATGATGGTTACACAAGGAGAAGAAACCTCCGAAGTTTCAGAAGAAGTTTGCAGCTTGATGAGCGACAACATGTCCATCTCCACAACAGCCACCGAACAGAGAGAAGAGTCTCATCAAGAAACCCGCAAAAGGGTCAACGGATCTCCGACCAAACCGCACAAAAATCGTTCCTTTTCCGGTGATCATGGTGCCAAGAGAGACAAAAAACTTCATGCTTCCAGGAATGGTGTTGGGTCTCATCAGCGAAGGGTGGACCAAGTGTCTCAGCCTCAGAGAATGGTCAATTGGGGAACCAGGAACCAGCCTCGCCGGCGGGATCCCGGCGAGACATCTTTCCGGCGTTCCAGCGACGGAGCAGGTAGATCCGTCGTGGGTCGGTCCGCTTCTGCAAGAAGAACAAACCCCAGAACCTCCGTGCCGGACAATGGTCGCCGGAAAATGGAGGTTCCGGTGAGGGAGGGTAAATGGGCTTATGATAATAGTAATGAGACACTGGAAAACCCACTTGTCTCGTTGGAATGTTTCATCTTCATATAATATAGGTTTTATTGCACGAAAAAAAAAAAAAAAAAGACCGGCAGGGATAGCGGCGCCGCCGGTCAACCACCGTGGAATGTTGGTGATCCGCCGGTCGGTGAGCTCAGTGGCAATAACTTCTGTAGTTTCCTTCTACCATGTTCGGAGTTAATGCATGTTTGGCTGTAAATATTTTAAGTCAAAGGTCAATGGTACCATGTTGAAAACCAAACATCCAGCAATTTTTTTGTTTTTGGCAGCGCTAATTGAATTCTAACTTCTAAGAGTTTTTTATTTTTTACGTTAAAAGTTTAGGATGACGAGATAATTATAATTAGGAGTGTTCTTAAATAATTAGCAGTGAAATAACCTAAGGTAAAAATTAATTAGGTAAAATTTTAGGTATTAAAATATTTGGTGTATTTTTCAATTGAGTTTGGGTTATGGTCAAGGGTAGACTCTAAAAATCAAAGTCAAATAAACTCTTTATAAATATATTTTCTTATAATAATTTGTGAAAAATTATAAAATTTTATAGTTTAATCAATATATTTTGCATGATCTGATGTTATTTTTATATTAAAATGATTTTTTAAACATATATTATGAAATATCTTTAAATTTATAACCCAACATATAATATCAAATCTTATTTATTGCTTTAAATATATTAATTCAAACAAGACGTATCATACGGTCTTTGTTCGGCAAAAAATTCCAAAATTGCTAAATTCTAAAAATCAGATTAAATTAATTTTATCTAACACGTTCAACCCATCCTTTACACCCTTAACTCTAATATAAGATCAGGGTATGCCTCTAAACTCATTCTACACTTACATAGATTCTTACACTTACAGTTTTCCCACCAATAGAAAAACCCAAGAATTAAGCACAAATCATGTAACACATTGGCCGAAGGTTGAGCACACTATTTGCCTCTAAGAGAGTTTACTAGTTAGCGCTGAATGAATAAAAAAAAATATCTGTTTACTTTGATGAAAAAAGAGGTTAAACTAGTGGAATTCTACTTCTAATGTGTTTGACCTCTGTTTACTTGGATTTCCGTATGCAGCAAGTAGGATTCTAGTCCCCGTGTGATTTGCCTGGTATAAGGAAGGATTTCGTTTCTGCCATATACTTAGTCCTTGAATAATAGTATGATTTAGTCTGTACCAAATACTCGCCCTCTCATTGATGACAATGGAAGATCCAAACCTTTCGGCAAAGTACAAGTAACATCTATAAGCTGTGATTACCGTGCAACAACAAGTAGTAGTTATTAAATGATCATATACTATAAATGTTTTATTATTTTTATTATTATCATTATTTTATCTCTTTACAAACTTCCAAATCAAGACTTGAATATGTGACAAGTGAGCTTATAATTTAGTGGTAGATTTTTGCATATCTCAATAAACTAGAGAAATTATGAGTTTAACTCTTATCGCTATTTCTCTCCCTTAAAATCTTAACTGAAAAAAATCTTGAAGATGTAAGGCATAGAAATGAAATGTGCAATTATTATTTTTCTATTTCTATTTATATAACCTGAATTGTTGTCACTTTTTTTTTTTAATGCTTATGTCCTTAGGACATCATTGGTTATGGGACAAAAAA
The DNA here is from genome assembly GCA_030441495.1 of Dalbergia oliveri. Taxonomy (NCBI): domain Eukaryota; kingdom Viridiplantae; phylum Streptophyta; class Magnoliopsida; order Fabales; family Fabaceae; genus Dalbergia; species Dalbergia oliveri. The sequence goes on along the minus strand of JAMLFY010000002.1, from coordinate 38,272,529 downwards.
TATGATATAAATTTTTATGAATGGATTTTATATGTAAAAAATTATGAAGGCTATGGTACACTAGATGAAATGTGGTGTACCACATGATTATTTAGCCACATTACAAAGTGTGGATAAATTCATTTGAAAGTGTAGTGAATGAATTTAACCATACTTTATAAATGTGGCTAAAGGAAAATTGTATATTACATCACACTTCATCCAATGTACCTTGGACAAAACCTATACATGGAGTTTGTGCATGCAAATTTAGATATTATTTTTACCTTCCAATCAAACACATCAAAAGTGTAATTTTTTTATACACTTATTCAATTGTTACATCAATCATTATAGTTGATTTTTTCACTTACTACTTGAAAAGTCACACAATGCATTATTTTAATTGGATGTTGTTTTATATTGTTAGTGCATTGAAATTAAATTAAATTTTTTAAGAAAAAATATGTATTTTATATAAAATGTTGTTGGTCTTTTTAGTTAATGTTCAATAAACCAAAAAGCTAAGAGTTTGTTTGGTTTTAATTTTTAGTTTTTAGTTTTCATTTTCAATTTTTTAGTTTTTAGTTTTATGAAGGAAATACTAAAAATTATAAATGAAAATTAAAAATTTTTATAATTTTTAGGATTTTCAGTGTTTTCTTCATAAAAATCTGAAAAATTAAAAATCAAAACTAAAAGCTAAAAAAGATGAAACCAAACATACTATGCTAGTTTTATGACGTAATTAAGATTAAAAGTTCAAAATTAGAAGATTCATAATCTAATGGTTCATCATAATTCTTGCCAAAACTGAGAAAGGGGATCTCAATATTATTCTATTATATAAAAGCCAAGCATGCATAATGAAAGGTGAAATTAATGTTGCAAGATGTAATAGCCAAAAATTAAAGATCTAATAATTCAATGGTTTAAAATTATTTATGTCAAAATTAAGGGGAAAAAAAGGATGTTAGGGTTGCTATATTATGGTATGATTTCAGTGAATGAACAAGTCAATTGGTTGCAGGCTTGCGGCCACAGGCAATTGATTATCAACACGTAAGGCTTTCTGACCAAAAAAAAAAAAAATGGTAAGGCTTTATTATTTTTTGGTAAAATCTTCAATTGCTACTTTATAATTTGGGTTAGACTATTGATCATTATGATAAAATGTTCCTTCTGACCCAAAAAAAAAAAATGGTCGTTACTTAATTGAGATGAAACTTAACTCAAGGCGGGTTTATCTTTTGGGTGTTGTTATTAGTGTAAAGGTAAAATTACAAATGGAGCTCATTCATTAAAATTTTTCATTCATTTTTCACTCCAATCAAACAAGCCCTAAAAGAGTTACCATTGCTGGTGAATTATCATCTCTCGTGCATGCACAAGTAATGGTTCTTGCCTCCCAAACTAAAGTGTGTGTCATGCACATGGTTTATGGATCTCGAGGCTGGCTAGCCCCATTGGTCCACTTTGATGAGAGCATCAATTAATTCGAAAGTTTTGATGTTCTTCAACTTTGTGTGATTGAAGTTGTTTAGCTTTGAGCAGGATGTAACAAGTGTTATATAGTGTTGAATTTGATTTGAGGATGGAGGGAAACCCATGTTTGTAGCCGTTTGTACTAGGACCATTAGGACAAAATTTCATGCCAAGTGGTCCTCATTTTATTATATCAAACCCTTAGTGGTGCTTTTCTCCTGGTGGGCTTCTACTCTCTGAAACAATTTTTATGGTGCCAACCATATCAACCATTTTGGACTCTTCCTTGTAGGTTCCTTCATTTCAAGCACAAGAGACAAACGGTTTATCTATACCATCAATCATGTGGAATGATATGGACATGAAGCCCTGAGGCTCAAAGCTCTTAAGTTCAAAATTCCACCCAAAAGAGCACCGATATATGTGGTTTCTATAGTGGACAACTCTAGAATATCTTAGCATTATTCTGAGCTTTCGGGATTCGTCAGTGTCTGCCACCACTGAAATTTAAAAAGGGTCACGGTTTTTATTAATCCAGGAATCAAGTGGAAGAAATAAGGTTTGATGGTCTATGAATAATGAATATTATTCGACCTACATATATATGGTTAATGATGCAACTGTTCTTAATGGATAGAAGTAGTAGATAACACTTCCTATCAGTTCAAAGGAAGTTAGGTTTATTTGGAAAAAAATTAATATAGTGGTAAGTGAATCCTAAATTTAGGGGAAGACAAGAATTTGAGATTTAGAAATGCCACTTTAAATCAGTGCTTAGAACTTGGACATTCATTTTTTATTAAACATAGACTATGTACTTGCATTCCATATTTTTATCCAAATAGTTTGGGAGTCCAAAAGCTAAACTGTACGGGATATTTCTTCACCATGAACAGATAATAGGTACGCATTTTTCGTTAGATGAATTTTTCAGTCACATTGCAGGTTTTAGTAGTAACTAAACTTCGGACAAAAACCAAAAACCCAACAAACAGAACAAACAAACAAAACAAGGAAACTAACTAGTATCCTATAAATGATGAATTTGAGGAGGTCGGTAAAATGAAAAAAAGTGAGTGGTCAATCATTTTGACATCATTTGATGAAACTCACACACAATGAAGTTATTAATCTAGGAGTGATTAATCGGTTAATCCCACTTTCTCACTTTACTAACCTCTTCATTTCATTCTATATATGTATAGTGTAAAATACTTTGACAGTAAATAAAATTTCATATAGTTATAGTGTATGACTTGTCATTTGGTGAAGTTCTATTAATTGACGGTATAAAATTATTTTGCATTGTTTGTGCATATAATGCAACCTTCAAAACTATTAAAAGCTCCAAGCTCTTTACTACTAGTAACTCACTCTTAGTACTTAAGCGGTCTTGATTCTTGCTTTTTAGTTTCACTAGAGACGTCTTGATGACAAAAATGCATAAGATGGAGGTCAATGATAACACAAAATTTTATGTGGTCGAGGCTCAGAGAAGATTTACTCGATTGATGGGCACAATACTCTATATATCTAGTATCTATTGAGAACTGATTTACAGAAAAGTCCCTGAAGCTTCATCCCTCATTGGACAATAATTAGGAAGGCACATTTGGACAAAGATGGATATAACCCAGTTTGCTTGTCCAAACTAAATCCTATATACATGGATGGTCATAAATTAATTATAAGGAGAGCTGTTTTGGGTAAAAATGGATGATGGAAGGAAAACCCCAAAGACAATTAATCCACTCTTGATCCAAAATGCATCAATCAACTCCTTTGATGATGCTACATGACATGCAGAACTTTGTCACATTCATTCAGTCCTCTCAGACTCAGTTGATATTAGGGAGGGCGTTGGAAGAGGAGCAAGGTAATGTGTTGTGGTGATGAGAAGGCCATGAAATCCGTTCTGGGGGACATGGGGCAGGGGCAGGGTGGGCAATGAATGTGGGAATCTCATCTCCAGGCATCAGAACTGAAACCCCACTGGCATATACACTCATCTGCACAAAGTCAACAGAAAAAAAAGACAGTAGAATCAATTAATGAGACACCAAGGTGTGAGTATAATATGATTTTCAAGGGAGGAAAGTTTTGGCACTAAAAATAACACTAGTGCAATTGAAACGATTAAATTATCTCCTGCAACATCTAAATCAAATTCTTGGATGCAGCCTACCTGAGATGAAAGAGGTATTTACACCATTGTAAACTTAGAGCGAAAGCAGCCAAGGTTTCTCTGTTTGCTCTGTCACTCTAAACTAATAGCAAGCATTAATTTCTTTCTCTTTTTTTTTTTTATATATGAATGGAAAGCATTAATTTCAACATCAGAAGACGAACCTAAAACTAATAGAATAAGATATATATATATATATATATATATATATATTTTATTCACAATTATATGAAATCTTTTCGGGCTAAGCTTTTTAAAGACTAAAGTATATATGCAGTATCTACCTTGTCAATGGCCATACACATTCTAAGTATTACTATGTGAATATAGTAATGAAAGTTGAAACAGGTGCATTACTTACTAACTACTATTTTTAGTTTGATTTTTCAACACAACAAAGTTCATAACTAGAACCTAGCACACAAAATGGAGGACAGCAAAATATCAGATAGGAAAAAGTAAATTGATTAATACTGGGCATGCCTGTCATGGATTTTCAGCTAACGTTTCGATCAGATTAGTTCAATTTGACAGCAATATGATGGAAAGGAAGTCAGGCTAGTGCTATAAAGAACATTTGATACGATGTTAGACACAACTATACAGGTATATTGATCTAAGATACAAGCACAAAGGGAAAGCGAATTGACAGTGTCACCCACAATGTTTAAAAGGCTAGAAAAAAAGTGTATCTAAATCATGAAAGAGCCTCCTAAAATGGCTGTCATTAAACCAAATAATCGTTGAACAGTATAGTACCCTTAAGTTGTTTGCATCTGATGCTAAACTTATAAACCAAGATCCAGCTAGTGAAATACATTCCATCAATCATCAAAGTGATTAAAGTTTACAGTATAAGATTTACAAGGTGCAGAGAATCTTCTCCTAGTGGCTCTCACCGTGTATCAAATGAAATGAAATAAAGTAATTAAACAAAGTGACTATGTTCCCATAGTAATTTTCTATTTCTCTCTTCAGCCGGTGCATGTTAGAAAAGGCACCAACATTTGTGTCATATTTTTAACCTTAATATATTATGCACAAGAGACATTACCACCTACATAAAAACTCACTACCTTATCAAGATATTAACAAGGACAAATGCTTCTCATCTGAAGATGGTTTCAGATGACTTGGTACTAAGCTTGCTAGATTAATGATTCAAGAATCAAATGCTATATTTCTACCATTCTGTGTGGTTCTTCTCTAATCCAATTTCCTACTTTTCATGATTTGCTGCAGAAATGTCAAGCTGAAATTTACATATAGCATAATTTTGGCAGCGAGAGACCAAAAAAAAAAAAAATCCAACATGGTCTCTTAAGTCCATAAACAATAAAAAGAATCCCGTCAGAAAGCCTAAGTGAGTGAAGCATTTTTCCCAACACCATATTCTCATTCCATTAACACCATACTTAGATCCTTAATGTGATGTAAATGCCAAACAAATAAGTTATTAAATTCTAGATTGGCCAATTTGGGAGCTTTTGTCCTCAAAACCTCATTGGTCAGTACTAGAGAATCTTTAATAATTTGTTAAAGATGAAAGAAACAATTCAATAAACCGTGTCACAATCAAGTTGACCCCTCCTACTGAACAGAGGTTTGATAAGTAGGTGGGCCCTTTGTGTTGCACCAAAGGAATGGCAAAAGGTAGACAACACAATTGTTTGCATGGTGCTGGCTTTCATCATTGGATACTAAGTTAAATACTGAAAATTAAAATATTAAAGTTGTAAGCTAAGAAGAGATATGTAGAATAAAAATTACACTACATCTTGGGTTACTTTCCCTATTAGCAGATAAGACTAGCATACAATGGTTGAAAATCTGTCTTAGACCACAAGCACCGGCCATGCACAGTATCATTAAAGATTCCTGGAGCAGATGATTACATGAACATAAAAAGACAATGTGGGTCTCAACTCTATACACAAAGACGTACAAAAAAATTATAGATTCATGGCTTAGGACCAAAGGTTCAGTAGAAAATTTCCAGTGAGGACCATCACCCTATAGAACTTAGAAGAAGACAACATGGTTCACTCATGAATCATAATGAAGATATTTGACAGAACGTGTAAATGGTGGTGGGGAAATGAGATGAAAAACATGGTCGGGTTAGGATAAAGTTATCAAGTTCAATTTCCATTAACAAAAAACAAAGATATGCTTGGCAGATGCTTAATTCGGATTTGACAGGTTTTCTACCTTTTATTTGAAAAGGGAAGTTGGGTTTAACTGTTTAATCACCACAGTAAACTATTAGCATATCTCCTTACCAAAGGGAAGAAAAGCATATAAGCTTATGAATTTTCGTACAATTGATTCTTAGGCCACTGGGAAAACCTCTAATGGAAAACCCCTTTGTGTTTGAGGAGAATATGAGAGCCAATGAAACAGGAAAAAAATCTTCAAAGGAGATCAGTAAGATATTGCTGGTGAGGTGGTAATGAAGATGACAAGGCACAGCACAGAATCATTTTGATTTAATTATCCAGCAAAAATTCATCAGAAAATAGAAAACACTGGTAATTTCCATAAATGCTCAGTTCAAGATCCATCATTGTGATGGCAGCAAGGGGAGCAGAAGCAATTAATGGGAATTAAATTTGACAGCAAAAGATGTAAAAGATCTGGAAACATGAAAGCAACCTAGAAACAATAAAATTAGGCAACAAAATTTCCATTTCTTTGTCAGAGAAACAATCAACCTCCTATCCACATATCAAAAACCACCCCAAATGAAAAAAGGCACCACTTTGAAGAGAAGAGCATTCTAAAATCAGCAATACTCAGTAAAATGTGTAGAAAGAAAAGAAAAAACAATAAATAAAGAAACCATTTTTGGCATAAAAAAATAAAAACAAAAAACAAAAGTTAGAAGGCTTGTCACATTGGAATGAGTATTGGAAACAAGACGTAAAATGCAGAAAGGGATGGTTCTTCAGTTCACTCACTTTGGGTGAAGGATGGCCAAGCTTGGCAGCAAAACCCATCTGGGACTCAAGATCACCGGAGCTCCGGCGACCGGAGGGCGACAACGGCGGGGAATTGGGGCGGAGGAACCTCTCAAAGATGGCCATGACAAGGAACATGGAGATGAGAATGGCAGTGGCCACAAAGCCAAAGGAGACAGCATTCACTGAGCTGTCAAAGTTGGTCCAATGCTCATCTCTGTGGACGTTCAGGGGAGCCCCTATTGGTGGCCACCCATTGTTGTTGTTGCCGTGCTCTTCAACCACCATTGTTGGGTTGCTTTTTCTTGCTGCTGGTGCCAAAACTCACTCAGCACTGTAATGTAATGTGTTATGCTATGTTTTTTGGCATTGGTTGTGTTGGCCTGGCTTGCTCAGTGGAGAAAGGTTTCAAGGGAATATATATATATATATATATAGAGAGAGAGAGAGAGAGAGAGAGAGAGAGAGAGCTTGTGAAGTACTTAACTACAGCTACAAGTATGGCAGTGACAAAGGTTGCTGGAGAGAGAGAGAGATGAGAAACAGGGAAGTGATGTGAGGAACATAACATTGGAATTTGGATGGGACTGTCTCCTTTTGTATTTGAGAATAACGATAAAAAAAATTAAAAAAAAAAAGAAAAACTACTCTTCTGACACAAGCTTGGAAATGACCTTTTACTCAAAAATTAAAACAAAAAAATGGGTATTGTGTATAATTTATCAATATTTTTACTTTTGATAAGGAGATGATTTATTATTTTTAAGATTTCTTTGGTAAACAAAAATTTTACAATTTATTTATATTACTAATTTTAACAGACCTGAAAAATTTATCTCAAAGTGAGGCCTACCCAGTTTAAGTTAAATTAATTAGAATGTAGTAAATTTTAAATTTTAAATAATGATAATCTAAAAAAATAATTTTCAATTGAGACCTTCTACTTTTTTTAATAATAGACATTCTATTATCAAAAGCTATCATCCATTAGATATGCTGATAAAAGACGATAAAGACATGTATAGATAAGAAAATAGATGTGCCGATAATCTTTGCCAACTTTGTATATAGAATAGATAAGTTATACAATTTTTTGACTGAAAAAGGTCGGATCATTTTCTTATATCCATTACATCCTATATTTCAATTAAGTTATAATATGTGAACTTTTTTTTTTTTATAAAGAGTACATTCTTTTAAATTTTAAAGGAAAAAGTCTAGAAATTTCTCTTCAACTTTAGCTCAAATGCATTTTAATCATATTACTTTGAAAACGTATAAAATAGTACTTATATTTTTTTTATATGTGCACATCACTACAATTTAATAATAGTGTTCATTTTTTTTATAAAAAATTACATGTGTGAATTTTACAATCTCATTAGAAGATCTCATATATTAAAAAATGATAGGATAAAAGTGCATATTGATTGAAAATTAAATAATTTTTTTAGACATTTCATCAAAAAATAAACACCTATTAGTATGTTATAATAATGTACACAATTCAAAAAGTTTAAGGACTATTTTGTAAATTTTTAAAGTAGTATGATCAAAGTATGCATGAGCTAAATTTGAAAGAGGATTTCTAAACTTTTTCCAATTTTAAATTACTCATTTTAACAAAAATATCCACTAGTCATAATTTAATTGGTGAAATGGATGAAATAAATATAAAAAAATAGATCTAAGTTTTATCTTTCTTGATTAAGTCCCTGCTTATTATTCCCTTGATTTTATAGTGAACAGCTCTAGACAAGGGCGATTTCATCTTGTAAACTAACTAGTTTTTTTTTTTTTTTTTTTAGGGGCAGGGGTTAAGTCCATGATCTGTTGTAGACTTCTAGCAAGAGTGGATAGAAAGGTACAAAATATGTATTGCCATAAAATAGAATAAATTTGACTGTTTTAACTAATGCTTAATATTCATATTATTGACTTTACAGCTTGAAAAGATATGTTGAAAAATTTATATTAATACTAGACTAAATTCAACTTTATGATAAAATAAAGGTTTAAATATGTTTTTTCCTATAAATATCATTGTTTTAGTTTTAGTCCACATAAATTATTTTGTTAGTTTTTAACCCTCGTTTTTATAATATTATGTTTTTGATCACTACCATTAGTTTATATAATTAAGTGAAGATATTTACAACAATCAAAGGAAGATTTTGAAGATATTTATGAGAATAAAAAATAAAATTTTCAATATTTATAATGATTAAATACTTATTTTAACATTTTTAGGGATCTAAATATAGTATATAAGGACAAAAACATACTATTAGAAAAAAGAAGGACCAAAAACATATTGGAAAAAAAACCAAAAACCAAAATAAAAATAACTGAAATACTAAAATCAAAATAACATTTATTTATAGGACAAAAATATATTTAAGCATAAAATAAATAAGGGAACTTGCAAGGATGCATCAAGTCATTGTGTGTGTAGGAACGGTGATTTAGGTCTTCCTAATTTGTGGGTTCTCGACATGATGAAGCTTTTCACTTTTGATCATTATTTGTACCTTTACCTTTGCATATTAGTGTAAAATAACATTTTCCATGTCTAATCGCTTTATATATGTATGATTGAAGTTTGCATGCAAGAGATGGTACAGGATTTTACCACTAAAATTATCCGAGTAAACATCGAAAATGGTATATAACCTTTAAAATATAGAGAATTATTTAATCTTCTTTCAAATTTTTACATTCAAATATTATGACTTGGTCATTATGTAGTTAGTGTGACGCTATTATCCTCTCTCATCATCTCATATTCTTAATCACTCTAATTAAGAAAATAACGTTGTCTCTTTAGTCTCATTTTAATGTTCAAAAGCTCATTTTATTCACAAATTGAAAAATGATGTTTTATTAACATGACTAGAATGATATATAGGTACAGACTCACAATATGACATCAGCATTATAACAAGATCACATTATTTATGAAAAGACTAAATTATCTTACATTTTAAAAATTTATGGACTAAATTGCCAATCCCTTTTCCTTAGGAACAAGTTTGTTCGATGCAAAAATTGATAGATGTTTTTGGGGTTTACTCAGAGCAATGCTAGGCTACCCTATATTATAATTCCCGCCTGATATGTTAAAAATGTACTGAAAAAAGGTAATGATAACAATACATGGATGGGAGAGAAAAAAATTGTAAAGCACTTATAAATTGCCAACTCAATTGGTCCATGCTGTTTATTGGACTGACTAGCATTTTTGTTACTCAAATTATATTTGAGAAATGTTATTATTTATCCTCAAAATGTGTGAATATATTAACATTCTCTTCTCTTAGATGAGATATAGATTTCACTTAGTTTCTTCAATCTTTGTAATAAGGTAGGTTTAGTTTCTCTCAAGATGGAAAATATAAAGATCCTGAAGACGTGAAGATGTTTGGTTATGGAGATAGAAACATGAGACAAAAAAATTTCTATCACATGACACAAAATACAAAAGTTCTATTACTAAAATAAAGAGAAAGATGAACAAGATCCAAAGACAGAAATTAATTTTTAATAATAATATATATATTTAATATTTTTATTTCGTTATCAGATTAATGACCTAATAGTAGTAACAACAATCAACACAATGGTCAAATGAGGGTTTAATATCTTTTACCATGTATTGTTCTTGTTGTGTTCAAAATAAAATAAAAGATAATTGTCATATTTTATCCTCTACAATCAAATACGATATAAAGGTAGTATTTTTTATTTTATCTCTATTGTCTCTACTATCTTTGTTTATTGGGATAGAAACCAAATATTATAATGAAAAATATTATTTGTCCTCAACATATATGGAATAATATAAATTCACATGTTATATATTATTTGATGTAGATTTCACTTAAATGGGATCACCATTTAATAATAAATAAGATATGAATAGATACCATATTTTATGATAAATACAAATAACATAACTCTTCTTTATAGATGAGAGTGTCTCATAATAGGGTTCACATACTGTGAATTTAAATAACTTTACTCATCGTATTTCTCCCAAAGAAAGTCTCAATTATTCTAACTTTGTGTCTAATCAGAATTCGACAAATTTTAATCAATTGTGGTCTAATTTCTCAGTCATATCATTTCCAACTCGAATAAATCACTTGCATCTTTCAGTATCTGCCAAGAAGGACATACAGCATGCAGGTAACATCTTATCGATGAGTTCCCAACAGTAAAACGAGTGCCCAATTTTCAAAAAATATTTTCTTTACATGTGTTTTCATTTTAACTAGGTTTTTGTCTAGGTTTCTCTGATAACTTTTTTCCTTATTATTTTTTACTTTGATTCTTCAAAGCAATTGGACAAAATTTAATTACCCAGTTATTGGAAAAATATCAAGTTATTCTGTATTAAAAAAAATACGCTCCATGATCAAATTAAACAAATTAATAATTAGTTAAAGGAGTTGAGATGGAAACAAACTAAGTAGCAGACCTTGCCTGTAACAAGTTGATGCTAGCCATTATTGCAAGAGTTATTGTATAGTACGGGACCAGTCACTCTTATAATAATTGATTTTAATAACTTTCTATAATTTCAATTTTACGAGTATTAAAATTGTTTAAAATAATATTATTTAAATTCATGTACAATTATTGAAATAATTATTAAATGTCATAATTACTCATCTTTACCTAGTTGGATCTAATAAGAAAACTGATCCTTCATTGGATCTAAAGAATATTTTTTTGAGCGTTCATTGTTTGTTATTTTAAATAATAATTTTAATTAGAAATTTATTCACACAAATATCATATTTATTATAATCAACATGAGTAAGTAGTTCTTTGCGAGTTAAAAAGATTAAATTTAAAACCTTTTCTAAATTAAATGCTGGATCATTTAATTTTTCGTTCAACTCTAATAAAATCAATTGTATATCATGTTGATATAGTTTTTCAAATTATATAACATATTTGGTGTTATTCAAAGAAAATTTTCTAATTAACAGGAAAATATTATGCAATTCAAGTGCAAAAGCAAAATTAACCTAATTAAAACAAGGATAGTTACGATAATAAATAATTTTGACTTTGAAAAATAATTAAGTTTGTGAGTTCGAAATATATTTTAAAAATCTACAAATCAGGAAAAGTAATTAATTTTATGTTCTTACTACCAAATAAGATTTTTTTTTTTTTTGGGTGCAGGAACCAAATGAGGATATATTAAAAATGCATCGAACTTTAAAAAAATAATCAATCTAAGTAATCGCTTTTTGATGGAAAAATCACTAACTATGCTATTCATATTAAAGAAAAGCCCAACATAAAAGGAAGAATTTATATTCTATCTAGTGCATAATTTTTTTACACTATTATTTAATCATATATTACCATGTTGATAAAGGTAGTTGAGTCACGCGCTCACTACTTAAAAATAGTACTAGATCGGGGCAAAAATAATATGTAAGTATAATAATAAATATGTTATATTTCATTATTTTGTCTTGTTTAAAGTTAATGTATGGTCAAACTTAGTTAATACACATAGGGCAAAAATATACATATCTATATAACTATTAAAAGGTTTTCAAAAAATTTGTGGGGGGCATAGGCCTCCACTTTGGTCAATGTACATATGTCCCTAATTAAAAAATCATCTAAATAAAATGATTTTATTGGATGAAAATATTAAAAAAAACTATACTATTGATATATTAAAATTAAACTCTAATACTTTAAAAAAAATTCCTAATCTCAATACATGGGCTCGTTAAAGGAAGAAATCTCCTTTTCCCTTGAAAAAACAATGGCATTTGACCATTTGCCATATTCATAAGATGTGTAATGCTTGGACTGACAAGAGCGAGAGTGAGGATCAAGAAGATAATAAGGAGTGACTCTAGACTTCTAAAAGAGTATATGAATGAACGATTACACACTAATGAGAGGGATCCTAAGACTGTATAGGTATGAGACTATCCAGTTGAAGATAACTTATATAAATTAATTGGTACTACTTATACTACAAAATACATCTTTTTTTAGCCCATCACTAAAAACTAAGTTAAGCATGCTTGACTTGGAGAAATTTTGTGATGGGTGACCTCTAGGAAGTTTTCTCAGGAGCGTGTGAATGAGGATAAAGCACGCTGAAAAGACCGTATTGGTTTGTGGGCAGTCATCAATAATAACAAGCTTAAAATGGTATGGTAAAGGCACCTAGGTGCGTCCTTGGGACGAATCAAGCGGAATCTAGTAGGCAACAATGCCCATGGTGGAGAGAGAGAGAGTGAAGAAGGCATGGATAAGGAGTGACTCTTGAGTTTCTAAGTAGAGGGGTACATGAATGAATATATTACACATCAGGATGAGAGGGATCCTGAACTCTAAGTATGAGATATCCATTGAGGATAACTATATGAATTGATTAGTACTACATAACAAGATGCATCTTCTTCAGTAGCTATCACTAAAGAATTCCACGTGAAACGTGCTTGATTTAGAGAAATTTTGGGATGGGTGACTTGAGAAGTTTTCTCAAGGAGCATGTGAGTGAGGACAAAGCATGCTGTAAAGACCCGTGTTGGTTTGTGGGGACAGTTGTCATTCCATAAAGCAACTTGGGTATTAGATGAGGGTAAAAGCCTGTGCATTTGTTCTTGAAGCTAAATATATTATAAAACTGTAAAATTTGATGATATATAAGGGCAAAACAAAAAGATTTACTTTGAAAGCTGTTTGTTTTGGAAACTTTTTGTTGTTGTTATTTTTAAAATGTTTTACTTATTGAAGGACGAAGCATAGGCTGCCGTGATTTCCATCATAGCTAAGGTTGGGGCTATACAACAACATAAATTAATAAAGATTAATTTTGGGATTTGGATCTTAAAGTGAAGAGTTTCACACTTAGATTAATAAAGTAAAAATAGTTTCACTTCTAATTTTATTGATTTAAAATTAAAATCTCCTTACTTTATTCTTTAAAATAATATCCTCACTTTATAGGATCATAAGCATGCATTTACAAATTGATTCTACCTTATGAAATGATCAAAGAATTCAATTATTTCCATCATTATTTTGATTTTTGTGCTGAAAAAAATAGTATACTAATGCATTAATTAATATTCATATATTATTAATTAAAGGGATAAAATGCTTTATACTATCCATCATTATATTTGAACTCGATGAATAAATTAAACCAAGTGAATTCATACAATTATAGTTTATATTTTTTTTCTAAATTTAAAATGCTGAATTAAAATATTAGATTTAATCTTGTTCTTATTTTTCTAATTTTACTTTTCCAAAATATCTATGATTAACAGTAGTGATTAATAACTTTGAAGTGTGGAAGTCCTTTAGATTAAGCTCTTGTCACAAAGTTCATTTCATATAATGTCAGGAATTGAACCCCTATTTAATAAAGTGATAACTCTTTTTCACTCTTATAGTATGTTTTGTTTTCGTAAATTACTTCTAATAATATGTATTAACTATTAAATGAGGCAACTTATTCTCTCTCAACTGTTATCTTTAACAAGGAAAAAATATAGTTTTTTTTTCAAAAAAAAAAGAAAGTTGATACTTGACTCATCATTAGGTCACCGCTGCAGTTCACCTGCACCGCCTGCTTGTTCAACCACCTTTAATCAATTGGTCAAAAGTACGGATAAGGTGCTCAAACAATTTAATCAATTAAATTAATGTTTTAATCTCGATTAGTCATTATTATAGTCCTATACTATTGTTTAGTTATATATTATTCAGATTTTTCTGATGGGTATATAAAAGAATAACATTTAAAATTTAATGATGGATTCCATATTTTGAAAACATAAAAACTCTTCTTTCCAATCTAAATTTTTTATTTCTATCTCTTTAATTAGTGCTCTTAGTGCACATTAAAAAAACCATATTATTAATATATTATATATTTAAAAAATTTTAAATGCTCTTAGAGCAAGATAAAATATTTGCTCTACTCAATTAATTAATTGATAAATTAGTTATTATATTAAAAATGTAAGAGAGGTATGAGACAATAATGCAAAACTTATATGTTAATAAATAGACAAGAACAAATATTTTCTTACACTTGGTACACATAAGTATTTCTCTATATGTTTTTATGTATATTACATACTACATACTATGTTATTAGAATATTAGATTATTATAAACTTATAGTAGTTATTTGAAAAATCAATTTATTATTTTATGAGGTTTTGTAATTGCATGACATCAAGTTATTAGAAAATTTGAAATGTTTCAACTGAATTATATAATAAGATAATATATATGGTTTAATTTTTATGCACTAATAGTGTAAAATAATTTTACATTGTCATATAATTAAATCATTTATATAACTTTTTAAGTAAAAAATATAAAACTTAATTATTTTTATTAATGTCACAATATATAATTAAATAACTATATAGAAAAATTTTACACTATCATTCTATAAAAGTTAAAGTCATAAATTATTCTTACAAGTACAAAATTTCTTGTTGGATTAGAAGAATATGCTTATAAAACGTGACATTAATCCGATTTTTTTATCTGTAAGCTCAACTTATGTCAAAGTCAATCAATCATGCATGATACAAATATTCAGGGGCAACTTCTCAATGAGCTCCCAGAAAATAATTTTTTATATATATTTATTATTATTATTATTTTACTTGATACCGTCTAACTTTTTATTTAATTAATTTTCATAAACTCTTTATTTAATTAAAAGTTTAAATACTATGATACTTACAGTTTTTTAGTTCCGACCGTGAAATATTTATTTATTTTTATATAATATGACTTTTACTTAAATTTTTAAGTAAGAACAAAATTAAAAGATATATTCTTTGCATAAATGTGTTGGTTCTGACCTTACGTCAATATCGATATAACATGATTCAAACAATATATAAAATTTTGAAATATATATATATATATATATATATATATATATATGTGTGTGTGTGTGTGTGTGCGCGTGTATATTTTCACTTGATCTTTTTCGTTAATGAATAAACAAGTAAAATTCACCAATCAAGTTTTGCTTCATAATCTTATATAGAGAACAAAAGGTTCCTCTAATGTGAGTTCTAGTATTTTCTTTCTTAAACAAGCAAATGTTAAAAAAATGCAAAAATAAAATAAAGTACAAATAAAAAGAACAAACAACAATGTAAAATGCAAAAAATTATAATAAGAACGTTACTTAAAGATTTTAGGACTCTTGAGGAAAAGGTGACTCGTGATGAGTGTTGAAGGTCAAATATGTGATTATAAATCAAACTCCTTGCTACTACTACTATGTGAAGTGCTCTTTAAAATTATAGGTGCTCTATACATTCCCAGGATCCACCCATATTGCCAGAAAGACCTCAAATGCATGAAAGCATGAGGAATATAGAAAGTAGAATTGTGAGACCACTATAGCAATGGTGGTGCAAATTGCACCATGCTGGTTAGCGAGTGATTGTTATAGCGGTCACGAGGTTGCGCATTATCTTGTTTTCCCTTTAGTGATCACTATAGAGGTCGTCACGATCGTAAACTGCTATATGGACCCTAATGCCAGGAATGTAAAACAACATGTTCATTTAAGTGAACCCCACCTTACAAATACCCTTCCATACCCATTTTTACCCACAAAAGCAAAAACCCTAACCTTTTTCCTTTTCCTATCCCCTCACTATCATCCTCCATCAATCCTACCACCACCAAGCTTCAAGGTAAGGATTGTTCATGGTTTATGTTGAGTTTTCTCTCCTTTCCTTCATGTTCATGAGTTAGAATGTTTATGTTCTTAGTTGTTGTCAAGTTTGGGTACTTCCCAATATCTTTAGAGCTACCCTAGTTTGTTCATGATATGTTCATGAGTGGTTTGTGATTCTATGGCAGTTGTTGATGTCATTCTCAGCTTCAAGGTTCAAGTTACTAGTACCTACACATCCTGGCTCTAAATGGTGAGTGTACTTGAACTCATGACCTTATTTTCATAATTATGAGTATGTTTTATGCATCATGATTGTTAAACATGAAATTAGAGATGAAAATATGTAAAAAATATGATTTTACATGTTAAGTCAAGCTAGCAAAACTTATGATTTATGATGATAGCATGAAAGAAATGTGTTTTAAAAAAACCATGAGACCATGATTTGGATTGTTTTGTACTATGAAAATGTTTTATGTGTTTTTTAAGACATTCAATGGAAAACACATGATTTAGCAAATTCCTAAAGTTGTCAACTACATTTTTTTTAGGGATTTATGATATTTACTATGTTTTGAAGAGTTTGGATTTAGATTATGCTTAGAATATCAAGATAAGTGTATTAGAAGAATGTTGAGCAAAGTATGTTTATTTTATTATATGTTATTATGAATTTTATAGTTATCAAGATTATGAATCACATTATTTTGAAATATGATTTAGTTAAAACTTTCAAGTTATAAAAGTATTCCAGCTTGAGATATGATTTTAGAATTCCAGTTTCATGATATTGAAAGTATGAAACTCAGTATGATTCAAAACAATTGTCAAATACATATTCTGGACTTTTGAAATCGCGATGCCTACAAGCTGTGATTTTTTGGCATGATTTCATAGTCAAGTTATGCTAAAGTTAATTATTAATTAGAGTTATACGAATTTAGAGATTTTAGAGTTTTCAGAGTTTTAAGAGATTTAAGGTTTTTCAGAGTTATTCACTTTATATGCAAACTAGTTTAGACGGTAACTATAGAGAAATAGATAGTGAGTTAACAGTGAGAGATCGTTAGCCTTGGTAAAAAGTTGTTCGCTAGAGGACAATCTCGGCAGAGTATTCAGATAATGGAACCTAGTTAGATGTTTAATATGGGACCTTATGAGGTACCTATAGAGATTAGAATAATTTTAGAGATTATTTTTGTTATACTATGTATATATATTTAGAGATTATTGTTTCTCTAGTAATTACCACTACAAGTTTAAAATGATTTCATGATGGACTATGAATTTAGAAAAGCTTTCCTATGAATCTATGAAATTAGAGGTGTTTTTCCTACGTAGCTAAGTATGTATATATCAAATGGTTTTGTTATGCATGTGTATATATATATCCTATTAGTTGTCTCATGTGGGTGATAATTGGGAATCCACTCACTAAGTCCAATGACTCACCCCTTTCTCTTTCTTTAGTTCAGATTTAGTTATCATTCATTCCGTTTCTAGCATAGCAACTATTCAGCGATGAGCTTTATGTTGCAGGTAATGCTTAGTTTCGTTTATGTTGGATTAGAGTTCTCCAGGAGATAGAGATTGGAACCATGCGTCCTATTTTATGATTATGTATTTATTTTAGAGTCATGAACATCCTTATATATGTTTTCAAATTTCAAACATTGATTTGAGATGTAAATTATAATTAGAATTTATGTAATGAGCCAAATATGTATTCATGATTCAGTTTTCAAGTATTAAGTTGATTTTTTAGTTTTGACTAGGAGCATGAAATAAAACAAATTCACGATTAAGTATGTTGAAGTAGTTCAGTTTTATGAAATCAAATACTATGTTTTGAAGAGGGAAATTAATATCGATTTATAAGAAATCATGTTTTAATTATGAAAATCATGTTAATTTATGCATTTAGTGGGTCACGCTACTCATGAGGCTTATGTAGGGACCTAGACCTCATGTGTCGGTTACATTCCCATGTCGGGTTGTGACACCTACACTACTCTTATTTATAGACAAATTATTCACATCAGCATATATTTGACATGTGCTCCATGTTTTTGGTTCTTCTACATGCACCATCCCACTTTCTTATTTCCTTCGAGCTTGTGCATAGCTGTCCCACATACTAACATCTTCTCCCATAATTTAGGAGTATTCAAGTAACCACTTCCCCTTTCTTCGACAATGTCTAACCTTCTTCAAGTCCTTAAATTCGTCTCTTGAACTGCACAATGGCTTGGCCTCAACATTAAGCGTAAGTCGTGTCCCGTCGATTGGTGATGAACAACTGTACTTGGCTTGCTCTCTCAATATTCATACATTTAGTGGGTCACACTAAGGCTTATGTAGGGCCAAACCCAAGTGCGGTTACATTCCATGTTTGTGACACCTACACTACTCTTATTTATAGACAAATTATTCACATCAGCATTTGACATGTGCTCCATGTTTTGGTTCTTCTACATGCACCATCCCACTTTCTTATTTCCTTCGAGCTTGTGCATAGCTGTCCCACATACTAACATCTTCTCCCATAATTTAGGAGTCTTCAAGTAACCACTTCCCCTTTCTTCGACAATGTCTAACCTTCTTCAAGTCCTTAAATTAGTCTCTTGAACTGCACAATGGCTTGGCCTCAACATTAAGCGTAAGTCGTGTGCCGTCGGTTGGTGATGAACAACTGTACTTGGCTTGCTCTCTCAATACTCATGCAACTTTTAGTTTCTTGGACATTGCTTGGACAAGTCTTTGAGTTTCAACTTCGCTTCTTGTTGCTTCGATGTTTTTCATTCGTCAAACATTGTTTGCCTGGTTGGGTTGCCTTCGACATTTCCTATAGTGATTGCAAATGCAGATGCTTTCACTTTTTCTTTCAACTCTTGGTATTCGTCGGATGTTGTTCCCTTGTACCGTTTTGTGATATTCTTGTCCTTTTTTCAGTATGTGATATTTGTCGGAGGACATTCCCCTGGGATTACACCTTGCTCAAATATGCCGAAAATATTTCCTATATATATATATATATTGCATATAAACAGATTAGGTAATATCATTTGCATTATTATGCTTTTTTAAATTGTCACATAAGGCTTACTGTGTGAAACTTTTTTTTAACTAGAGTTTAGGTTAAGGAAAAAATTCACCCAGTCCATGGCTAGAGCATGTCTAATAGAGATAGTAATTACTCACTAATAAAGAAAACCCAGGAATCAAACTCAAGTTAAGTATGACGATACATGAATGGAAAGTCGACAGATAAACTAACTCCTTAATATTGTTGAGATTTATTATTCAACAACAAATATGTGTAAATGGAGCTAAATTATGCAAATACTTTTTTATATCACATTTGATTTTCATACAATTAATAGGTCTATATAAAGTCTATGGACAGAATATACATAGGTGTTTATATTATTAAAAAGGCCACGTTCATTCCTATATAACACGCCATGCATTGTGGGAGATGAGGGGCAGACAACTAAGAAAAATATGTGTACAATATTTTTATGGGAGTGGTTATTGCCACTTTTTTTATCTATTGTTACCTTCACTCAACTAGTCTCTCATATAATTATCCTAAAATAATTTTATTATATTTTTTATTATTAAATTAATAATCTATTATTCCTTTAATATTAATTAAACTCACAATTATTAATATTTGAATTTTTAAAATATTTTATTATTTGAGATTTTGTTATATTCTATTTTATGAAATTTTTTTTATATACATATAATAACTATTAACATAAAAAATATATTTTTATTACAAATCGATTGTCTTAATCTCCATCAAAAAATTATTCGCTTGATCTGAAAACTACTTTGTAAATCAAATTAAATTTTGTATACTTTTGAGGATAACAGTATACTTTCCTATTTTACTATTCTATGAATCTGATATGAATGAAAATAAGCTATCTAAATTATTATTTATATAATAAAATTTGGATTAAAAATAATTATTAATAAAATTCTAAAGTTTAAGTAAAAGTTACACACGGCTATCTAATAATAATTTTTTATTGTTATTGAATAATTTTGACGCCTCGTATAGTCCCATAATATTTTAAAAATATCATTAAATGTTAATATAAATTTCTATTTTAATTTTACATAATTATTAAATAAGTAACTAACTTAATGTATGATGTTATGTAACTTTAAAAAATAAAAACAAAAGTTTTAAAATTTAATAAAAAAAATTAACTTTTTTCACAACGCATTTACATACTTTTCTTTTGTGTTTTTAATGTAAAAAAATTAAATTTTATATGTTATATGAGAAAAGTAGTAAAAAATAAACTATTCTTCATAAAATAAGCATAAATAATAAAATATTCAAAAAATTAAAATATTAATAATTGTGAATCTTATTAATATTAAAGGAATAATAGATTATTAATTTAATCATGAAAGAACAAGGGTATTTTAGAATATTACACAAAAAAGTAATTGAATAAGAGTGATAATAGATAAAAAGAGTGGCAATAGACACTCCTTATTTTTATAATGCATACTTATAATATGGGCCAAAAGCAAACAATGCAGCAAGTCCATTTCACTTTTTTTTCTTCGCCCATTGTCTTATTTATTTTTTTGCCTATATTACAAATATATTATATAAAGATGTTGTACACGTATCATTACTCGAGAATTAAAGCTCCCAGTTAAAAACTGAAAACTGCTTTGATTGGTATCATGGCAAGCAGGTCATATAACCGCATCATTCGAACCAACAAGTTGTCCTCTTCCCTGTTCACTTGCATGTTTTCTTCCCATTTTTCCCAAAGAGCTATTATTCCACACTTGCTGTTAACATGGTTTTTGGGCATCTACTCTATTATTACACACTTTTTTAAAAAAGAAAATATATCAATTAATTTCAATTCCACCGTGTGAGATTACCATATTTTTTCTGCACCATTTTGTAATTTCATGAAATCATTATAAACAAAATTGCTGAAATAAAGCACACAGATGATCCATCATAACAAACAACATTATCCAACGTGCAAGGGACCTATGAGAACAATATGAATCCAATCATAGCCCACCATGTCTTTGTGCCTCTCCTCCTGTATACTTCGCGTAGAAATAGCAAATGTTTATCATGGAATAAGAGAAACAGACCACATGCACCATGTCTTTCTCGCATTAGAAACTTTCCTTTTATATAAATTTAATCCATAGGAAGTAGATGAAAGGATTTCTTGTTATTTAAAATACAAAAAAAGAAAAATTTCTTTAACATACAATTTATACATTCCTTTTCATATGGTAAGTGCACACACACACATATATATAATAAATTATCTTTGGGTTTTATTGACTTAATTTGCATAAAAGCCGGAAAGAGTTTCTTTAGTCACACACTATAAGGCAAAGCCGCATAGGTTTCAACCATGGTTCCTTCAATAATGAAATCATCATCTCCCCATATAACTTAAGTTTAAATGTATAACTACATGAGTCATTTTATATTTAACACGTTCATTTGCGTAAATACATCTAACAAAAATTGAATCTGATCACTTGGTAATAAAAACTCTGATATCATAAAATCATAATTTCTCTCAAAACTTGAGTTGATGGGCATATCATTGGTCTCTTTACGCGTATTTGTGTGTGTCTTTTTCAGGCCCCAACCCAACATGTGGTCCTCCTTGAAATTGTCTCCAACATCAACGACAATGATATTTTGTGAAAACGAATCACTACCACTCGATTTCATTACTTTATAGGGTCAAAGTTAGAGAGGTGAACGGCATAGATCGTATCGTTATCCACTAATGTATAGTAGCTACACGCATTGCACGTAGCATGCCACACCTCGCACGTGTGAAGATGTTAATGTTAGCATAACATTATGTCGGGAAGGTGCGGTCGCTCAGAGTATGTGGGCCCAACCTGAATGGTTTCGTTAGTTAGGTCATGGTCGGGTTTTTGTGTTTTGGGGGGGGGGGGGGGCCTTGTGCTCTAGGGGAGCCCATGGCTCATGTGAATTGTGCCACTTTGGCTTACAAACTTTCTCTTCTTTTCATGCCTGTTAAAGCCTTGTCAATACTTTTTTATAGTCTTGAGTCTTGATCACTTTATAAGAAAAACATAGCGAAGCAAAGCCTCTCAATCAAATGAGGGTTGGGCTTTTCTACCTTATTTTGGGGTTTTAACTTTGAAAAGCATAGAGGGCCGTCGTGTAGGTTTTCCAAAGTTTATGTTTGGGCTCCAACAAACGCTGCGTGGACCACGTGAGCCGTGTCTTAGGCCCACCACACATGGGCCAAATTATGGGCTTATAGTCAAAGACATGTCCACGGTTGTTAAATCCCTTACATTTTTTTATCATTTATTTTTATTAGTCAAGTACCATGGCATGTTAATGGATAAGATATTAATTGATTATTATAAGGGATTGTTTTAGTAAAAAGAGTAATTATTTTGAGGAGTACATTTTGAGTTAGACAAATTGATATAAATTATTCATTTTCAGAAAGATGAGTTTTATATATGTTTAAAACGATTTTTGTATCTATAGTAATAAGCAGTGGTACTTTTTAACCATGAATAGTTTGGAGTAAATAATCCTTTCTTTTCCATGTACATATCTGTCTGTCATTGAGTATGATCAATTGATTGGAGCTTTTGAAGCAAGACTACAGTTGCTTCTGAGGATGGTTTGCCATTCGTTTGAAACCATAAGTGCATTATGCCATTGCAGAGACATAATGGGGTTTTCAGAGAGTAGTGGGCTAAGGCAGATTTTACATGTTCTTAAATATAGCTAAGCAAGAGAACATAACCATGATTTGGAACCCTGGTTTCCTTCTAATTTTGGGAGAAACTAAATTCATAGGACTCTATATCACCCCTTCATCCAAAACTGTCATTGTATTATAGTTAAATGAGTAATCAATGATTTCAGATGATAAATCATACCCGTTAGGTGATTGATTATTCACTGAACGCCCAATTGGAAAACTGAAATGAGGATTATCTAAACATCTGATAAATCCGATATTCATTAATATCTAAATACTAAAACATCACAATATTCCAACATATCCAAAAACTTTATACAAGATCTTTTTCTTGTTTTGGCGGCAAGGTAGGCAAGAGTCATGTGGATTTGGCCCATAATGATCAATCAACCAAAGACAGCTGCCTTGCAAAATGCATAGTGAACTAGCCAAAAAGTCATGCACTGATTATAACTTGTAGTCCATGAGCTAAACATACACTATCCCATATGTTCCTTCTTCTCAATTCTTATCTCCTTGTCTATTCTTTCCTTTATGCCTTTTTTTGCTTTTCAGTTAAGCTTATGATAGTTGCACGACACAGCAATGGCTACAAAGTTCCTTCTCTCCCTCCATTTCCATTGGCTCAAAGCTCCTCCATGCATCCCTTGTCGCTGAAGTGTCAAACATGTGGACAAGGGACATTCTTCTCTCTAGCTGATCATCACCTGTCTTGTACCCTGCCAAGAAAAATAATTGAGTCCCTATCGGTGCCATAGTTAGGTAGAGTCGTTGGTTAGGAGGCCAATTCTCATAGTTGGTCTCCAGTGTGGAAAGGCTTGGTTTATTTGATCCATCAACTTCATTCCAAAGCTTGCCATCATAAGCCTCAACATGCCCCTTCCATGCATTCAGGCAATCCCCTGAGCTATAAAGTGTGTCATTCACTGACACAATTTGATTAGGTGGCACATCCAACTGCCACATCCCCGCCACGAGTTCCCATTTTTTTGCTTGCGTGTTGTACACCTCAGCAGAGCTACGTTCCACTAAGCTAGGCATTGTAAACCCTCCAATGATGTACACTTTTCCTTGCCACGTCACACCTACGCATTTGTATCTCAAGATGTGCAAACTAGGTAGAGGGGTCCACGTATCAAGATCCGGATCGTACATCTCAGCAGATGAGATGCCATGTGCACTGTCCAGCGTGGACTTCCCCCCTGCCACGTAGATCTTGTTGTCACAAACGGTGCAGGCAAAATCATACCTGGCTACACCCAGTGGTGCACAATTGAACCATCGACTGGTTCTTATGTTGTAACAAAGGACATTTGGTACAACTTGGATACCCACATCAACTAATTCAGCTATGTAATCAGAGACATGAACCCTCTCTTTGTTACAAGTTTGGCCACCAATTATGTAAATTGAGTCTCCTAAGGAGACCATGGCAAAACCTTTCAAGATTTTGCCATCAATTAAGCCTGGAATTGAGGTCACATAGCTCCATGTGTTAGTGGATGGATTATAGAGCTCAATTGAGTTAGGGACAATGACACTGTCGGTTGGTTTTGTAGGACAAAACACAGCAACCACCGCATGATTAGAAGGAAGATCCTCCGGGGGGGTTGATGGTGGTGCCATTGGCCTTGGTAGAAAAGTAAGGGAACCCATTTGGATATGTAGGAGAGGATATAAAGTATTAGTGCTAATTTCACTAATGGCTTCTATGGTTTGTGTCAATGGCTAGTGGGAAGGTGTTATACTATGAAGATGAGTGATATATATGGGGAAGGCTGGCGGAGGAAACGATATAGAGTTGGCTTGTTATTATCAACTATAGGAATAACACATGGAGCTAAAATCAATAACTTTCGTGTGATTACATCTTAAATTATTTGGTGGGTCGTTGTCCATTGTATTGTTTTTCTTCTTAAAACATTAGGTTGAACATAAATTTTCCGGATTCTCCAATGTCTTTAGTAAATGTTAAAATGCTAATCAATGGATTTGAATTAAAAAAAAATTGTTTAATCTCTCTCGTGCAGGCGTGGATTTTGAGGTTGGACAAGTATTTAGCATATGTTGCGTTCTCTCTTTTGGTAGCAGCAAGGTGATGAGATGTGAGAAATTGAGTGGAAGAGGCTTGGGGGGTAAATAGTGTTTCAGCGCAGGCTACTTCATCATGTATTTCATTTGAGTAACATGCAATGTATTAGGGGTATTGAAACTTGAATTGAAATCATCAAAAGGCCCTCTCTCTCTCCTATCTTCTTTATTTATGTTGACACATAATACAATACTCATGTTATCATCATAATAGAAAATAAATCAAAGTAGTTAAGGGGACAATACTCATGTTCTCATAATACATGTACTGTATGTAGTCCGTGGGCAAAGGCAACTTGTACTGTACGCGACTAAAATCCACGATCACCAAATCACAAAGTGACAAGGCAATTAAAGTAGTAATTACAGTAGCATCAAAACCAACCCTCTAACCAAGGATCAGGAAAACAATGAAACAACAATGTTAAGAGAACAAAGATAATGACAAGGGCAAAGTGAAAAATATTGATTTATTTGTTTATTTTTTTTGAAAGTTGCACGGACATCAATACTTCTATACCTAATGGGCCAAAGTCAAAGTCCCCTATAACTCATTGAGATGTCAGAAGTCTTTCTCTAAACTATGGACTCACTTGCTAGAGTTTTAGTTACTTATTAATAGCTTTTATATTTTCACTTTTAACAAGTAAATATATTTGTTTGTGAAATTTCTATGTTAGTTCTATGGAGTGAGCCATGTAAATTTTTGTACTACATATGGAATTTGATTCAATCAAAGGATTATTACTGGTATTTGTTAGGTCTAAGTCTTATGTATAAAATTTTCACTCATTTTTTTACTCTCTAACCAAACACACCCTGCATAGAAATCTCAAAATTTGAGAGGAACAACACAGCAAGGGACATGAAGTACAAAACTACCAAAAGCACAAATTCAGCACCCCAATACAAGAGGAAACCAACATGACAAAACTCCTATCCTATTCAAAAGACATAACTACCACCCTGCATAAACAGCATAGTACCTGTGACAGATTTATATGTCTGCCCATATCAGAACAATGCCTGTGCTCTCATGATTTAACACCATCTGCATCACTAAATCTGCTTACTCCATACCAGCATAGTCCAAGGAGCTAGACACAAGCCATAATTTCACAAAACCAGCAAACTTCCTCGTGTGTTGATGGTCTTAATATATGTCTATTTTAAGATCAAAATCATAAGCAAAAGAAAGAACTAACTAAAATTTTGGATCACTTGATAACAATTCTTCCAATTGTTAAAACATTTTTTTGGTGTTAAGTTAACAACATTTATTTACATCAAATCTATTTGACAATCTGAATATATGCACAGATTGTAATCCAAGTAACTATTTTAATTCCAATATTTTATAACAACAATAATGATCAGGGAAATGCTTTTCTTTCTTTCTGTCTCTCGGGCTATCATTAGACAAAAGCAAACAGAAGGGGCAATGTTAAATTATTCACGTTCACATGCATGTCTATGGTGAGACCTGCTCTTTTTGTTTAGTTTGAGAATTGTCCAGGGTCGCCATTAAAAGTGTAGCCTATCCTGGATCAGAAATAGATGAACAAAATGATTAGTATGTAACTATGTATATATGGTGATATGTTATGCTTGTGGTGCCTCTTTTTTCATGGAGAAAATTCCATTATCTTCTAATCTCTTTTGTGTGTGCTTTTTTTTTTTCTCTTTTGGGGGATACAATTGTTTGCTTCATTCTATAAATCAACGAAATATTGAACGAGATGATACTAACTTGTAATTGTCCCTAATCCTAATCCAGAGCGACGAGGTACCTGAAATCTCCCAAATCATAAGATAGTAAAGAAGCTATAAATTGAAAAGCCGTTGCATAATGCGCAGTAGTCACTAGTAGTCTGTGCACAATTATTTAAAATCTCGTTTGACTATAGTTTATGAAAGAGAGAAAACATCTTAGATAAAAAAAAAAAAAGCTCTAGAAATAATTTACAAATATTTGAAAATTATAAGTTAATATTAAACTGAAAACAGCGAGCATATCGTTTACCAGTTACGAAATTTACGTAAGAAGTTCGCAAAAAGGATCATGATTCACTCACTGAATCAGTTCGGATTCAAATACTAATGCAACTCCTCTTTTAGCATTTTTTATCTAATCTTCAGTTCTTCATCTAGTCTAGTCAAGTATATGATATTAATACTACTCCTATTTTGTCATTATCAGCTTTTAAAAGTTTCCATGCTCGAGATTCTCGGTAACTACTTGTAACAACTCTATAAATATTTCTTGAATCATCAAGTGACTCCCATACACCTTTTCTTTCCTATTATTCAGTATTGCTTGATTTATGATTTTCAGGTTCTTCCTTCTCCACCCGTTACATCCAATCCAAAGGTTTCAACATTTTCAAGCAGTTCTATCTCAACCTCTACACGATAAACAGATATATGCAATTCTGTTTTTTCAATATAAATTCTCACATCGTTTTGTTGCTTCAAGTTTTTCCTTTGCTGCTGATGAAGAAAGAAAGCTTCTTAACTTTTGGTCAAGTCGCACACTTTATGAATGTGGGTTTGCTGGGGAACTTGGAATGGGTGGATGCTCACTGTAAGAAGCATTACAGGAGAATGCGTGCAGCCTTGAAGAAGGCTTTGAAGAATGGGGGCAGGCAGAAACTCAAGTTCCACTATGATCCTACAAGTTATGCACTCAACTTTGATGATGGCGGCTGTCATCTTACGAGAGACAGGGCAGAGAAGTACGCCACACACGCAGGACCTCAGGAACTTAAAAACATGAATAAAGCCTGGGTTTATACGCAATGCTCCAAAAAGCAGCCTCATTCTCTCGAGTTTGATATTTGATGTTTTATGTATACATGTCTTGTTTCATAGATCAGATAAGCATGTGTTTGATTTTTCAAGGATCTAGTTATTATCACTTGTTAGTTATAACTTGTTAATTATGATACATCTTTAAATAGACCTTCAGTATTCAAATAGATTAGTCACTATATCCAACGATGATACCTGATAAACCAAAAAAAAAAAAACTATAGATCCTTTAAAAAACTGTCATGAGATAAACACTTTTAATGTACATCCTTCACTTCTATCTTGGGCTAGAAAACGAGTCAATTGTAATCATGCACTCCAAAACATTTTTTTTTTTTTTGGTTTTGCTAAGGACACTCATAAGGATACTAGAAAAGACAAGATTCAAAACTTCATAATAGATCCCATGCTTTAAAAACATCAAGATTTATTTTTCCAAAGCCAAACTTTCTATTTTTAATTCCTTAACCAATGCCCTGACCTAGTTAGATAAACCCCTTTTTTTTTTTTTAAATTGATCTCTGAAGAATGAAGGCAAGCTTTTACTTACCTTCGGCCGGGATAAATTATGCATAAGGCCAAGCAATGAAGAGAGTTTCAGGATCTCCCAGGCCCCAAACTCGGAAGCAATTTCAGGATAACTTCTATAAATTATTATAGCGAGAAACATTAGTATGCAGATGCACAAAATATCTTAACAATCGGCAACTTTAACAAAAGAATTGATAAATGTATTGACAATCTTTTGGTACAAGGTATAACACCACTGAAACAGCTATCCAGGTGAAACTGGACACCATTTAAACAAACCTCTGGATCGGCCAAGTTCGTATCAAAGTAAATACATCATATTTCATGCCAATGACTACCATATCTTCATTTAAGACCTCCAAAATGGAATTGCAGGGTAAATTACAAGCAATCAAATCGCATGGTCTTCTAATATAGCCCTGGATAGATCATTAATGTGAGGATAAGCAGCTTTCTCATCCAGCTGGTTTTGGTCCCATATCAGCATCTTCAACAAGCTTGGAAGTTTAGGATCTGACGCAATAAAATCAAACAAAGTTACCCAGTCATGGAGCATTGAAATAAATTAGATGCTCAGAAAATATATATAACAGCATGAGTTGGAAATTGTTTTGCAGTTTATAACAAATAGAGACACAATCAAAACAAGAACTAGTGCAAACTTTGAAATAGTGATCCCAGTCAGCACAACTATGGGTGTGTTTGTTTGGGATTCTGGAACCCCAAAATCACCTTTTTACTTAAAAAAAATCACTTTTCTTATATTTAAATAATTTTTAAAAAATAATTAGAATCTCAAAAAAATCCGTTTGTTTTTTTTATAGAAGCTAAAAAAGAGTAGTTTCTGGAAAAAAAAATCAGTTTATAGCATTTTCAATTAAATATAAAATTTAAGTTTTATAATCATTTTTTTCAAAATCTGAAACAAACGCACCCTATAACCAAAGAAATAGATCCAACATCTGTCATTCACACAAATACGCACACATGCAGAACACCATATACAGTCATTAGCCATGCCCCCATGTTTTGCTATTACCTACATGTTTGGCCTTTATAACATGAATTTGGTTCCACAATATTTCAATCTATTTGCAGAAAAATAAATGTCATATCACCAAAGCAAAAAGAAAATGCTATCTCACTGCTTTTCATCTAAAATGGGCACAGATCGCAAGTGATAAGTGACATAAGTCATGCCTACACAACTAATTCCTGGCCACAGAAGCCATCTTTCGTTCAAGCATATGTATGACAGATCCAAAAGCACATAAAAACATCTCATTGACATCCCCAAGGGCATATAGTGAAAACAAAAATGCTATCATATGTGGACACCACATCCTCTGAATATTCTCATGGAATTTACATTTGTGAAAGCAGGCATATATTCCAGTTACAAGTACTACAAGTTTGAATCCATCTTTGAGTTGATGAAAACACTAAGGGAACACTGATTATTTGGGAGAATCAAGTAATGCTATAGCCATTTCCCAATATTTTTATAGCAACAGTTGCTAACTTGCTATGTAACAATATGCTTCAATCAAGAAAGGAGACCATTCTCGTGTCATATATACTATGAAACAGAAGATGCAACAGATAGAGACCTTTTTCATGACTCTGGCTTGTGAGTATGGCAGCATTCACCTCACTTGCAGTCTTCAAACGCTGTGATATATCAAGAAGCTCCCCAATAGGACAGTTGGAGACATCTTCAAAGGCAAGAAGTGCAACAGTCCTCTCCAAATCTTCTAAAAAGCTTTGCTGGAGGGAATTCAAATTTCAATCAAATGTTAGCACCAGGTCTTCTACTTGTAAATTTTTCCGTGATAAGAAACTATTTCACATTTTGCATTGTTTTTGAACTTCAGCCAATCAGAGTAAATTAACAGGGCAAACAATTATCCATTAAAAGAAAAAATAAAGTAAAAAATACTTCATTATTCAAGATAATACATGGAAAAATAAAGATAAACAACCAATTCATCAGATGAGACATACATTTTCCTCTCCCCTTGGAGCAAGCTCCTCCTGAGCAAACTCTAGTGCTTCTTCTACTTTTCCATTCCGAATTAGCTCGATCAACCTTTGTTGTTGCAGACGGAAAAATAATTGAGGATTTGTGTCCAGTATCTGCAAATAATATTCTATGATATATATTAAGTTCATCTAACAGATGAATAAAAATCTAATGAGTGGATATTCTGATGAGAACATGAACATTATGTCATGCAGTGTGGTAAATAATACATGATAGAAACACATTTATTCTTATGAAAAATAAATGACAAGACTGCATGATGTATTTCAGTCTTAACAAGTACTAAAATTTAATAAACATAAAAATTTTGATGGCCTTTAGAAAGCTCCAGTCTAGCTCAGAGGCCTTTTTCAGTGTTTTTATAAATTTCAAAATCTATTTTGGAGGTTTGAAACATAGGCAATGTATAACCCATTCCATGCCGCATCAACTTCTTTAGGTCAGAAATAAGTATAGTTAAATTCATGAAATAATATGGGAACAGCCAAATGAAGAATCGACAGCATACCTCCGGATTTAAGTCATTCACTTTTTCAATTGCATCATCGACATTACCACTTTGTACTGCCTTCTTAACAGCCATGCGATCACTGATTGTTGCAAGATCTATGTCTGCTGTGTATCAATAAGGAAAAGCATAGCAGAAGGGCAATGACATCATGCCAGTAAAAGAAAAAAAAAATACAGAAATCAGAAGAGGCGGTGAGGCATCATCTATTCAGGGATACGTTCAATTCCAGACTCCATTTGGAATTTTTCGGCAGCTTCAACATAACCCTCAGTGACAAGGAAATTCATTACTAATTTATTCATGTCTTCTTTCCTAATCTTCACATCATTAAGCTTATTCTCCCACTCTTCTCTGGTTATCACCTTCCTTGATGAAGCCTTCACACAAATAAGTTCAAAGACAAATGCATCAGCAAACCACTACTGCAACATTTGTTAGGAATTCACACTTTCGAAGCAGTGTGCACAACACTGTCCACAATCAATACATACTCAACACACAGTAACTTCCTGCTGCAGAAACTGTGCAATAAGCACATAGAACATCTCACCTCCCTCCATCACTTTTCATTCTAACACGGTATCACATAAGAATGCACTCTACATGCCAAATTTGTCTCCTCCCACTATCCAATATCCATCAGTACAATTAAATCAGTCTTTCAGTTTTGTATAAAGCATTTCACATCACACAATCAGTAAACGAAATTGAACAGAAAAAGAAAAAAAAAAGAAAAAAGATCAAATCCGAACTATCTTTCCGAATCTCTTTAAAATCATACACACAAACGTAGAACACAACTCCATCAGCTGTTAAACAAGCACAACACCTGAGAGATCCTTTGCCTCAAAATTCATAATTAAAAAAAAAAAGCAAAGAAGGAAAATTAATTGAAATCAAATACCATAGCCTCGAGTTCTGTAGGCTGACGAGGCACGAACCAGAACAGTGACATCAGTGCACCAGCTTCAACCCCATTGAATCCGAAACGACACGGAAATCTCTCACTCCCCTGGAAAACAAACACCGAATTGCAGTTTGCAGGTATCAACCATCAACAATCCAAATCAAAAACGATTACATCATTAAAATCCAGGTCAAAACCCTATTATCTACAAGCAGGGCTGTATAAATATATACCCGCAAGCGAGGCACGATAGAGAACGACGGCAGAGTGTGATTTTACCCCAAAAAAAATATTTTCCGCAAAAATATGTAAGTAAGAGTTGTTATTTTCCGGGAAAGTGGTGCCGAAAGTAGGCTCTGGTGATCCCTTCCCTTCCCTTCCCTTCACTCTCTCTTTACCTGCAGCTGCAGCCTGCAAATGTTTGGTTGGTGGTTCGGGTCGGTTCAACCCCCGGCTCATTTTCGACAGGTTCACCTTGCTGGGCCCGGTTTTTTTTGGGTCATGAGGGCTGGGGCTTGACCAAAATATTTTCGGGGCTAGGACACTTCACGTTTTTGTTAGGTTTTTATATCCACAGATCCTTCCCCTCTACATGTAGGGCCCATGTTTGTATGCAATAGTAATCTGAAAGAGCTTAATTGGTTTCAGAAAAGTCAAACTTTAGGTAGCTAACAATCAAATCAAATCATGGTCATTTATTAAGAAGAAAAATGTTATTTGTGTATAAAATAACTGTGTTGACTTACATTCTATTTATTTTTGAATGGATGGAGTATCTTTGAATAGAATTCATATCATCTAATAATAAATGAAGTATAAGTCGATACGATAGAATGAATATAAATATCACAACTTTTGTGTGGGTGTGTGGGCGTGCCTGTTCTTACGACTTCTTGGAATTTTGCTTTGCACAAGTCTTGTGGTCTGAAATAAGGCCGTGGAAAATAATTTGTCGAACTCCTCTGGCAAAATCTCATCCCAGGTAGCGAAGAGGCCAAAAGCTGTTCTTGAGCTTAAAATCTGCTGTTGCTATCTGCTTCAGAAAGAACATGACGCTGACGTCCTTGCTCATCCAAGTTCAGAGATGGCTGATGCAGCCACATGTATGGAGATTCGCTGGTTTTGCATCAACTGTGGTTGGACTGCTTTGTTATGCTCTCAGCTCTTCCTTCAACCATCTGTTTGGAGATTGTAACTTGTGGAAAATATGTATCTACAGTGTTCTCAGTTTCATCATCTCTGTTGCTGTTCTATTTGCAAAGGTATGGCAACGCTCAAATAGCATCCGGCTCAAAGCTCACATGGCATTTTTGGTTCTCACCGTTACCTCTGTCTACTCATTTTTCTTCGACAAAGTGGTGAACGAGAAACCAGATGCATATAGCTTAGTATCCTGTGCTGCCTTTGCTGTGATGTCGCTCAGCTTGTCAAGGCAAACTCACTGTGGATTCGAATTGGATCTACTATATTTCTTTCTAGGAGCTTTAATAGTACAACTCATGAAAATAAAGTTTAAATTTGGTATTGTTGGGGCATGTTTCAGTTATTCGCTCATCGTTCTTCGGTCCTCTTTAAACGCCCCACAACAAAGTGGTTATCTTGAAATCCAAGATCAACATCACGCAACAGTGCAAGTGGATTCACATTCGCAAGAAGTCATCGCAGACATTGCTGTTATCCTGCCACAACTCACGGCTTGTATGGAGGCATTTAAGGCGAATAACTGGAAGCTGGTCCATATGCTTTCCGTGCATGTGGGAAAATACATTAAAGCCTATGGCTATGGCCATGGCTACGATGACCATAGCAACAAAGACCTTATTCCAATTGACAACAACTTGTTGGTTGATGCGTTGTTGCAGACGGGAATTATCGATGACCTTAGCGAAGTCGTGAAGCTCATGGTGGCCGCTGGATTTGAGAAGGAGTGTTGCGATGTGTACAGTAGTTGCCGCAGGGAATGTTTAGAAGAGATCCTGTTAGGATTAAGGTTGCTACCGTACGATAGCAAGGACATTGTCAAGATGGAGGGTGCGTTTCTTGAATTCCAGATTCAGATTTGGATGAAGAGTTTCAACATAGCTACGAGGATACTATTTCCCAACGAAAGGAGACTCTGCGAGCGCGTCTTCTCGGGTCTCACTTCGGCCATTGATCTCGCTTTCATGGATGTTTGCAGGGAACTCATGACTCTCCTACTAAAATGTGCCAACAGCTTTGCTGCTCGGAGCAGATCCCCAAGTCTTTTCCTTGGAATCAATAAAGTGTTAGGGGCATTACTTGACCTGATTCCAGAGTTTGAATCACTGTTTTCTGAGCCGTCCCATGCTTCACTTAGAAATGAAGCAATCAACACTTGCAAGAGATTGGAGAAAGCAATCTTCACGGAGCTGGAGAATTGGATTTGCCATGATAGAGCGATGGCAGATTTTCCCGGTGGGCTGTATCCAGTTTCTCGTGATGTGATGATCTACCTTGGTTATGTTTCCGAAGCTAGGATTTTCTTTGAGAAAATTTTCCATTCCATCTCTGTGCAGATGGCTAAGATAATGGAGTTGTTAGAACGCCACTTGGAATTCAAGTCCAAAATTTATACGGACCCTGCTTTGCACTATCTTTTCATGATGAATAATGGGAGGTACATAGAACAAAAGGTAAAAGAGTATAAATTGGAAACCATTTTGGGCTATGATTGGACCCGGAAGCACACTGCAAAAGTCCAACAAAACATTGAAGACTATCGAAGAAGCTCATGGGAAAAGGTTCTCGGCCTTTTGAAGCTAGACAGGAATCAACCAATAATAGCAGAGTCCATGATAAAGAACCTCCAATTGTTCAACATGCAGTTTAAGGAGATATGCAGGACTCAGTCTGCATGGTTTGTCCTTGATGAGGTGCTAAGGAAAGAAATAAGAAATTCCTTAGAGAAAATCTTGTGGCCAGCTTATGGGAACTTCATTGAAAGGTTGCAGACTATTCATGGTTCGCTGGCTTATGAGTATGTTGAGTATTCAATGTATGACATTGATGGTCTACTCAACGATTTGTTTCGTGGAAGCCGCTGAGGATTGAGGAAGCAATAGCTAGAAGATAAGGTAAGGCTACATAAGCTTGTGCCAAATTACAATGCAAAATGTTTGATTATAGCTTATAGAGCAATATTATTCCAATCCTTAAAAGTAGTGGATATCTAAGTAGGACACCATGTTTCCTATAGAAACCCATTTTTAAGTGTGAGAATAATATTTCTATAACTTATATGCTTTCATATCATATCTTTATGGACTTCCATTTCTTAGCTTTTTGTGTTTTTAGATTGGCTTGGTTCAAGTACAAGTTGCGCCAGTGACTAGAATTTGCTTTAATTTTGGGAAAAGTCACAATTTTCCAAATTCTATTTTTGTTCATTAAGAGGTTTTTTTTTTTTCCTGATATGTTATACAAGTTAGACAAGAACATAGGAACACAGACATAAAGATACAATTGAGTACTGTTTGTTACAAGTTGTTACAATGTGTTTCAACTTAATATGATTAATCACCAGATTCTCAGTTTTGTCCCTGGAGGAGCTCGACTCCTCAAAGTGATTATCATCGTTGCCATGGATATCCTTAAAATAAAAAAAGAGAGAGAGAGAAAATGAGGTATTTAACAAAAGATAAATAAATACATAAATAAGAAGATATGTGAAACATTTTATTGGGAGATATCACAATTATCTATCCATTCTATACAAAAAGTTCAACAGTTAACTCAATAAATGACATTTATCACATAATGTTAAAGAATTTTCCCTTCAAAACTTGTATCAAATTTTGGTTATCCAATTTACCGCATGTCAAGGTTTGACTATTATTGTACATGCTCATTGCCAGAATTAAGTTCACATATGTGCAAGTTTGATACAACTAAGTTAATCTATATTTGAATGTAATATTAAAATATTTTTATTTATTTTTACACATCTTTCTTTTTTATATTATAAAAAATATTAAATTTTAATACAATAATTGTGTACAATTATTTTACAAGTAATCCAATCATGTAATGATACATTAGTAAATATGGTTAACTTCTACTCGCACTACTTGAAAAGTCATGCAAAAGAAGAAATTTTTTGCCCTAATAGGTGAGAGATCCTTTGCCTCAAAATTCATATTAAAAAAAAAGAAAGATAATTAATTGAAATCAAATACCATAGTCTCGAGTTTCGTAAGCTGACACCACAAACTAGAACAGTGACATCAATGCACCAACTTCAACACCATTGAATTCGAAACGACACAAAAATCTCTCCTCCAGGAAAACAAACACCGAATCATTGTTTGAAGGTATCAATCATCAACAATCCAAATAAAAAACTGTTACATCATTGAAATCTAGGTCAAAACCCTATTATCTATAAGCAAGGCTAAATATATATATATATACCCGCAAGGGAGGCATGATAGAGTACGAAGGCAAAGTGTGATTTTATCCCCCAAAAAATATTTTTGGGAAAAATATATTAGAGTTGTTACTTTTTAGGAAAGTGATTGCCAAGAAAAGGTGATTCCGAGTTAGAGTGAATATGTAGGTTCTGGCAATCTCTTCCTTTCCCTTCACTCTCTACCTACGCTGCGGCCTGCAAGTGTTTGGTTGGTGGTTCGGGTCGGTTTGACCCAACTCATTTTCGAGAGTTTGACCCGACTTACGTTGATGGGACTAGTTTTTTTTTGTCATGAAAGGGCTAGGACTTTACGTTTTGTTAGGTTTTCATATCCATCGATCCTTCTCATCTAGAAGTAGGCCCATGTTTGTATGTAATAGTGTTACGGACAAAAGGTAGGGCCCAATACTAATTGGGTTGGATGATGGCCTTAAGGTCCATTACCACCCTCTTACCTCTATATAAGGTAAGGGATAACCCTAAAATGAGGTATGCACATTATCCTATTTGGCCTTACACAACTTGAGCACTTCCTGACTTGAGCGTCAAAGTTCTTATAGGTACCCGCCAGCCAGTCATGGAGCCTGGAGCAAGGAAGGTTGGCAGCGATTCGTGCTCCTAGACCAGGTATACTCGCTACTATATCACAACAAATAGTAATTCTGAATCTCATGAGATTAGACAGAAAAAAATCTCATAAGGTAAGCCGACCTAAAAAAACTCTCATGAGGTAGTGTTTGGAAATTGGAATGATTAAAATTAGGAAATAAATTGATTTGATTTGAAATTACTTGAATTTATTTGATTTTTTTAAGTTAAATCTTATGTTTAGAATGATTAAAAATATAGAAAATGAATTAGTTTAGAAATCTATTTTTATGTCTAAAATATAATATATTATGTTTAGTGTAACATCCTCCAAGTACGACCTTATCCTTAAGTCATGGCATCGTAGTCGAGAGTTGTTACTTATAGATTTGCGGACCTTTCTTAATTATCTATATGTCATGACCCAACTTAGGTCATGACTGGCGCATAAGAAACACCTTCCCTAGCAAACCTTAACATATGTTATTTTTCAGGAAAACGGAAAGAATCTCCTTTATTTTTCGGACATTTCCCAAATACAAATATAACCTGCAATATCCACAAATAAATTCAAGCACTTGGGCATTAAGCATTCTCAGAATGTGCCCTTCCAACATATAATAATATCTCAGCATAGTCCAGCCATAACACCAAATTAGTTTTTAAACTCTATTAAACATAATAGAAAAATACAGTTCGAATCATAAAATCATATTAAGTTTACAGATCCTTTCCATGACATAATTTATATAACTAAGTAATAAGATCTCAATCGTAAGTATAACATAAATCTAAGGACCCTGCCTGTGACATATGAGACGCTGGCAACTACGGGCTAAAACAAAATATTGATTCTAATAAAAAGGTCCATGAGAAGGTTTACCAACTCGAAATCAACTAAGGTTGTGTCGAATGAACAATACTAGAACCAACACCAGCACTTATATCTAAAAAGGATGGAAGGACAACGAGTGAGTTTTGCAACTCGCGAGAGATAGAATCTCCATTGTTTACTAAATGAAAGTATAAAATAATATAAACATAATGATAACTCATAAGAATACGGTTTTGTAATACCCTAGGTTAAATAAAAAGGGTTAGAAATTTTTGGAATTAAAGAGGGTTCCAGTTCCCTGAGCGGTCAATACAGGTCCTAAATTTCACTAAGTCTGAACCCACGCCCTTGAAGATCTATATAGTAGAACTATTTTCCTGAGATCAAAAGTCCCGGCAATTGTTCTTTGGAGATAGACAAATTGAAGAGTGATTTTTAATGAATTTTATGGAACCTCTAGACATTTCGTTTTTAGCCCAAAAGTTTATAAATTGTCGAAATTCCTGAATTTGAACTAAAACCCAAAAATTAGATTTTGATTTGTTCGGGTTTTGATTTTTTTTGATATTTATTTGAATTCAAATGGGGGGTATTTTCTTATTTACATTTATGTTTTAAAGTTAATGGAAGTAAAATAAGTGAGTAGTGGGATAGTAAATTCAATACATACCAGTATTGAAGCATCTGGAGCTTCTGGAGATCGTTCAGGCGGTGACGAGAGTGAAGTCGGTCTCTGGGAGCTTCTGGAGGGCAGGCGGTCATGTGACCGGGCGGGGCGGAGAGAGTAAGTTGGTAGCCAAAGTGGCAGGGGCCGCCCAGAGCGTAAACAACGAATATAAAAATCTTATTTTGGGTCAGGAACACCAAAAACACATTTCATCCTCCCTCAACCTCTAGAACCTTCATTCTTCCACTCCCTTTCACCCCCAAACTCCATTTCCAACTCCATTTTCCTCTATTATCTTTCAATTCTAACTTCAATCCTTCAATCCTAAGGCTTTAAGGTATGTAGTTTTCTCATTTTTGCTCTATTTTCTTCAGTTCCTTCTTGTCTTAGAGTGGTTTCTATGCCTATGAGGGTAGAAGGAGCTCTTTCTCCATGTTAGAGATAAACTTAAGGTTTCTTAATGATTCTAAAGACTAATCAAAGGTTCTATCACTCATATGATAGATCCTGGTGCCATATCTACTCCAAGGAACCTGTAATGCTGAGCCTTCAACTTCTGTCACTACAGGTGAGTGGGTTCACATCTGTAATCTCTATTCCATGCATTAAAGTTATTTTCATCGAAATATAGCCTAAATAATGAACTTTAGAGGTTTTCTTAGAAGTTATGAAAATTCCCTTGTGTTTTATATCTTGAACTAGGGCTTTAACATGAAAACACATTTTAATAAATCCATGGGACCTTTGTGGATGAAATGTACTTTTTGATGAAGTTGGAATGTGAGAACATGAGTTGTTGAACTATTGTAATGATAATCTAATTTATAGAATTATGGATTTTACTTGATTGAGTTTGAACCCTAGGGTAGATGCCATTGCTTTTAAAGTTTGGAGATGATATTGTATTCTCTAATTGAATGAACAGTAGCTACAGAGAAACAGCTGTGCGTAACGGTAATCGCTAACCTTGGTACCAAGTAGCCCAGGGCCAGAGTATTCAAGAAGGGACCTAGTTAGGTACCCATTATTGTCACATTGGGACGGCGTACGTGCCCATATGTGACAGAGATATTATTATGTTGTGCACAACAGAGCAAAAATTATTGTTTCTCTATTGAGATCCTGTTGAAGTGTTTTACAAGATAAAGTGTTTTAGTACTCTTGCATATACTTACATTCCTATAACTATAGTGATTGGTTGACAGTATTTATATCATTGTGATTTTATACATGCCCTTTAATGCTCTATAGGAGGGGGTTCTAGGTGATGACTCACTCCTGGGTTTTGGTAACAAAACTCACCCCTATTTCCTTTCTCTATTTCCAATATGGCAGGTTGTTCGGATTCTTCCACGCCATCTTCCTCAGCATTAGATTCAGTTGCCATGCCTATTAGGTGAGGAGTTTGGGACTTTTGCTCTAGACATGCTCCAGTGTGATGCAAGATTATGGGATCTTAGAGCATGTTGTCTTTTGCATAATCATGTATATTAGAATGTTATTTTGGGCAGTATAAGTCTTTGACTTTTTGTAGACACTTTGTATAACAAGGATTTTCTTATATTTTATGTTAATATAGCGTTATACTTTGGAACGGATTATAAAAGTTTGTTTTTATAATTATGATGTTGGAAAGGTGAATGATATTTAGAAAAGAATAAAACTATATTATGGATTTTTGTGCATATAGAAATGATAGGGTCAGGAGGCTTGCGTGAGAATGAGAGTTCACGTGCAGGTCATGCCTAAGTCGGTCGTGAAAGGTTTTTAGTCATGACATGAGATTTCGAAGTACAATCTCAAAAATAGTGACTAAAATACACTTCTCACTATTTTCTCCAATTCCTTATTCTCACATAAAAATTAACTTCATCATCAAATACTCAAATACCCATGAGAGTTACATAAGAAGAACAAATGTTATTTGGGAGTAATCTCAACCTATTTAATCTCATTTTTAAGGTTCTTTTAAATTTCATCTCGCTAGAGAAACTATGTGCATACAGCCGTTACATCTCGCTACAAGCGGTAATGTCATTACATCTTTTCGCTATGGCGATATATGGCGAGCGGTATTGCCATTGCATCTCTCGCTATGGCGAGCGATATTGCCATTATATCTCTTCGCTATGGCGAGTGGTATTGCCATTATTTCTCTTCGTTATGACTAGAGGTATTGCCATTACTTCTCTTCGCTATGGCAAGCGTAATTCCTTTAGAACTCATCATGGTTTTCTTAAATAAATTTTTATTAAACACAATTTACAAATCTAAAATTCAATCTTCATGTTAATCTAACCTTGCAAGTATATAAGATAAACTTTTCAATGCACATTGAAATGACATATAGCCCAATCATGGCATTATAAAATCAACAAAGAGAGCTAACAATAATTTCAACCAAATCATCAAATCATATTTAATAACCAAACACAAGAACTTTGAAACCTTCACACTTCATTTCCTAAATAATTTTTCAATTCAAATTCATAATTTCTCAACTAACTTCATGACTATTTATTAATAAAATCCACTAAATAAATATAAAACACTTTAATGGCATTTTTATAATTAAAATTTACTATACAAAAAGTAAACTATAAATATACTATCTACTCACAACAATAGTTCCCAAGGAAGGAGAGCACCCTTTAAGCTAACCAAGATTCTCGATTGGCGTCCAGTTGCTCTACAACTCTAGGAATAAGACAATAACAATATATGTGAGCTAATAATGTCATCAATTAACATACATGATCTCTACATATCAAAATCCCCAATTTCCACACCCTAGGGTTCCAAAACCCCTAAGTCTACCATGAACAACCACACATAGAGTTCAATAGGATCAATAGAGGGATTTTAGCAATTACTCATTACCTCAAGAGGAAGGAAAATGGAGGAAACACACCAAGTCTCACTGTTGTAGTGAGTTCCCTTCCTAGAGTGAGAGAACTCGTGAAGAGAGAGAGAGAGAGACGAAGTTGTAGAGGCGGGCATTACGATGGCGGTGTGGTAGCGGGACATGTTGTCCTATGTAAGCAAGAGAGAGACCGAGAGATGGAGAGGAGGAAGAAGAAGAAAAAGAAAAGAAAAGAAGGAAGAAGAGGAAAGAAAGAAAATGACGGGAAGGAGAAGAGGAAGGGAGAGGGAAGAAGGAAAAAAATGAGGGGTTGTCTATTGTGGTCATACCACTTAAGGTGCATAGGTGGACTACTCTCTTTTGCTTTTTTTTTGGTTATCACACTATAGCAAGAATTGGTTAAATCACATATTAACTAACTTGTGGTTCTATCAAAATATATTACAAGAAATAACGTATTTGTTTAATACAAGTCAAGTACAAAAGGAAGGTCTTCTATGAGCTTTAATCCACATAGGTTCTTTACTACATTTATAGACATACATATATGTATAACTATGTACATTAGATATGAATTCCCACAACTAAACTATAGAAACTACAATTTAATCTTTTTTATAGCTGCTTCACTATTCTCTGGAATCCACCTGGAGACGACAGAAACACAAACAAGTAAGGGTGAGAATTCTAAAATTCCAGTAGGGTATCCTGAAAATACATAATCATAATATCATCGTCATTGTCCAGC
Source organism: Dalbergia oliveri (assembly GCA_030441495.1). NCBI lineage: Eukaryota > Viridiplantae > Streptophyta > Magnoliopsida > Fabales > Fabaceae > Dalbergia > Dalbergia oliveri. The sequence goes on along the minus strand of JAMLFY010000002.1, from coordinate 38,230,401 downwards.
CACTTCATTATCAAGAAAATGTGATCATAAGTATATATTAAGTATTCATTTTAAAGTTCTAAAATCATCCTTTTCGAAGTGGGTAGCTTTTATCATTCAATCATATATCATACTACTCAACACCATATAAACCCTATACTACTAAACCACAACTTAACATATTGGCCTAAATATTAATACTAAAATCCTTCACTTAGCACATAAGATAAAAAACTACTTTAGGGTAATAACTAATTTTAAGGATGAGCTCATTCCTATACATGATAATTGGATTTACGTTCTCCAATTCTCATCCAGACCTATTTCTAGTCAGGTTTACTTTCCCCGACTAGTCAAGTTTACTTTCCTGAAAACTAGATTTACTTTCTAGCTCAAGAAACATAATCTTATGCTTTTCTTTCGCATATGAGCAATTGTAATAGACATTCATACCTATGTGTGCCTAACCTCATTAATAAGTTCACATGCTAAATTATTCATATTCATATTCTTGTGCTCATGCCATACTAGTACAAGATGCCATTATTTCATCAATTCAAAGCATTAATTCATTTTCAGCACAATGACAGATTTCACATATTCATAGCACAATTTATTTGCACATCAAACAATCAATTCAGAAGCTATAAAAATTATCAAGGACACTTCAATGTGTCTACAAAAGGTCCCATAAAAATTTCAGAGGAAAAGAGTTCTCTAACTATGTTAAAAAAATTTAGACAATTTCAATGCTCAGGACCCCTTAACCTTAGCCCAAAACCCGAAATGTATAATTTTTAACCCTAGCAAATGATTGAATCAATTCAAAATAAAAATCACAGTTACACTTCAAGATGTTATCAACATTCTGTAAAAATTTCAAAGGAAAAATCAATCATTTGCTATGTTAAAAAAATTAGACAAATTTACAGCTTCAGTTTCAATATTTTAGGTAGCACATAGTTCACTTCGGTTTCTGATTTTTTTAAGGCAGTAAAACTTAAAATCAAGACCTAAGAAAATTCATATAGTTAGTTTAAGATGGTAACTCCAATATATAATTTTTATAACTCATGAAAATACCCACAAGTATACCAGAAAATTCGAGTTCAATAGCTACCTGTGTAAAAACCAAAAATCCAGCAGCAAAGACCAAAATTCCTTTTGACAAAAATAATTTTTAACTTCATCCAAACACTCCACCAAAATTCATGCATCAATATCAATATAATATCAATCACTATATCCAGAAATTTTGGACCTAGCTTAGCCAAAACAGATTAGAATAAATTTGAGAAAAAAAAGTAAAGAAACCCTTACTTTGAAAGCTCTTGAGCTCTATACTCCAAAGGATGCCCCCCTTGATTAATCCTCACTCTAAGGACTCCCAATCACACACCAAACCTCCTCTAGGCAGTAAGGAAGTCAGGGATCAAAGTGATAATTGATGGAGGTTTGAGATTTTAATCGGTTAGATGTGTAGGTATTGATGAGTGGAATAACTTTGGTGAAGGAAGTTTGTAATTTTTGTAATTTTGGGCAAGTGTTTTGATGATTTGAAGTTAAAACTTGAGCTTATGAAGAAGACAAAAATGGTGGCTGTTTTGTTCTTGTCTTGGCTGAAATTTTCATGAAACGAAATGATAAGATGTTGATCTTATGAGTTTATGACAAAATGCATAGTAATTTCAAGTACAAAATGTTTTCTCTTAAAGATAAATGTGGTAATTTTTGTAAGCATCCTATTGGTCCTAATAAAGTGGCAATGGTGTGGCTTCTTCTAAGCCACACACTTGTCTAGTTGGGTGGCAACTTGCATTGCAAGTTTCATTTGGTGTAAGAAATTGCACATCGATATTTTATCAACGGGTAAAATACCATCCAGTAACCCATATCACCCGAAATTTAACTCTAGGTATAAATTCTCATTCCTTACCATTTCTAACCTTAACCATCTCTTTTCTAGTCTTGGGCACTTCCTGTTAGGATTTGGGTTGGTTGTCCTGGCGGGTCCATTGGGCTCGCAATGTTACTATTCATCAACCAGAAATTTTTTTTTTTGTATAGTTATGGGCCATTTTCATCATTGCTAAACTGTTAATTTTTAAAATTATGACTAATAATGCTCAAATTAGTTTTTAACTAATTTTTAGGGTATTACATATGGAATAATTAAAATAGAAAATAAATTGATTTTATTTGTGTGTAAGTTTTAAAATCAATTTATTTATATCCAAATCCTATAAAATATCAAAGTATTTCAAAGTCAAAAGACTATAATGAGTTTGGTTGAACCAAAAATATATAGAATGGGTTTCATGATCTAGATTTGTAAATTTAAAATGAAGTGAAGTGATACATATTGAAATAAAATTAGAGTAAATCCCATTTTGGTATTCCATGAAACTAGAATATAATGGGTTTGGTTGATACATATATAATGAGTTTGATGCTTTGGATTGGTAAATTTAAAATGAAGTGAAGTGATACATAATGAAATAAAATTAGAGTAAATCCTAGTTTGGTATTCCATGAAAATAAAGTCAGATAATTTAGTCCTTTAAGAAGAGAATTACCTTTTTTGGCCCTGATAATTAAAATATAACAGATTGATCTCTTATAATTTATAAATATAGGTCAAATTGATCCATAATAAAAATATAAATAACATAAAATAATTCTATTGAAATATTAAAAATGTATTAATTTGTCCTATGTTTTCAATAATGAAGAATTAGGAAGGGTATTTCTTTTCTTCAGTGGAAGCCCCTGGTTCATAATAGCTCGATGGCTAAAGAGTACCACTATCAATTGAATTTTTGTAGTAAATAGTTGTTAACCTTATTTTCTTTAATGATTCACAGCACTGTAACAATTAACAAAGTATGAAAATGTAATTACTCTTGAAAAGGAAAAGCAAAAAACCCACATTAACAATTTAAAATTCAATCGGTATTAAATTATTCAAAAATTAGGTTTTGAAACAGTATTATATTCTGTAATATCCCTTGGATATATCCATAGGGCGATATTCGTGAAGGGAAATGTGCTAATCCGACGAAGCATCCACACAATTCCAACATAAATCACAAGAAAGTTCACACAATGATTCTAACAAAATTTACAAGTGGTGGGACCACTCCAACAATGTTACTTTATTGATTGGTAACCACTGCACGTAAACATCGACATTTGTGCCCGTGATCAAACCACCCCCTCACTTTCCTTAATCGTCGGTTGACGTACCCTGTCGGTCCCATTTGGATTACGTTACACTAATTATAAACAATGAAACAGTAGTAAATAGTGACATTTAAAACAAAACAATTAACCGTAAAATACAACAATTGAAATTTGCCTTAGAAGATACAGACAAAAGATTAGATAAAGTAAAGCTTATGAAAAAACAGATTAGATAACGCAAAATATCTTGAGAACATGACACGTGCTGGTGGGTCGGGTGAGGGAACTTTGGTATCCTCGGTCAATAATAGTTAAGTAACAGTGTGAAAACATGAAAACCGGTACAAAACCAAAAAGAAAGGAACCTGATAGGGGTTCGTGTCGGCTGTCAGGCTCTTGTCGGCTGTCGAGTACTTAGATATTAAATACTATTCACTTCGTTTCATATTAACAGTCATTCTTATAAAATTATATAATTTTAATATATTAAAATATTAATTAATAATTAATATTTTAATATATTAAAATTATATAATTTTTAAAGTGACTATTAATATAAAATAAAAGAAGTAGTAAATAAATATCTTTTTTGGAGTATAAATGAATGAATATTTTTTTGTTATGAAATATATAAAAAGGATTTCATAAGTAGAGATAATATTCATGTTTGTGAATTCTATATTTTAAAGTAATCATTTATTATTTTCAACTGGGGATATTTTTGGTTCATCTGAAAAAATAATTAACAAATTTTTTTCAAATTATTTTTGCCTAAACTTATTCCAATTTAACATTAACTTCGAAAAAAAATTAAGTTGATTTTAATTAATTCTATCGAATATCTCTATCTATTATTTCATTTTTCTTAACAATTTTAAAAAATTAAATTAAATTTTTAGTCTTTAAAATATATTTTCACTCATAACCGATAGGTTTTTAAAATATTTATCTTCTCTGAAGTTGAAACTCTTCATTCTTTTTTCCTTTTTGATAATAATGGAATTCACTTATCATTACACACAACTTTTGTTAGTAATTACTCCATCTATTTTAATATATTTGTCAATTTGGGTTTTTCAATATTTAATTTATCATCTATTTTTAATATCAATATGTTGTTAATATTTTTTTAAGTAACTCTCTTACTTCAATTATAGTTATTAATGACTAAATGAAACAGAAAGAGATTATTAATGAGACTAGTGGAATTTTTTTAAGACATGGGTAATTTCATTAAATTAATTTATTTTGTAGAGTTACTAAGATCATCTATTGTTATTTTTAATATTGAAAGCAGAGGGAGAAATTTTAAATTTAACATTTAATGCTATTTAATATAATTTAATTATGATGCATTAATAGTATAAGAAAATTTTATATAATCATTTAATCTTATATTATTATATTAATAAATATAATTGATTTTTATACCTAGATGATCATACAAATAAAAGATTTAACTGAATGATTAGAGAATCATAGTTAAATTAATTATTAATAAATTCTATTATTATGGCTGATATATTAATATATAATTGAATGAACGTGTAAAAAAATTTTATATTATATTACATTGAAATTAAATCATTCTCTTTAGCATAGATATTTTTATTATCATATATTATATTATATAGATCATACATAATATAGGTATAGATAGATATAAATATAGAATGTGTGAAAGAAATCCCCTGTACTATATTAAGTTACTCGTCAAATCTCAAATCAATTGAAACGTAACAAATTTCAATGCAAAGAAGCAAACGATATTACTATTTTAACACCTAATTTTTCAAACAAAATATTCAATTCATAAATAATATAAATCATCATTCTTTTTCTTTTAATTTATTTTGTCTATTCATTCATCATTATATGAGATTCATATAGGTGTTATAGGTTATATGATGTCAAAATAGAAATATTTTGTATGAGAAAAACAGACCAATCATGGGCGAGTGCACACCAATCTCTATGAAGTATGAACCCAAACCCTATTTAAGGTTTCAGACCTACACACACCACATTCTTTACGATCCCCACTCTCTCTCTCTCTCTATCGTTCGCTTTCTCTTTCTCTTTCTAGCTCCTCTTCTTTCTCCAACGAAAAAATTTGTTGCTCCGTGAACCCACTGAAAGCCTTCTCACAAACCTCCGCTAATTCTCCTCAATCCCATTCTTGCACACAATCCTTTTTCAGTTCTACCCGCTCAAATTTCCAGCTGCGATTCCAAGGATCAGCGTTTTGGAAAAAGTTAAAAAAAGCCGGTGAATCGCAAAACCGAGCTTCTGGTTCTACCGAAGTGTGGTTCCATTTTTCATTTTGCGGTTGGAGAAAGCGCGTTTAGGGTTTTCGGTTTTTTTATTTTCGGATGCGATTGCGGTTGTGGCGATGGCGGGGGATGACGTGGACTTTTCGGAACTGTTCCGTGGAGATTATGATGACGATAACATGTATTATATAGATTTTGATACGGTTATGGAGGTGCTCAGTGAGGATTCCAACCCTGTGGAGGTAGGGTTTTCTCTCTGTTCGAATTTGACTCCAATTTCGGAATGCTGTGATTTGTGAGTGAGGTTACTGCGTGGTACTGGAATTGAACCGTGCCAAGTGAATTTCCCTGTAAATATTTTATTTCTTTTAATTTTATTTTATTTTTTTATATTTTCGCTTGAATGCTTTTGGTTATGGAGAAATTGGAACTTCTGTGACCTTTGAAACTGATTGTAGAATGTGGCAGTGGCAACATTTTTTTTTTATTTACCGTCTCAGTTTATGGAAGATGAACTTCTATTACAGTCTCCCAACTTCACTCCTTTATTGTGTGGAATTTCGTGCCGAGTAAAACCTATATAAATCCTGATTGAACCAGTTTTGGTGTTTTTTTTACACGTACTAAGTTAGTTTCCTTAGATAACCAACAAGGAAGGAACGAAAAAACTGTTGTTACATTTGCAATCGTGCTTATTCTTCTTGTTCATTCAAATTAAGGAATTCTTCAATAGTTTACTGACAGTGCAAATTTATAGCTTGATTCAACTAGTGGGATCAGACAGGTTGTGACCCCTAGGTTGTGGTTCGATTTTTGTTGAATGGTCGGTCGTCTGTGCTAAGGCTTGTGGCATGTCCGGCCTTGGAGTGAGAGCACCTCTCCTGGCCTCTTCCTAAATTGTTTGTCACAGAAAAAGAAATCAGGAATGTTGATTTAAGCTATTATTGAAATTCATAGTTTCTTTGTTTACTCTTCTATGTAAGCTCTACTCTCACTGGAGGTCAGTTATGTTTCTGTCTAGTGTGAGCTAGTTTCACTATTTTTTACTGTAAGTGTCAAGGTTCTGATTCCACTTTTTTAAAATTGAAGGCTTAATTCCACCCCAAAAACTAGCTTAAGGAAGAGGGTTCCCTAAGATATGCTCAGGATTGGATATCTTGAGCGTGAAATTTGCTGGATTGGACATCTCCAAATGGCCCAACATCGATATGGTCTTTGAAACTATTTTAAAATTGAGGGCCTTACTCCATCCAAAGCTAGCCAAGGGAGGGAGGTTATGCCAAGCTACTGTAAAGGGCATATCCGCCATATGCCTAGCTGATGTTAGAGTTAACACACGTTCCCCATCCGTAGAATAGTATTCTATAGTTAATAAATTTAAAAAACCTATGTAATTTTCGTTTCAGTTGGAAATGAGTCATAATATCGTAGAATTGGGGTCATGTATAAGTTACTCATATGGCTCAAAATCTTGGGCATTGGTTTGTATGTCTTCATTTTGTGCCATTAGGATAAGAAAAGTTTTTGTTGTTTTTCTGCCACTTTCATTTTTTAATATTTTTAAAACATCGAAGGATATTTACTATTATAACAATTTTTTTGGTGCTTGCTTTTATAACTGATTTGGCTTGTTGTCTCGCAATTTTTTCCTTTTATTTTGCTTTTAATATTGGTGGGTGGGAGTGTGTATGTGTTTCAATTCTAATACAGAAATGGGCCTAGTGTTTTGCTTGGAGTTTGTGAAGTCATAGCTTTCGCCCCATTTTGTCATTTGTACAAAATATAATAGGGCCTATTTTGTCTTAATAAATATTCTGTATAAAGGATTGTCTTAGTTTGAATCTGATCATTTTTTAGCTCTTCAGCTTTCCGTGTGGTTTTGCTCGGTTATATTCCTTTTTCAGTGCCCAGACTTCACATGCTTGATATTAACTTGATACTAATTCTCTGGATGTTGTAGCAGAGTACTCCTGAGGATTGTTCATTAAAAAATGTTTCACCTGGTGAATCTGGCATCCATGGTACTTTTCAACTTCAAAATGGTAACTTCTGCAATGTTTCCCTATAAGTGCATCTTGTACTTGTTGGTTCCAATTGGTCTGTCAGTTGTGAGAAATAGACATATTCTTGAGCTAACCCTGAATCATGGATGTGACGTGTAATCACTAATATCTTACATTGGAATATTTCCTTTGCCTATTCTTTAGTGTCTCAAGTGTTAGAAGAGGACCCACTTGTTGCTAGGTTGGAAGTAGATTCAGTCACGGACTGTTCTCCATTCTGCTCAGATGTGTCAGATTCTGGGGCCAAAGATCCAGTTTGCTATGCAGCAAATTCTATGCTTGAATGTGAACATGAAAATCAGAGACGGCCATCTCAGGCTTGCTTCTCCCCGTATGGTTTCCCTGGTAGTTATAGGGAATCATCCTCTCAGGGTGAAAGCAATGAGATTTGCTGCACAGAAAGGACAGGAGTTTCTAAACGTGAGATGGCTGCTTATGGTGTGGAAACAAGTTTCCCGGAGGCACATTCAAACAATGTGTCAGTTTGGGGAGACAATTCGAATCTGAGTATGTGGAAGGGTGAAAATGAGAGCCAATTCAGGCAAGCGGGAGGGATGTTGAATCTGAACGTATGTAAAATGTTCACTGGTTTCTCATTGGACTAAGCAATTGACAGTTGTGTTGTACAAGCAAAACTTTACTTTAGATCATTGACTCATTGTGCATCTGAAACTTGCAATGATATGATTCTCTTTTCTACTTGCAGATTCTTCATACAGTTCTATCATTGAGAATGGCGATGTAAGTTTAGGAGATTTTGTTGAAGACACCGTTGGAGGAGTTTCTGGGCAACAGGAAAGTGACTCGTGTACATCTTTTCAAATATCGGATATGGATGCTGGTAGATCTTTGCATGCTGCGACTTCAACTGATTCTACTCTTCATCAAGGTTCTCATGTTCATGGTGATTTTAGTGACTACTATCTGTCTTCAAATTGTTACCAGGGAACAGATGATATAGCCTTTGTCGATGACCCATCTCTTGTGTTTTTGCCTAATGGTATTTGTTCTCAATTATGGACAAATGAAGAAATGACGAGTAACCTGAAGGCTGAAAATGTGGAGTTCTGTACTGATATGGCACCTGTGAGTAGTGGCATGCACTCAGTCGGTACTGGGGAATATCGATTCCAGATAGTCAATTTATGCTTGCAGATAGTAGCTATCCATCATTTTTTTCTGATAATGTTACTTTTGAAGACAAGGCATCAGTGCCTTTTTCAACTTGTGCTTCATACATGCCACATCAAGACCAATCATTTTGTGTGAAAGATGAAAGAGATGAACTGATGACACCTTACCAAAATAATTTTCACAATAATTTTGCTGGGTTCAATATAGGCCAAGAGGCGAAACAATTATCTGGTGTTTTTCCTTCTATGGAATGTCAGAGTTATGGGTGTTTTATGTCTGAGAATAATAATAGAGTAACAACATCTGGCATAGCCAATCATTATCGAGATATCATTGATGGAACTGCCACTAAACTTCAAGGAAATGTGGGCAATTTGAATTTAAAAGCCTCAGACAAATCTTTCCCCTATGTTCAGGCATCCATTGTTCGTGAGAAGCAGTTTGGTTGTGTTAAGAGAGAAGGTGGGGGCAAAATGATTCAACATAACCACATTGATTCTAATAGTTCAAAAGGAAGTGCTGTGAATTTCCAAGTTGAGGATGACTCTGATGTCTGCATTATTGAACACATCAGTCACCCTGCACCTACAAGTCAATCTGCAGACATTGGTAGTTCATTTCGTACATCTCAGTCTTCTAGATCTGTTGATTCCCAACCTTACATGGTTGGCAGCACAAGGCTGAGGGCATGTGATGAGCGAAATATATTGCGAGTTGCATTGCAGGTTGGTGCTTTTATTTGTGGAGTTTATCCTTGGTATCCCTTGACAATTTGTGGGAATTTTCTTCGCCCTTTGCTCATAACTCTTCTGCGGTTCATTGTAGGATCTATCTGAGCCAATTCAGAAGTTAGTCCACCAGATGGATTGTTGGCAGTTCCTCTTTTGAGACATCAGGTTACTTTTAATGTCCGACCTTTTGATTTCTTTGCTCTGACATCAACTTTAAAAATATTATTATGTGTATTTACATATTTAGTTCAGCAGCTTTCAAACTAAAACAATGTTGAATCTGGATACATATCTATTTAATTAGTTATCTTTTGGCACACTGTTTCATACTTTTTGTCCTGACTTCTGTTCGCTGGAGACATCCTTGTCTTTAAAGATGTGGAAGTTCAAAGGTTCCATTGGCCTAAGTTCATGGCTGTGTATTTTGATTCAATGCTTCAACAGTAAACATCTGACAGTAAAAAAAAATGCATTTTCCATATTTCAGAAACTTCTGGCCTTTTCCCCTTTGGGGTTAAACATAGTTGTTGAGGAAAGAAAAGCAACAAATAAATACTTTGTTTTGAAATTATACTTGGTTGGATGATTGGGTAGGAGCTTCAGTGCACTGATTTGATTTGTCTAATTCCAATCCTGACCTGGTCAACCACTTTTTCCTGAGTTGTTCTGATAATGTGCTTTCTCTGTATATTTGGGTCATCCAACATTCTGACTAATTGTAGTTGTCGTGGTCAGAGAATTGCTTTATCATGGATGGTTCAGAAGGAAACATCAAGTTTAAATTGCTCAGGTGGAATTCTTGCAGATGATCAGGTCAGTTCCCTACTGTTATAATGTGGGATGATAACTGATTGACAAGTACATGATTTGATGATTACCTCATGTCTAAGGTGACTTAAAAACGTTTCTCTTGCAGGGACTTGGAAAAACAGTGTCAACTATTGCTTTAATATTAAAGGAAAGAGCTCCAACAATTTCTGCATGCCCCAGTGCCCAAAAAGGTGAATTAGAAGCTTTGAATCTGGATGTGGAGGATGACAAGTTTCCTCAGAATGGTCTGGTGAAGAAAGAATCTGAAACATGTGGAGATATGTCAATTGGAAATCCAATTGAGAGCAAGAGTTTGATGATGCAAGCAAAGGGAAGGCCATCTGCAGGAACCCTTATTGTTTGCCCCACTAGTGTCCTGCGTCAGTGGGCTGAGGAGTTGCATAATAAGGTAACCAGCCAAGCAAACCTCTCTGTGCTAGTGTACCACGGAAGCAATCGAACCAAGGATCCTCATGAGGTGGCCAACTATGATGTTGTTCTCACAACTTATTCCATTGTCAGTGCGGAGGTACCTGGGCAGCCTCTAGTTGACAAAGATGATGAAGAAAAGGGAACTTTTGAAGATCCTGATGTACCAAGTAGGAAGAGGAAAGGCCTTTCAAATTCTCGTAAAAGTGGCAAAAAGCGATTGGGCAACACAATGCCTGAGGCTATTGCCCGGCCTCTTGCAAAGGTGTCGTGGTTTAGGGTTGTCCTGGATGAGGCCCAGAGTATTAAGAATCACAAAACCCAGGTTGCAAGGGCCTGTTCGGGTCTTCGTGCAAAGCATAGATGGTGTTTGTCAGGGACCCCTATCCAGAATGCAATTGATGATCTCTACAGTTACTTTAGATTTCTAAGATATGACCCTTTTGACACCTATACATCATTCTGTTCTATGATTAAGATCCCGATTAGCAGAAGTCCAGCAGAAGGCTATAGTTTTATACGAGCTGTCCTAAAGAAAATAATGTTACGTGGACCAAAGGTAAGATTTGCATGCATGAATTTCACATCATCAAATTATTAGGCTATAATTATTAGTTATTTTAATAGTTTATCCCCCAGTCATAGAGTATAAGCCATTTGGTTTTCCAGTATGCTTATCACTTGAGTTTTGTATTGCATGCTCCATTACTTTGATAGAAATTTAGACAGATGATTGGATCCTAGAATTCCTTTTTACAAGTTTTTGTGCTTATCACTTCAGTTGCATTAGTTTGATATTTTCCTGTGATGTGGATCATTTTTTAGGCACACTCCTAGATGGGGAACCTATTATTTCGTTGCCACCAAAATTTGTAGAGCTGAAAAAAGTTGATTTTTCAAGGGAGGAACGTGATTTCTATTCCAGACTTGAGGCTGATTCACGTGTACAGTTTCAGGTATGGTCTTTATTAAGATGAATATTGTGTGACTTGGATAACTCTTTATTATATTTTTAATGAAGTTGTGCTCATTATTCTGTCCCAAATCAAGTGGGACATTAATAATAATATTGGTCATGATAGTATGTTTTCATTGTAAGCCATAAGCCCAATAGTGACATGTGGATGATGTCATGTCATGTCAGGAATATGCTGATGCTGGAACTGTGAAACAAAATTATGTAAACATTTTGTTGATGCTTCTGCGCCTTAGACAAGCTTGTGATCACCCCTGCTTGTTAAGCGTTACAATTCTAACTCTCTCTGGAGATCTTCGGTTGAGATGGCAAAGAAGCTTCCCCAGGACAAACAAGTGTCTCTTCTTAAGTGTTTAGAGGCTTCCTTGGCCCTCTGTGGAATTTGTAATGTATGTATATTCACCATCCTTTTATATTTGTAAATTGTAAACATGGATTCGTGTGACTGCATGTGTTTTGTGGATGGTTATTTGTTTGCTTGCACATCAATTGGTTAGTTGTTAATACATCTTATTTCTTAAGAGTGTTCTTGGAGAGGGTAGGGGTTAGAGTAGTTGAAGGAGTAAAGTCGATAGTGGAGTTCGAATGGAGGGAGTTGGAATGTTTTTTGTTTACTACCTTTTCCCAGCCAGGAAAGGTTGAGAGAATGAGGATTATTTTTTATCCCTATTGCTTAGATGAGATTAGCTGGCTACATTCTGTAAATGCTACATCATTCTCATTCACCATATTTATAGTATATTTTTCCTGAGTCCTCTGCTTTACCTTTCCTATTACTTGGTTTATGGGCAGGATCCTCCTGAAGATGCTGTTGTTTCAATCTGTGGTCACGTTTTCTGTAACCAGTGCATTTCTGAACATCTTACTGATGATGACAATCAGTGCGCTGCTGCAAATTGCAAAACTCGACTGAGCATGTCTTCTGTGTTTTCAAAAGCCACACTGAACAGTTGTCTTTCTAACCATGATCGTGATAATTCGCCTGGTTGCTCCGGTTCTGAAGTGGAGGAATTTGAGCCTTGGTCTCAGAGTCAGCCATATGATTCCTCTAAAATTAAGGCTGCGCTTGAGGTGTTGAAGTCACTGTGTAAGGTACAGTGCTATACATCAAATAATATTTCTTCACATAGCACTTTTGCAGAAAATAGTGACTGCCCTGGGATCTCCTCTGATGTTAACAATGGGGAATCCTTCAAGGATTTTCCTGAAAGTCAAAATTTGTCTGGGAATAGATGCTCTAATAGTGTAGGAGAGAAAGCAATAGTGTTTTCTCAGTGGACGAGGATGCTAGATTTGCTTGAAGTGTGTCTCAAGAATTCTTCAATTCAGTACAGAAGGCTTGATGGAACGATGTCTGTCAGCGCAAGAGATAAAGCTGTTAAAGATTTTAACACTTCCCCTGAGGTTTGTTAAGTTGCTGATCCCTTGATATCATGATTGAATTTCTAGATTTTGCATGCCTAATATTTGGAGTGAAATACAGTGCCATAATATTTGGAGTGAAATACAGTGAATGATACACCCACTGTGTTTAATATGTTGTCAAGCAGGTATCAGTTATGATTATGTCTTTGAAGGCTGCCAGTCTTGGTCTAAATATGGTGGCGGCCTGCCATGTTCTTATGCTAGATTTATGGTGGAATCCTACAACTGAAGATCAGGCAATAGATAGAGCACATCGAATTGGGCAGACCCGTCCTGTGACTGTTTTGCGTTTAACCGTGAGAGATACAGTTGAAGATCGTATTTTAGCTCTGCAGGTAAACTTTTTGCTGCATGTAGTTGCTTTCTATATTGTTGTCAAGGAGATATGATTTATATTGTTCTAGTTAGCACCTAAGGTGGTGAAATTCTGTTCAAAGTTATAGTACCTGATATTTGAAAATGTTGCTATGGATTGTTTATTGACTTAACATTATTTGTTGAGGAGAAAGTTGGTGATTTAAATAATTGTTCACTGAAGGATATTGGCATCCTTTTGAACATTCAATGGCATTGGCATCTATATGTAAATGCTTACATTGCAATCAGTTAAGACAACAGGACTGTTGCACTAAAATGCTTGAAATATTTTCTCTCTGTTTAGCTTTTCTAAACATTTTACTTACTAGGCTGTGTGAGCTGAATAATGTGTTTTTCATCCATAACAATGATTTTTAGATGGGGCCACTCTGTTTGTGCACATCTTGACTTATGTGACATGTTATCTAACATCTATTTTTTGTCAGATATTTTGTATCGACTAGCCTGTGAATACTTGTTTACTAGCTCAGGGTTTCTACTGAATTTCATTGCATGACATTTGGAAATTAGTGCTATCAGAAAGTGTAGATTGTAGTGGTTGCTTATGCAAGAAAATCTCTCATGTATTTGCTTGCAGCAAAAGAAGCGAAAGATGGTTGCATCTGCATTTGGGGAGGATGGAACTGGTGGTCGTCAAAGTCGCCTTACACTTGATGATTTAAAATACTTGTTCAGGATGTGAATAGATATACATACATACGGATACAATTTTAATTCTTTGGACTGGTGATTTTTTCCCTGGGGCGAGGGGTGGGGCTTGTACATGGTTGGTATCTTTCTGGTGGAAGCAGAAGAAGCAGAAATAGACACTTTCTGACAATGATTGAAAGTAGTTAGTTACAAGGCCTCTAATGAAGTTTGACATGAAGATTATGAGAAATATGTCTATAGTTAGACCGAGATATTTCATTCTTTGACCTGGAAATTTTGTTTTAATTTCTCGCATTTGTGTAGGGTGCAGAGAGCAGTAGCAAAGATAGCAACATAGAAAGATGTTATGGAATATTCTTCTCATTGTAAATGATATAGAGCCTTTGCTTTACTTTTATGCTCCTTTATTGCTCTATTTCGTTTCTATTACAATTTTTTTATTTATGGTATATTTGCTTAGGGGTAAAAATATGGTGTGAATTTTCATGGTTAAGTTTCATATATAATTTTACATATAAAATTCACCTATGAAAATTTTAACACCACTTTTATCCTCCGACCAAACACACCCTTAATGTGAAAAGTTAAAAGTTTGTTGTAGTTACTGTTACTGTCATATTTATTCAAATGCACTTTGAATGCACTATGAAGAGTTGTATATGTAAGTTTGATCCGCCACTAGTGAAAATTTTGTTTATACAATTATCCAATGATTTGCATTCATAAGTCATTTCATGCGTGAGGCTATCTACAGATGTCGAAAGTCAAATTTCTTTAATTATTTTATAGTACTTAATGGCATAATAGTGCAAGGAAACCTAAAATTGACTCTTGATCAAAATTAAATCTTTTGTACATGCTTGTTTGTGTAATACTCCATAGTTCAGAATACACTTTGGATGTGTATTGAAGAATAATCCATTCATTTTAAGATGACCCGATTTAAATTGAACGAAGAGTTCTCATGTAAGGAATTAGGAATGTAGATTTGGAACCTTATGGTACAGAAAAGTGGTGAGTTTATTGCTGCATTTTATCAATTGTTTATGTCGATTGGTTTTGATAACAGGTTACAGGAGTTCTAGATAACTGTCCAATAATGAGAACCATACGAGAAAACTATTAGGGTCCATTCAATTTCAGTTTTCATTTTTCATTTTTAGTTTTTTAATTTTAAGAAATATTGAAACTGAAAATGAAAACTAAAAATTGAAATTTATAATTTTCAGAATTTTCAATATTTTCTTTATAAAATTAAAAAAATTGAAAACTCAAACTGACTAGTAGGCCTAGGAGAATACCATGTTTTTGGAAATTGGGTTAGTTTTCAAATTGATGTCCATTCTCAAGTGCGATGTACTACAATGTTTTACTTTTATAGCAAGTAGAATGGAAGGAAAATTGTCTTTGTTTTTTTCGGGGTTCGGCGCCATGAATTTTTTGTCTTTTCAAATAATAATAATAAAAAAAACAGAAGTTAAAATGAGGTTAGTGTGTGAATGAGAGATTATTTTACCAAGAAACTGTTAATGGTTTTACGTTACTTTGTGTCTCAAGTTGAATGTTTTTATTTAGTCATTTTATTCTAGTCACATACATTATTACACTCTGAATACTACTTTTTTGGCTAATGAAAAGGGTGATTTACTATTAAAAAAATAATACAGAATTGAAACGGAATGCTAGGAATCAGATACGCAAATTGAAATCTTCAAAACTTATGTTTATGCATTTTAAGTCAAAAAAGTCTTTATTCTTGAGTAAATCTGATTATTTCTTGTCAAGTCGTCACTACCTTAGATATATAGTTATAACCTTATTTACCTATTCCATATTCTCCAGTGTCCAGGATGTTGAGTTCTGAATCCAGTAACCGAAACTCTGTGTTTGGTTTTAATTTAGTAGTGCTTACTTAGAACTCTATTGTATCCATGGTCCTGTCACAAGGATATTATCTTTACGATGCTAGAACTCTAAAACCACAAGTTTTGTTTTAGAATACTGAGAAATATCTGATTCAACCACAGAACATATCCTTTGCCCATATGGCCGAAACATGAACCACTCACCCAAAACGAAAAAGAACATGCCCCCCTTTTGTCCCAAACCCTAAACTAAACATCCCTGCACATGAATTGTTGGGAATAAAAAATGCCCTTAATATCTTTCAAGGATCATTCAATTTTTCGATAAAGAAACCAAGTATGTATGAACCATTCATTGTTATTGAGGGAATATCATCAAATGCATATATATATATATATATATATATATATATATATATATATATACATATAAACACAATTATGAATCAATGATTAATATAATTGATCAACTAGAACTAGTACACAGCCTGCAACTTCATTCCCGTTTCGTCTCAATCTATTTCTACTGTTCTTCCATTGCATCTAGCATTCAACCAAGCCAAAATATCATTCCTGACAGTGTCAACATTCTCATCAGTCTCCCCAAAGAGCAAAGAATGCATCATCCCATCATAGACCTTAATTGTCTTGTCTTCACTCTTAGCCTCCTCATACAACTCCCTGCTCACAGCAGGGTCAGTAACAACATCAGCACTCCCATGCAACACAATGAAAGGAAGGCTCACATCGCAAAGCCTCTTGCTCAACAAATCAGTGACCCTCAGGAGCTCCACCACAGTCCCCAACCTCGGCTTCCCCCTATACCTCATAGGGTTCATATCAGCAATGACCTTCTTGTGATCAACCTTCACAGACTTATACAGAAGATCAGGTGCTGGAACAATGGCCCAAGTTGGGAAGAACCTTGCAATGAAAGTGAGAATCTGAGGAATTGGCCATCTGGGTCTAACCTTATCAGAGATTCTGCACATGGGTGCCACCAAGATTGCACCTTGGAACCCTCTTGGGTCAGCAAAATGTATGAGAAGACAAATAGCACCCCCCATGGACTCACCATAGAGAAAACAAGGCAACCCACGAAGGCTTTGGTCTCGTTTGATGGAATTGAAGAAGGAGAGGCAATCCTGTACAACAAGGTCCACGCTGGGGACAAAGGCCTTGAGGCCCTGGGAACGGCCATGGCCCTGAAGGTCGAGGGCAAAGGAAGCAAAACCCATTTGGGCGAGGAAGATAGGGTGGCTTGGAAGGTCCACGAGATGTCGTTGCCGTAGCCGTGGACCATGAAGATGAGGCCACGTGGCGGGGCGGATAGAGGGTGCCACGATCTGGTGAAGAGAGTGAGGCCTCTGGGAGTGGTGAAGAGTGAGGTGGAGGCTTCGATGCCTTGCTGGGCGTAGTATTCTTGTTCCGGGGTGTAGCCCCAGTAGTGAGGGTAGGAGGATTTCAGAAGGGTTTGGTTCTCTTCTTCCATTGGAAGGGAGATATGGATTGGATGGATGAGAAATGGAATGGTAAAGATGATTTCTGTTTTATTTGGATGGCCACACGACACTTGGTAGATCCGAAGAGGAACAGCTTGGACTGTTTATTATTCAGGTTCAGGTCAGGTGTGTTGCTTCACTTGTTTGTGCTATTATGCGTTTCTTGCAGTTCTAGTTTTTCCGATAGGACTAGGGCTCCCTGGTTTCGATTTGGGACTATGGACCCGAGAGCTTGGGGCCTTTCCAATTAAGTAAGAAAGAAAGACAAATTCTTTTATGGGCATAAGAGTAACAATCATTTCTTTCTTAGACACTCGTTAAAAATAGCGTGGAATCTATCGATGATGAATGAATGTTTAATAATATATCTAAATATGATAAGTTTGATTTGTGTCTACTCAAGAATTTCTTAAAAAGAAAATCTCAATTTTTGGAGTGAATACTTATATTTGTCCTTCAAAAAATATAATATAGGACAAATTGATCACCAAGAAAATAAACACATTTTTTGTCTTTCACAATTTAAAATAGAGTGTTTAATGTTGATATATACATAGTGTAAAAAAAAGTATATATTATCTAGTCAAATTATCACATTTATTGATGTGATAATATATGATTTGATAATAGTTTATAATTTATTTTACATTATCAATACATGAAAATTAAACTCTTTAAAATATAGGACAAGTTATTCATTTTCAATATTTCAATGGACTTATTCATCTTATTTGTGTTATTATTAGAGACCAATTAAAATTATTTCACAAATCGTTAGAGAGCAATTTGTCCTAAAATTCTTTGAAAATATTGAAAATGAACTATTTTATCTTATATTTTTTAATTATGAGAGACCACAAAATATATTTTAAATTTGATGGCAGAATTATCAAACTTTTTCTTTGAGGACAAAATTGGGTTTATTAGACTTTTATTTCGCTTCTTGAACTTAAAAATTAGTTAGTTTAATTTTGATGAAATGATAGTTTAAGAAGTCTTTAGATTATTACCTAATTATTGATTTATTTTATAAGTATAATTATTATGTAATTAATATAAATTTTAAAATGTTTCATGTTATAGTGAAAAATAGCTAGTACATGGTATGGTAAAAGTATACAAGTTGAGGTTATAAAAAATTATTACAACAATTTAGGAATCAACTTCTATACATTATTTATATTATAATAGTCTAAAAATAATTTTTTATCAAAATTTGGTTGATGTTGTGGTGAAAAAAAATAATTTGTCTTATTGTTATAGCTTATTTGTCAAAAAAATAAAAAATCATTTATCATACAACTTGAATTTTTTTGAAAATATTTAGCAAAACTGAATTTTTTTTTGAAAAATCAACGTCTAGCTTTTTATTAAAAGCTAAAATGAGCAGCTTCTCAAATAAATTTAAAAACATGTTTTTGATTATAAAAGATTACTTTTTATATATCATCTAATAATATTTTAAAATTTTATTCAAGCACACTCTTGTGCGAAAAAATAAAAGAAATAGTCAGAAAAAGTAAAGAAATACACTCTTGTCTTATTGAGCTATTTTTTATTATTTTATTTATTATCTAATACAAATCTAGTAACTTGAAGGACTAACAAAGTAGTCTAGCTGAGTTATTGAGTTTGGCTTAACCAATTCAAGTGGTTAATCCGACTGACCAAATTGAATTGGTTCTTTCTTCTATTCTGTTACATTAATATTACATCTTACCACACGCAAGACAAAGATAAAGGAAAGAATCCAATTTAGAAAATGGTGGGACAAAGGTGAAAGCATAAGACCGAGGAGGTATCATACTTTTGGTCAGTTGCAAATACAATCCAAGGTAGAAGTGGCATTGATGCCGTCTCAAATTTATCTGAATTAAAATAAATTAACTGTCAAATAAGTTCAGATTATTTGGTTAAAGATACATATAGTTGTTTAATTATGCGTCTCTGGTTATATATATGTATGTATATTGTTTATAATGAGATTAATTATTTGATTTAATTAACAAAAATGCAACGACCTTTGTCGTTATTTTTTTTAGAATCACAATTATTTAATTTGATTTAATTTTTTCATGACAACCTACCTGAAATGATAGATAAGAGCCCCCCACCACCACCACAAAAAAACACACACACACACACACCCCAAATTTCCAATGATTCTTTTGTTTGTTATATATTTATATATAGCTCTTAGTTCACTTATAAATTATAATGGAATACATATGCACCATGGCATATTGCTTTCCCTTCTTTTGCACTTATTTGACCACTCAATTTTGTGTAAAATATTATATTTATTTTTTGTTCTTACAAAGCTAAAAAGGATATGATAATGTAAATAAAGATTTGCTCGCTGGTTAATCTCCTGCTCATGAATCGCCATAACTAGGATTTGATTTTTAGGTTTCTCCTATTCGTGATGATCTATAAGGACATCTATAAGTATTCAATGAGATTGAAGACGTGTATTGAACCTAGACAGAGCGAGTTTTCCCATAAACCTAAACTTTGGTCTATAAAAAATATGCCATAATAATTATAAATTGATCGATACGAAAATGTTAACTGATGTTAATTTTCATATTTTAACATCAATTAATAAGTAAAAGGATAAAATTTATCTAAGAGATGCTACTGATTACATCATTAAAATGACTAAAGATGATCTGCATAATAATCAAGGGACTGCTATCTAATCAAGAGAGACAAAAGCAAGTAATTAGAAGGCAGGAACTGACAGAAGACATACATATATTGGTTAGTAATAAAATTCTATGCCATGGCTTAATATTATTTGTAGTTATGTACATGATATGTAATTTGGACAGCAAGTGTGCTTTGTAAAACCTTCCATATAACTGGTAAAATAGTGTTACTAAGTAGGATATGTTAAAATGAGCTGGGCCCGTACGCTTAACAAAAAACCCAATTAAAAAAAATTGGAGTTTGAAGTTTTGGTACACCACATTATGTATGGAGTAAGTTAATAAAAGAAATTGAAGTATTACTCCGGCCCAATCTCAACAAACTTTCAAGCAACTCAAAACCCAAAAAAAATTTCAACTCAAAACCCTCTGACCCAAAAAAAGAGGAACTCGAAACCCAACTATTTTTGCATTTTTGACCCCTACCGTATATTTAGCCGATCCATATAAACGACAGTGTGTGTTCAGATGAAAAAAAGGAAACATCGTGAATTCTATTTAATAGTCGTCGTATAGGAAGATTGTGTATTAATTTTCGCTGTCCCCCCCCCCTCCTCTCTTCTGAAATGCTACTTTAGCTTAATTATTTGTTATATTCCCCTTTAGCAAGTAAGTGAAGTCACACATATGCTATTGCATTGTGTATGTGGGGAAGGGAGGAGATAGTAAATTAGGAAAAATTGCCTTACACTTGGGTTAATTTCTTCTTTTGTTTAAATTACCAATATCCAAAAAAAATTATTGGATTGCAAATAATTTGTCTTAGCCACTTGATCTGGGTTGCCTCCCTATGAGAGAGGCTTGGTTTGAGCCAAATTAAATTTGTTGAAGTTTAATGGATTCTTGGTATTAATGATTTAAACAAAATAGATGCAAGGATAATTTTACCAATTCTTTCTCTTTCACTTCCCACCCCACAAATACGTACAATAGCATCGTGCTACTTCACTTACCCTCTAGAGCTTTGTCTCTGGAATCTTTTATCCATTTCTTACCCATCAACCAAATTATACTTAAATATCTAAAAATTTTACTCCCTTATTATTATGTTTCTTTTTTCTACTTTCACCATCTTGTCAAACACATCTTTAGGGATAATTTATTTTGTTAGTTATATGAATGAACTTGTTGGGACATTTTAAAATATTGAAATTTTAAGAACCCTTTTATAAAAAATAAAAAGATGAAAATGAGGCGACAAAGAGTCTTATGAGTTAAATTAATAGAGCCAACGTATAACAACTGATATTGTTATCATATAAAAAAATTGTGGCACAGAAAAAAAACCACAATCCGACCAACAAATAAAACCACATTCAGCTTATTGTTTTGTATTATAGTGACCATTAATTTGTATTTTTAATTATGGGAACTGATAACAACTTTGGTTTACAAATGCTTACTTCAAAATTCTCCGAAGTTTAATTTGTAAAGAGTTACATATTAATTTTATAAAAATTTTATTAGTAAATTCATGAATTGTTGTACCTAAATGCTGGTGTACATACCTTTCTGACCACAGTCATTTTTTTTTTTCGGTTGGTTATTAAGCTTCATCAATAATTATATTATAAAGTCAAGATGTATAACATTATGATGGCGACTTTGATCCATGGTCTGAAAATCAGAAGGTAAAGAAGAACTGAGACCTATTTGACGAGTTAACCTAAAACCGCCTTATAGAACCCTCAAGAGCTTGGAACCAGGAACCACCAAACCCAAACCGGTTTAACAATTTTTTTTTTATAAAAAAGATGCAAAATGACATCATTTTGGGTTTTTTAAAAAAAGAAACCTAAAATCTCATTTTTCCTAATTCTTTTCCTTTTCTGATATGGAAAGTAGTAACTTGAGATATTTGATCCATATGGATAATATTTATTTTGATTAAGGGATGAATTATGTTATGTTCTATAGGTTTTGTTGATACCTAATTTAATTTTTAGTTATTTTATGACATATATTTTATTTTGTATTGTTATATATTTATATAAATATAGATTTTACTATATACCAATTATATTTTATTGAATTTTTCAGTTAAGCCTTGCCCTTGCATTAAATATCCTTAAATTTTAGAACCTTGCTTCAATCACAAGATTATCAATAAATTTCCGTTTATTTACCCTTTATAAGTCCACTTCGCAGGAAAGTAGTGGTGTTAAAGACGGTTAATGAAGGGAAAAAGGTGAAGGGTAAAATGGTCGACAGGAAAAAAAGAAAGAAATCATGAGATATGGTCAAAGAAAGAAAGAGTTACACAAGAAAGAAGGTATAGAATTGCGACATCATGCCATGCAATATACATAGGTCTCTAATTTAACTACCAAAAAAGGCCAAAGAATGTGGTGGAAAAATGGTTAAATTTATAGTTGTAGTCTAACTAATTAGGTTTATCCATTAAATATATATGTGGGTGATCATACAAGACAGTCAAAAAAGATAGTGCAATCCCAGATAGAGTTTTTTAATTAAATGGAGGGGCTATTGTATAAGACTGACTGAAGTGTTGGGTTCTGAACTAATTTTGTTTAATTTATTTGCAAAGAACAACAATATGAATAACTTAGATATGAAGTTAATTAATTTTAGCCAGTCAATATTGATGGCTATCTTGATCAAGCAGCTGCTCCTTTTTTTTTAAAAAAAAGCTGTTAGAAGTTTTAGGCCAGCGATCAGCAATTCAGCATATACAGATGATGGTAGTCACTATGGAGAATAACTACTTCCCAATTATTACATTTTCTTTCATTCTGTTTCTATGATTTTTGTACTCTCAGAGTCACTAGTCACACAAACGTGCATATGCATATTTATTGTTTTAGAGTTTAATAGATAAATAAATTTTTTGGACTGTACCATATGAACTCAAACAGAAACTTTTATTCTTTAGAGTTTCAACACAAGTGTTATGTTACTGCAAGAGTGGAATAAATATTATCGTTACTATTTTTTGTTGAATTTGGAATTGATATAAGGAAGTCTCAAGTGTTTTGCTCTGATTTGCAGCTTTTATTCTCAAGTGTAATCAATTACATGTACAAGATATGCACACAAGTAATAACTAATAAGAGTGATGGTGTGAAGTGTGAACTGAAAGTGAGGGTTATTGGATTTTCCACTATCTATAGCCAATGCTATACATGCAGATCCTCACACACACAGATTGTCCCACAATGTGCAAATCAGTCTTTTTCTTGTGTTTCAGATTGGTCTGACAACCACTCAAAAAGAGACAAATTAATATTACTTTCCAAATGTGGGATCCTAATAGTGCTTCAGTACCTGCTTGTGATGATGACAAAGCAGCTGTTGATTTTATATTTGCATATGGCACCATATGCTACATTGTCTGAGCAAGCCGCTGGATACTTTATCCATAGGATGAGTCATACCTTGATTTTGGGAAATCTTTCCTAATTAATGACCGACCCTTGCTTTTGAATATAACAAGACAGAAACTAAAACGTGTGTAGGTCTTACGGAATTGTTATCATATCTTATTTCCTAGCCGTTGGAAAAGGAGTATTGAAGTCTAATAGATATATTGTGGGGATCATAGGGTTAAAAAGGAGAAAGGCTTTAACATTTTGGTATAGTATATGCTGAAATAATCTTCGTACCTCCAAAAACAACAGAAAAGAAAAAACAATAAAGGATTTAGATCTATGTGATTGAGGGTTTCTTATTGCATAGTTCCTTTAGGTTTAGGTGTATGATTTATCCAACAAGTGATTAGCCAACTCAATTGACCAATGAATATAGGTTTCTGCTCCATTAATGTGGAATGCATGGCCAACCGAGAAGATGATTGGATCCATGAATTTCAAACAATAAATGTTATAGCCTCCTACACTTCCTCCTAAACTTCCTTCTAATTACTAAAATAAGATAAAAAGTTAGATATAATCAAGTCTTGGAATCTTAAAAAGTAATTAATTCTTTTTTCATTTAGTAATTAGGATGATATTAAGGTGGATTTATTAGAAGGATAAATCATTTCTCATTTCAAACAGAGTAATGTTTATTCATAACATTTATAGATATTCTACTAACACAATAGAATATAAATTTCACTTAATCTAGATCTCATATCTTCTTCAATATTAGATAAAAGTATATAATATAATATCTTATCAATATTACATGTATAAATAATATTTCTCAAAAGGGTGTGATGTGTGAGCAAGCATGGAATTAAATACTTGAGGCATGTAACAGGTCCAAAAGTGTGGTTGACTGACTGTTATGTCCTGTTCACACTTCTAAGTTCAATTTCTTTTCTTTGATTGAGCATGCATGTACAACTTTGCTGTTGGAGTTGTATATATAAATTGAAAAATTTAGGCCAAGTTCCAATATTGTAGTGGCTACTAATTAATTAACTAGCTTGAGTGTGGGATTAATTAGTTGTTTTGATTATAAAACAAAAAATTGAAATAAGGACTGATTTGACGTAATTTTACAGCTTTTCTAAAATGTATGGTGGCAAATATGTACTGTAAGTCCTAGTGGAAGAACAAAAGTTACTTGTAAGAAAGAGAGGGAGAAAAAATCAAGGTTTACAAGCTAGTGTGAATTACATGTCTTAGGCCTTAATATCACATAGAAATTAAGTTAGTGGTCTTTTGACTTATCTTAACATCATATTCTAAAAATGCTTGATCTTTACTAGAAATCTAGTTCTATACTACTGCTCATGTTAATCATAGATGGTTCCAACTTTTTTCAACCCCCATGCTTACCCCTCTTCTGCATATGGCCGTTAACTAGTGAGAGATTCAGATTGATTTGACTCCAACTTTATGTGTAAAATTGATCTCAATCCTATTTCTCGTTAGAAAGTGCACTGATCATTGCATAACTAGATTGAGTTGTTAAACAAAACAGTGAAACACTCATTAATTGTTAGTGTCTATTGTTGGCATATGAAGTACGTGTCTCCTTGTGGAACAGGTTAAATGGCCATACAGCAATTCCCCCACACAAGAGGTGGAAATTTTCTATACAATTATACTAGTGATGCTGCAGAGCATTTTTTTTCCAGAAATGAATATAGAAAATTTTTAAGTACTTTTAAAGTAAGATAAATTATTTATATTGTTTTATTTATTAATTGATAAATTAACTATTGTATTAAAAATATAAGAAAAATATAGTTAATAATAACCCATAAAATTTATATGTCAATTAAGAAATGGATTAGAGCAAATATTTTTCCTTGTTCTTGATGCACCTAAGTATTTTGTAATAAATATTAATAAATAAGGAAGAGCTATAATTAACAAGTCCATTGAGCCTAATACAGATTTGCTTCTTTCTGCAATATAATGATCAGGCTTCTGCAGAGTCCTGCTGCTTAGTGTTGTGCTGAATCGATCAAAATATAAAATAATATAAAAAAATGAATTTACTGTTGGAATAGGCGGATATCTATTGGCCAATAAATGCTAAGTTGAAGTTATGTATCACAACTGCTTTGTTGATTACCCTTTTCTGGTAGGTTTAATTGCTTAGTGTTTAATTTATATATGGCTAAAAGTCATAACCTGCCCACTTACATTGAGTAAATATGGAGGTAAGAATAAATACCCTCCACGTAAGTTTGTTCTAAATGTCTCAAATCAGATAAACTTACCAAACTAGCTTGCAGTCACTTCTGTTTTTTTTTTTTGGTTATTAATTAGTTTCTGACAATCAAATTGAATAAATACTACTTTAAATTCACGAAAGCAAACTTAGAAGGGAAAAGGAAAGAAATTAATTACAAAAAGAATATAATAAATAAAAGATGATATATATCCATCTTATTATTCAACTCAATGAAGTTGGAATCCAACTCATTCTTCAATAACCAAGTTGATATTATATCTCTCTCATTCCTCTCAGCACTTAGGGTTGGTTCTCCAAGTTCAAGAGTCATAACGCACAAGGTTCGCCACAAAAAAACCCCCTACCTTTCTACTTTGTCATGATGAGATTCTTGAAAGCGTAGGTTTTTGTTATATATTTTTAGAGGGAAACGACCATTTTGGAATATATACCATAATGCAATTTTTCCTGTATGATATGATATTTATCAAACATCAAGAATATCAATACAGTCACTGGTCAACATGTTGAAAGATAAAGTTATAGGATGCATGCGCTGTGATCTTGTATAGTGACATAGTCTTTTCGATATGACTTTGCCCAGAATAACAGAATAAAAACTTCACAATAGCCAACAGTACCTTTTGATTAAAATTAAGCATTCTTTTTGGCTGGTATATATGGATATAGTTGATGTTGTTCACTTTCCTACGATAGGAAGAATCGTTAAACCAATACATGCAAGGATTTTGAAGGTGGAAATCCAGTTCAAGCTTGATACAATCTCTTTCTATATGCAAGCTTAAAAAAAGAAACATAGAGACACAAGTACTCACGCAACTGGTTTAATTTGGAAT
This sequence comes from Dalbergia oliveri, assembly GCA_030441495.1. NCBI lineage: Eukaryota > Viridiplantae > Streptophyta > Magnoliopsida > Fabales > Fabaceae > Dalbergia > Dalbergia oliveri. The sequence continues at coordinate 38,203,842 of JAMLFY010000002.1, read as the reverse complement.
TTTCAATTTCATCTTAACAATTTAAGATTTGAATATGCTGTGTTAATTTTTTTTTTAAAGTTGACAATTCATTTTTTAGATTTATATAACGTATCTATCTTTTTCCATAATATTTAACCATGCTGCATTTTTTGAAGATTGAGCATGTATTTTCTTTTATGGCTTGCTTGTTAGTTTTTGAATAATTATGTATTCTTTCTCTATTTCATTTAAAATTTATCCTTACGTCATGATGAAATACTGAATATTTAACAGTACTCTTTGAAACTATAGAAGGCAGTGCACTGAGGACGTGGAAAAGATGAAAACAGCAACATTGACTACACTTTCAAATTAAATATATATTGGGAGTCTGTCATGTGAACACTTGCTTCATTCTACTGTGTGAATGAGTAAATAAACCAATATATATGGACCCATTCATTTCTTTATATACTTTATTTTTCTCCTCTATGACAGATTTCATTTAACAACAGAGAATAAAAAATGACACCGTCCAAAATATATACATATCAAGGGTAACATTTTTTTGGCACGAGGTTTTTTCATATTCAACTGTTTAAGAATTGTTGTCAGATAATTCTGCCTTGATAGAGTCAGTCAGGTAATAAAACTCTTCCAAAAAAATAAAAGACTTCAGAATTCAAACTTTTGATATTATGAGTTGGAGTTTAAATTTTGTGCACTAAATTTTATATAATCATCAATCAATGAAAATTTTAAAAAGTGTCAAAATCATCAAAATCCCCCACATTTTCGTATGTCGCAATCGTTTTACTATGATTTTTATGCAACCTTAACCTCCTATATTATTTTGTGGCGATTTTTAACCTCTTCAAACGTTCTATTTTATTTGCGGAGGTTTTGAAGCTCCTTAGCCTAATTTTACTTTTAACAAAAAGAAAAAAAAACAGTTATTGCGCAAGTTAAAAATTCCACTGAAATAAAAATGCCACAATATTGATTTCAAGAATTTTATAACCACGATAGTGTTGATTTTATAATTGCTATTATAATTTTTGGTGAGGTTAAAATTCACTACATATATATAATATTATTTTTTTTCTTAATTATTACAGGTATCAATCAATTAGTTAACAATTATATCATAATCAGAAACGTAAATGATCTCTTAAAACTAATAATATGTGATCTAAGTTCAGATAGGAACATCCACAGATAGGTCATAACCTCAAATTCTTAATAAAATCGACAAGGATATCACAATTTGAAATCATTAATAAAACTCAAATAGTAACTTAAACATCATAACTCCAGATCTACAATAACTTCTCTTGATCGGATAGTTGGAAAACATAACACAGCAGTAAACATTATATTAATAATTTGTATTAATGTCACTTGATGATCTTCAAACATCTATAGTAGGCTCACTTCCATCACCTAGCTAAAATAATGAAAAAAACATTGGAAAGAAATAATAATATAATAAATTAAATTCAAATGATGTGATTAAATAAAGTGCCAATAGAAAATAAAGCCAAATGTAAATTACTATCATTTAGCAAGCCAAATTAAAAGGTATTTATAGTATTAAAAGTCTATGATCACACCTTATCATATCAGGTCTTTTATATTATCATGTCTTGTTCTATTATACATGCCAAATGATATGTAATTATCAAGTAAAGTGCATAAATTAACAAATCCTAGCATAGATAAGAATAACACATCAAATACTCAAGTCGGATCCATGAAAGGTAAATCACAATATTTGAAAAACTAAACTTTCAACATAAAAGTGATTTGTACGTGTAATATCTCATGCCGCTTTATGGATTAACTTCCACAAATCAACACGAGTCTTTTCAACATACTTTGTCCCCACTCACACATTTCTTGGAAAACTTTCCAGAAGATCACTTATCCCAAAATTGCTCCAAGTCAAGCACACTTAACCATGGAATTCTTTAGTAATGGGCTCCGAAAAGAAGATGCATCTTGTTAGTATAGGTAGTACTAATCAATTCATATAGTCATCCTCAACTATATAGTCTCATACATGCACAGTCAGGATCCTCTCATTCTGGTGTGTAATCGTTCATTCATATACCTCTCCACTTAGAGGGCTTGCCAAGAGCCGCTTATTGTCTGTGCTTTCTTGTATCGGTGATCACTTCCTGCCTTGTCACGGGCATTACATACCCATCAGCTTCCACTTGGTTCGTCCCTGAACCACACTGTCCTGGGAGAGGTTCAAACTCTGATACCATTTGTAACGTCTCATACCGCTTTATGGATTGACGACTTCCCAGAAACCAATACGGTCTTTCAGCATGCTTTGTCCCCACCCACACACTTCTTGGAAAACTTTTTAGGAGGTCACCCATCACAAAATTGCTCCAAGTCAAGCATGTTTAACCATGGAGTTCTTTAGTGATGAGCTACCGAAGAAGATGCATCTTGTTAGTATAGGTAGTACTAATCAATTTATATAAGTCATTCTCAACTATATAGTCCTATACCTACACGGTCTTAGGATCACTCTCATTCTGGTGTGTAATCGGTTTATTCATGTACCCCTCCGCTAGAGGCTTTGTCAGGAGTCACTCTCCGTTTTTGGTGATTACTTTGCCTTGTCAGGCGTTACATATGTTGGTATGAATTCTTTGATATATATGCTTGTTGTCATGTATTGTTTGCAGCAAAAGAGAGAAGTTTAAAATTAAACTCTAATGTTTTTCCTTTCTTCAATGAGAGCATAAGAAATCATCCCGCAAGCACAAGCTAGTCATTAAAAAGATTGTTGGATTAAGTGTTTATCACTAAATTAAAAGTTACGGCTAGCAAGAGTGTAACTTTATTTCCTTAAAATTTCTCATACCATATGAAGTTTAAGGGACTGTACCTATTACATGCACCATGAATTTCAATATTAACCTGTCGAATCCTAAATATGGCGTTACCAAATAAAGCCAATAATGATTACCATGAACCAAAATCTAACAACCTATACCAAATACCATAGTCTCTCACACACAATCAAAATCAAAACATGAAAAAAAAAAGGGCTTTGCAAACCAAGATTATACTCCTGCACAACCAAAACCAAAGCACTGACACCCATAATGCAAACCCAAACCCAAACCACAGTCTAGAAAAATTAAAACATTTCTAAGTTGCATATCATTTTAGCCAGGACGGAGTCATTTCAATAGAAAGTATTAGGTCACTTTATTTAGCCTAATAGCCACACACCTATATTTCGTTGGAAAACTAGCAAATAATTAGCCCCATAAAAAGCATCCGATAAATATTAAGCACAAAAATAATTTGAACTAGGAAATAGTTAACTGCATTCAATAAGTAAACAGAATTTTAGTTGAACGGTAATTATAGTCACAGAAGTTGATTATATAATAATACTAGGAGAAAATGCCAAAAACAAGACCTCATTATAAAAGAGCACTTTATACGAAAGCAGAAGTATAGACTATAGAGCAATAAGATAACAAGTCCATGCAGCAATGTACAGATACAACAATTTTAACAGATAATAAAAAATCCAGAGAAAACTAATTATAAAATGTATTTAATTATTAATTGATCATGATGATGGATAAATAAATAGATATACAGACAAAATGCATGTGATAGTGCCAGCTTGAAACAATGCTCGTAAATATTTACTGACAAAGTTCAAATTCTGGATGGACAAAGATGGATGTGTTGTCAGATAGAAATACTATATATATATATATAATCCAATCAATGAAGAAATTTTCTCCAAGATACTTTTCGCCTTTTATTCTAAGTAAGTCCTATTTCACCCCTTTCTCTTTTAAGTCGTTTTATATTTTCCTTATAAAAGAAAAGGTTGATATATATTTATAAGAAAAGTATCGATTGGTTCTTTTTTTACTCTATTTTCTTTTGCTAAAACAGCAGGTGGCACTGTTAGTTTTAGTTCTAATATATTTGTACCAAAGAAAAAAGTGAAACCTATTAATGCCAAAATATTATCTATATGACATACTAACTATGCATCTATCGAATCTATTTGGATAAATTATAAGGACAATCAATCACATCATTTAATACATGTGTCATTATTTTCCTTCTAAACTTTATTTTCACATGCACTGGAATGTAATCTAAAGTTTCAACACGAATATTTATCAAGCAAAACTACAATTTTTCTCAGATTCGTACTATATTTATTGATGTGAATACATGATGTTCAAAGTTCAACCACCCATATTATCACAATTGGAGGTTCCACTCACTCTTGTTACATATGAATATGCTCCAGAAGCTGCCTAAAACCCATGACAAACGTCATCTAGCATCTTCAGCCAACCAGCAGCCAAAAAGGAGACCAGGGAGAGAGAGATAAAGATGTTGTGCCAGGTAAGGCCTTTCTCATCCTATATCTACCTTTTTCGAAAATTTCTACCCGTCATGAGGCATAGTGGAGGCAACTATTGCTATATTTCCCCCCTCACTCAGTATAAATAGGCATGTAGTTTCTCCTTGTCCTTCAACCAATTTCCAAGATCAAAAGTCGAGAAAAAATATCACACATTCTGTTTTGTTGTGATAGCTAGCTTTCTAGTTCCACAATATGGATAATGTTACATTAAAGCTGACAAGTTTATACACCTTCGCTATTATACTTTTTCTCTCTTTCAGGCCTTCTGTTTCCACCTCTAGACATAGGCCATATTGGAGGGAACTGAGTTCTGTGGGGATAATGATGGTGATGATCTTGTGACTAACTTGCCTGGCCAGCCTCCTGTAGATTTCCGGCACCATGCTGGTTATGTCACGGTCAATGAAACCAATGGAAGAGCACTCTTTTACTGGTTCTATGAGGCTATGACCAAACCAGAAGAGAAGCCATTGGTGCTGTGGCTTAATGGAGGTAAAATTAACCACAATATACTTATTATTAATCAATGCCTTTCTGTGCTGTGAGACATGATACTAAATAACAATATCCAGATTTTGGAGATAATTGTTAAAATAAAATTTGAGTGGATAGCTTGTAAACAGATTTGTGATCAAATATGTTATGGGGTCCTATTAACTATATAAATCACATCTTCTGTTGGTGTGAATGTTAGTGTGAATATGTTTGCTATTGTTCACTCAGGTGTTAGGAGCTAGCCCACATATTATCATACACGTCCAAACCATAATCTCCAATACTCACTTTTGAATGAACATTTCACTTGAGTCAGTTTTATGCTACGAAGCATAGATACATACAGTATTTGGATATCAATCTTATGTCAGATATATATTTATATCAGATTTTACATGACACATATTTATATATATTTAATCTAAAATTTACTTTTTTTTCTTATTATAATATACAAAACACAATATAAATAAGTTTATAAAAAGAAAATAATATATAACCTTTTAAATTTATAAGAAAATAAAATATAAGTAAAACTTATATAAATAATATTTTAAATAATATATTTTTTCTTTAATTTTTAATTATATGTCGTATTCGTATCATATAATTTTCAATTTTAATGTTTGATATGTGTTCTTAGCCCATATCCATGTTAATGTTTATGCTTCGTAGGTTTTGTGTCTGAAGAGAACCCTACGTCCTTAAGAGCAATTAAACTAAGTTCTATTAATCTTTTGGATTTTCTGCTGATGACAAGCCGTGTGTTTCTACTTTCTAGTCCAAGGCTTGGATAATACGGCCAAAAATAAAAGTGAGAGCGAGGGAGAGTGTTAGGTGGCAGCTAATCTGAGAGCGTTTGAAACACAGCTGATTTGATTTGCCAGCTGTTGCATCTTATATATTATCACACCATATGTATGTGTTCTCAGCTAAGGTGACAACATGATTACTTGTTCCAGGTCCTGGGTGCTCTTCTGTGGGATATGGAGCAACACAGGAGATTGGCCCATTTTTAGTTGACACTGATGGCCATGGTCTCAAATTGAATAACTTCTCATGGAACAAAGGTATAATAAGGGCCACACAATTTAATATTTTATGGCACATGTCCACCCCATAAACTAGTGCTCCATTATTTGTCCCCACAAATTAAAGGATTATCAATTGGTGCTAATTGAGCTCTTGATGCTGCAGAAGCCAACATGTTATTCCTCGAATCTCCTGTTGGAGTTGGCTTTTCCTACTCAAATACAACCAGTGACTATGAACAATTGGGAGATGACTTAACAGGTCATTAGTTTAAATATTGCTGTTGCATAATGAGTAGCACCCACAATGCCTTTTTCTCTAGTTTTGGCTTCATTTTCTGTTGTTTGAAGCTTATGCAAAAGCAAATCTCTGAGAAATTCGATTGTGATCCTCCTATTATTTGTGACAGCTAATGATGCTTACACTTTTCTGCACAATTGGTTCCTCAAGTTTCCATCATATAGAACAAGGACATTTTACATAGCAGGGGAGAGTTATGCAGGTACTGATGAAGTTGAAGGATCATTTTGCACAAGTCATTTTTAGTCAATTCAATCTCAGTGAATCATGAATAATTTGTATTTTCAGGAAAGTATGTACCGGAGCTGGCTGAACTCATCCATGATAGGAACAAGGACCCGTACCTTCATATTGATCTCAAGGGTATTTTGGTATGGTCCTACATAATTTTTAAAAATCAAACAAAGTGCTAAATAATAAAAACCATAGCATATAGAATCTTTCTTTACTAAGAATATATTTCCCTTGGAGTTCAGCATTTCTTCATATTATATTTCCACCGTAGCACTTGAAAATAGATCATTTCCCACATCATGTTCCATTACCAACAATATCTTAGTGTTACATAAATATATATAAAGGGCACAATTAATATGATGCTTTTTCTATATTTTTATGATTCTTTTGCAGCTGGGTAACCCTGAAACATCTGATCCTGAGGATTGGATAGGACTAGTTGATTATGCTTGGAGCCATGCTATTATATCTGATGAAACTCACAAAACAATCAAAACAAGTTGTGACTTTAACAGCAGTGATCCATGGCATAATGAAGATTGTAGTGATGCCGTAGATGAGGTACTCAAACAGTACCACGAAATTGATATCTACAGCCTCTACACCTCTACCTGCTTTGCCTCTACCGCGCGTAGTTCAAACGGTCAATCAATGCAAACTTCTATGAAGCGCTCATCTACAATGGTGCGTGAAAAAAATAGAAAACAGAAAACTGTACTGTGAAATTGAATAAAAAAAAAAGACATTTCTTTGTTGATGGTATTTGTGTATGTAACTGTTCTAACACTACTTTCTTGTGAATTTGGTTGAGTAGATGCCAAGGCTGATGGGTGGTTATGACCCATGTTTGGATGACTATGCTAAAGCTTTTTATAATAGACCAGATGTTCAGAAGGCCCTCCATGCCGGTGATGGTCACAATCTAAAGAACTGGAGTATTTGCAAGTAAAGAATTATTCTATGCCTTTTTCCACTTTTTTTGCCAATGTTGGAAGTGTACTTGTCCAAATCGACTTTGAATTTCTTATTATTTTTGTTTGTTTATGATATGAGAAAGAGGGAATCTTGTTATATTTTTCAATATGTTTGGATAATTTTAAAAGCAGAATCACTAGAAAAAATAAAAAAAATAATTTGTTTCAAAAGTTAGAATTTTCATCTTCTCAAAAAAAAAATTTTTTATAACATAAAATTTTTTTTTAATAATAAATAAAAATATTTTAATATTATATCTAAATATAAATTGATGGTACATTAAAAAAAAAAAAATTTTGTGAAAAGCAGGTCCAATCGAACTCAGAATTACTATATACTAATTTCTTTTTGTCAATTGCCTTAACAAAATAAACTTAACTGTGAATGCAGCTACGATATATTCAACGACTGGGCAGATTCAAAGCGATCTGTTATCCCAATTTACAGGAAGCTTATTTCAGCAGGACTTAGGATTTGGGTTTACAGGTAAAATACCAATGAATATCATCAACCTTCACATTCATGGACAATATTTGCTGCCAATTTTTTCTGAACGTTTTTCTTATTGTTCTTACTCTCAGCGGAGACACCGATGGGAGGGTACCAGTGCTGTCCACAAGGTACAGCTTAAGTTCTCTAGCTTTACCTGTCACTAAGCCATGGAGACCATGGTATCATGCAAATGAGGTACTAGCCCTTTTCTTTATTTAATTTTATAGCATACAAAGCTATATATTAATTACAAATTAAGTATATTCAAAGTTCAAACACAGGCTTCACTGAAGGTACCAATTAGTTTATTGATTGAAATATTCAGTTTAAGAACGATGTCAAATAATGGTTAATGAGTAGTCACATATTAATTTCATTAATTATTATTAAACTGAAGACATTTTTATTAGAAATTCCTTTTTTGGTACTTTTTCCTAAGTCTTTAATTAAGAGAAAATGGAGATGATATTCACTTGTTAATGATGTGTTCTCCTAAATTGGAACAGGTTAGCGGGTGGTTTGAAGAATATCAAGGGCTTACATTTGCAACATTTCGAGGAGCTGGCCATGCAGTTCCCTGTTTCAAACCAAGCAGCTCACTTGCCTTCTTCTCATCCTTTCTCCGAGGGAATCACCACCTTCTACAAAATAATCAAGAATCAACGCTCATATTGGGTGCTGCTCTTTGTGGCCCCATATCAAGATTTTGCTCTTACATAGCAATAGCTAATAGTCCATCTTGCCAAAATGCCAAGCAACCAAAAACATATATCTAATGAATAAGAAGAGTTTTCCTTACATTTTCATTGTGCTTATTTTCGGTCCCTTGATGCGGCATTTAATTCTATTGTCATGAAATATGAATATTGGCACTAACCTAATTCTGTCATCTTTTCTTTCTTTTCTTTTCTTTTTTTTTCATTTCTTATTTACAACGGAAAAGTCTCAATGCAACCTAAGTTTTTCTAAAGAAAAATATACTTGGACTTATAGTGTGTGGATATATTTGTTACTCACATTTATTTCATTTGTCACACTTCATCTAATCCTGAATAAGATGTTAATTAACAATATCTCACGCAAAATAAATATAAATAACAAAACTCTTTTCTAAAACGCCATTAGCTAATGCGTTAGTAAATAATAGAATGTTCTAGGACCATAAACATAAATGAAAATTTCTCTAAATTAGCACTACTCATACAAGAATAAAATGGCATGGCACATCTTTATCCAAAGTAGAGCAGTAGAAACAAGAAGAAAGTCTTCTGTCCCATTTTCTTATTCTACTTTCTATTTTCTCAATAAAATTTTGCGCTTATATCTTTTATTTAACTAATATTTTTTTAACTACTTATGATTTAGATATATGGACAAAAAAAAAAACTTGATTGGAGGAATGAAAAGTGAGGATGGAAGAATTGGATCTGATAGAAACAACCCATTTGAGAAGATGGTGTGGCACATCTCAATCACTAGATGAGATGTCATAACTAAACTATATACGCAGATCAGAATGAAGACGCGCAAAATCAGCCTAATTACACAGGACCAGCCCAGCTTCTAAAGCTCCCACACAGGCACAGCCATTGGCCCATTGCCCTACATGTATCACTTTACGAATGTGCATTTTTAACTTTACATCAATTTAGTTCTAATAAAACTTTTAATATCAATTTAGTCCTAATATTTAAAAATTTGATATCAATTTAATCGTAATAAAATTTATTACATCAATTTGGTCCTAAATTTTTAAATTTTGATATCAATTCAGTCATAATATTTTTCATTTGTCATCAATTTTATCATTCATTTAAAGTTTAAGTCCAACAAAATGACTAAAATTTATGTTAAATTGAAAATATTAAAATCATAGAAGTTCTTGACTCAAATATCCAAAAGTGAATGATCCCAGAAGTTTTTTTAATTTTTGTGGGTGTAGTCTCAGAAGTTTTATTTATGCACTTGAGGCACAGCGCAACTAAATGGTCACGTGTTTTTTTTTTTTTTGGGTCAAGACGTGTAATTTCTATTGGTTTTGGTCAAAATGAATTTTCTATCAAGAGTGTGCATTTGCAAGATCGGGTACCCAGTTGTGATATGATTTTGGGCCTGCATAGGCCCGGTCAATCGAGTTTATGGGTTAGACGGAATGTTCATGGGTTTTTCTTTGCGTCAATTCTTCACCATGGGCCAAAAGTCGGTCAGTTTGCCCTTATTTTCAACGAGCAGAGATGTAGTCTATATCATATAGATTATGGATACTTACTTTCGACCATAAAGAAAAACACTTACTGGGCTTGGACTTTTAGTATAGACATAGTCCATCCAAGCCTCTCAACTTGAAGTCGGGCTTTGAGATGGTCCAATAGTTTTAGAATCTTGAGGATGTTTTGTCATTTGACCCAAAAAAACGTATTTTGTCATTGTTGTATGTTGTATGTCCGTACCCAAACTTTCGGACAAATAATGTAATTATTGACAGAATCACAGTAAGTGTACATGGGGAATATACAAAGCCACAGAGATGTACAAAGAGAGAAAATTGACAGAATCAATGTGAGGTTGTTAGGTTTTTTTTTTCAATTATAAACTAGGAGGACAATGATAATTAGAGAGAGAGAGAGATGAGTTTTATTTTTTTTGGTCTGGGAGAGATGAGTTAAATGTAAGGTTTTTAGGGCTTTTTTTTTCAAATACAAACTAGACATACAAAAAAGATTACGTGTATGAATGCGAGCTTTTTCATTATTAAAAAACTCTGTATGACACAGTGAGACGAGGATAGTGATGAGTTAAAGCAAGTAAAGTGGTATCCTTGAATGATTTTGATCCGAGATCAGTACAGCTTCTAAAGAATTTCGTACGCACCTTTAAGTTAAGGCTCCGAGACAAGTCTATTTGAATTTATATTGGTAAAAAAAAAAAATTTGCTATTGAGTACTTCTAGGACACTTGTTAAGGAATCAAAAAAGGAAAGTTGAACATTAGAAAGATGAGATTTTATGTTTTCAAAGTATAATACTCATAAAAATGTTTTGAAACTTGTATATTTTAATATTCTCAAACAATGCTCCAAGGACCCTTGTTAGACACTTGTTAGCAAAACTAAAAAAAAAGAGATTTGTTGGACAAATGGAAACATTTTCTTATGTTAAAGAGGTTGTGGATATGCTAGTTTGGTTGTTATGATGACGTATGTCTCCGTTGATGACAATATTGAAGGGGTTAATGTATAAATATGCTTATGTTTTTTTTATAAAGTTTTCAATTTGCAAGAAAAAATAATAATAGAAAGAACAAGGTTTTGGATTTTTCAAAGATGCTTCATAAGCTTGAGAGGCGTAGAGAAATATGGATCTGATGGCTTGAGGGGCAAAGAAATGGGACATTCTTGGGGTGATGAGACAAGGAATCATGAATGAGAGTGAATGAAGTTCATGTTTTTACAACAAGCTCATGTTTGATTGTGTTGTGGTCTTTTCATTATTCCTTTGCCCTTCCTTATTATATAGAAAAACCTTTTTCATGTGAGGACAAACTCATTACTTGGGACCAAGATGAATGACACGGTCTTTTAGGCAATATGACGACAACCTATAAAGGGTGTTATTGTTGAGTCCTTATCATCTTTCCCCTGTTATGTTTATAAAAGGCTGAACTTATGAAATTGTCTTTTATAGCTTCCCCTACTAAAATTTTTTGTCTTCATCATGAAGTCCCCTCATGCTCTTAGTCCCCTTTGAAAGGGGGAGGAAGGGGGATCTTCCATTTCTAAGCCATAAGGCCTATAAATTCTTATTTTTGAAATGTAAAGAGGCTGGGCTTCTGATTATAACCTTAGCTCTAGCCCAGTCCCCTTTTCTCATGTTATTCCAGTGGGAGCTACCATCAGAAGACTTATATGACCATTTCAGCTAACAAGCTGAGAGCATCAAATTCTCTATGAGAATAACATGTTGCAGCAACATATGGTGGTGTGATGTCAAGTCAACTAATATCTCATTGATGTGGTGCTGTAGTACCGGGACTCCTTTTGTTAATATTGCATTTTTGGGGCTGTGAATTGCTTTCACCGAGTCAGCAAATTATGCAGGGGAATTGAAAAATCTTGAAAGTTCATTATTCAGGATACATGACTTACTATACTGGATATATTGAAATATTTAGTCCTTCTTTCATGTTCCATTTTGATCATTTTATAAGACGAGCCCACAAACATGTCACAGGCAATGTATTGGTATCGGATGCGCTTTCAAAAAAATTTCTGCTTGGTGAAATCTTAGGTGCCTGCTCTTTTGCTTGTTAATTGTGTTGGAAATTTCAGATTCAATGATTCATCCTTCCTTTGTTGGATGAGTTCTGATTATTTAATTGTAAAAAAGAAAACATAACATTTAGATAGCATAATTATACATGTTATTGGATTAAACCTAAAGTTATGATTTACTAAAATTTAACTAAATTGGAACCATAGAACATATTATCAAGTCTTTAGAGCTTTTTTTTTTTGAAAAAAAAAGTAGGCATCAATTAAAGTGGGTCAATGTCAGTAGAAGAGGTCACAAATTGATGATATTCACCGTCATCTTCTTGATGATAAAACAATTCCTAGATTAGTTGCTGAAGAAAAGGACTCTTTGAAAGCTATTTTGTTTTGGTTCTCAAAAGGGAAAGCATGGATTAATTAAGGTGTCCAATGCAATTAATGATGCCGTGTGTCAAGTATTATCCCGAAGAAGCTGATGGTAACATAAATCAACCCGCAAAGCTATTTCTGAATTCTGAGGCAAAATTTGTTGTCAGCATTGGTCTGCTTAACAGCTTAAGTCATGGATTATGCGCTAATCGTCTAGTCCTTATCATCACCGACTATTATTAATATTATAATCAATCTGTTTTGAAGAAAGCGAATCCCTCCCACTCTCTCCATGTACCCCTCACAAAGATGCAAAACTTTAGTAGAATGGTTAAATATTTTAAAAAAGAAAAATTTTTCATGAGAAAATGTGTTTGTTAATTTGCAGGGTTCACTACAAAGTTATAAACTTACTTTTTTGAAATTTTTTTTCTAAAAGTACTGGTTAGAAAAATCCTAATAATAATAATAATCTTTTATGTGTAATCAATTTAAAAATGTTAACCGGAGTAGTTGACTTATCTCATTAGCTTTTTACTTTGTTCACACATAATCATAATTTGTGTTCAATGCCTAATTAAGTTTTCTGTTTGTGTAATTTTAAAGCGCTAAATAAATTTAGAGATATGTTCTGATCCTAAATCTAAATACTACCATCCCTTCCAAAAAAAAAGTTATATCAATTTAAATATGAGTTTAATTTTGATGTATTATCATTGTAAAAAAGACTTATACTATCTTCTAATTAAATATCTGTATTTACATGACTTTTCAAATTTTATGTTGATATTATATGATTAATATCAATATAAAGATGAGTTTAATTTTAATATTTGTCAAAGTAAAAAAATTTTATATTATTATCCAATGAAATGTTTACATTTACTTGATCTTCCAAGTTTTACACTAATATTATATGATTGGATAATTATATTAAACTTTTTATATTATTGGTGTATTAAAATTATTTTTTTTCAAAGATTTCTTTCCATTTTCTTTTAAAGAAAAAGGAAAACAACCTGCTGAAACTACGGCAAATGGTTGCAATCAAAGAGGCTCCCATGGAATTTAGGAATTTTGATAGGTGTCTTGAGCTCTCAACCATATATCTCAAGTTCAAATATTAAGAATTTAGAAAATTCTGGCTAGAAGATATCAACCTCCTTCAAGAACCCAAACCAAATGGAGTCAGATTAATCAGATTTCTGATAATAGAATCCAAATACCTATAGTCCCATTAAAAAGAAAAAATGCCGCTCATCCCGTAATCCTTTTAACATACCAGAGATAATGAAATTTAATGCTTTTCATAAAAGATAAAACCCCAAAACCATTTAAAATCATGATATGCATGCTCCATCAACTGTCTTTTTTTCCCCTTATTTCATTTACTTAACACATCTTCTCTTCGATCATATTTTAACATTTTATTTTATATTTCAATAAATTTTTTTAATTAAACAAATATAACTTTTATTTTCCAAGCATGTTTATTAATTCTTATATGGATGAATGACCTACACTCTATCTTGTGTCTAATAATAATCCTTAAATCTATTCGAATTTTATCTAAAACAAAACCACAACTTTTTGGCTCTAGCAATCGTGATAATACCTACTGTTTTATGATTTGGATTCTCTAAAATGAATATCTCACTTTAGAGTTTAGGATTTAAAGAGTAAAGTGATGAGTTTTACTTTTAGATCTATAAAATGAAAATGACCCAACTTCTAATTTTATTGATCTAAAAGTAAAATCTCCTTATTTTATTATCTAAAATGATATCCTCACTTTCAAGAATCTTTATTCGTTGCTTTGAATTTAGATTTTCTAAATCATCATATCTATTTTAACAAAAGGACATTATTTGGCGTCCAATTTACCCTTATGTAATTATAATTTATGAAATTCTAACTTTTATATGGGAGATGATCAAGTAAAATGAGTGATTTTATACGAGAACGTGACCGTGGATGTGATGAATATGAATGTTGTTTTAAAATTTGACTCTGTTGTGTTTATCTTTCTATTTGCTGGCTTCCTGGATTTTTTTTTTTTTTTATCAAATATGACGATGGTGGTTTCTTCACAGCATTTTTCAAAAAGTTATACAGTACCATCACATTAACATAATTTCGTACCTTTTTAATAGCCAATAAGTTGGCGATACATTAATTAAAAAGATACCTAAATCTCGACGAAAGGGGAAAAATGACAACTAAGTTTGGTGCTTTCTTGGAAGCCAATGCCATGGCGATACATATTAGATCGACTAAAGCAGAAGCAATAATACTAGTTGAATAGTTGCCTTTTTATCCGATTATCTAATCTTTACATACAATCAAATCATATACATGATTATGGCACCGAATAATCTCACGTCATTTGATTGGGTAAAATATAAAGATGTGGACATGTGGTTTCGCACCGGCCCTCTCCCTATGTTTAGTGCTCAAAGCTTGTGACAAGTAGCTTTTGGGGCGTAATTTACTTCTTGTTTTGACTAATCTATTTATTTTCAGGCTATTCAAAATAAAAAATATTATAGTTCGATAATGATTTTGTTTTATTCAGTTCGATAATGATTCTAACAAACTGAAAATAACGAGATTTTTTCAGATGTGAAAATGATAAGGTTTCAACATATAATAATAGTGCATTTTTTATCGCATAGTTACTTTACGTAATATATACTTATTTGTTCATTTAAGATTAATACAAGAGATCCATCTTGATGCCCTATTAATATAAGAGAGTTGTACGATATCATTAAAAAATTTTAATGAATTTGACAACACATAATCATTGAATATTTGTGTCAAATTTTTTTATCATGATAATACATTAATAAAATCAAGAGTTTAATTTATATGTAATAATAAAATAAAACTATTTTACACTATCATCTAATTATGCATGTATTGTCAAAAGTGATTAACTTTGAGATCTATTATTTAGAAAATTGTAGAAATAAAATGATTTGATTAGATAATAATTTTAAAAAATTTTACATTGTCAAGTGCATATAAATAAAACTTATTTACATTTTATAATGAGAGTAATTAATGTAAGGATAAAGTAAAAAATATTTTTAATAATTTCTTAATGTTTAAAATGAACAAATAATCTAAAACATGAAAAGGTATTCTAAATGAATGAAAAAACAGGGAATATTGTATTGATTTCAAAACATAGCTGTATTGATATGGCAACTTCTTAAGCTTTGTATTAAATATAAAACTATTCATATATCTCAACTCAAGCTTAAGTTTTTAGAAGAAATGATTTTATAACATGATATCAAAGTTTTCATTTGATTGTAACTAAGAGTTGATTTAAATAATATTACTGGTTTTGAATTCAGCTATAATAACTAAATAAGCTCAAACAAAAGCAATATTCTTATGATATTTTCAAAGTTACAAAGTGAGAGAAGTGTTTTTATACAAAAGGTGAGATAAATAAATAAATTTTTATCGCATAATGATCAAAAAATGATAAAAATTAAAACATATATTTGTATGATTTCTTTAAATAATGATGCAACTTTTAAATTTACAGTGATCATATAACTGTCTTTTCTTTTAGCGTGAAAGTTATAACTTCGAGTCTTTATTATACTTCATCAAATTGACGATTGGGGAACTCGTGATTGTTTTATATGGCTTATTCTTTACAATCTCAGCAAATTATGTATGCAAATCAGAAAGAGTCATGCTTGAAGTGTGCAGTTCCAAGTTAACTCGACTAATTCTCATTATAACTTCTTTTTTGGAGATAAATTATAATATTTTCAACTTTTAAATTACTGAATTGATATAAAATTTCCTCTTTCAAAATTTTAAGTCAAGTTAGTTGACTCATTTTAAAGTTGAGAATTGAATCTACGACTAATTAAACGAGGCAGCCTTACCATCTCACTTCAACCCTCCGCTCTGAATATGGTACTAACTATTATAATATTTTTTTTTCTTTTCAAAATTTAGTTTTGAATTTCTGACATTGATGATTTAAGTATTTCCTAATCATGAGATAGCAGACGTCAAGCTTAATTGCGATATCCGGAAAAAGAATTCCCAGAAACTCCTAAGTTTTGCAAAAATAATGATTTCTTTGCTCTTTAAAGCAAGACTCATCATCGGATCCCCAGTTCCATTGTATTGGAATCTACATTGTCAAAATCCCAACAACTTTAACCTTTTTTGTACATAAGATTTGTCAATTACCTTCGTACTTTTATGGTCTCAAGCATCAACGTTTGGATTGATTATTATAAGATTCTTAGATAAAATCCCTTGCTTCTGCTTAAATCACCCGCTAGTGTGATAATCAGAGAAGAAGAACCAAAAAGCGAGTTAAGGAATGAAAATTTTGAACGAGATTACAGCCTAACTTTCTCGTCCGTGCGTTGTCATTTTTCCTATTACTTTTTCTCCAAGTCATGAATGCCGAAAGAGGAAGGTGGTTACGACCTTATCAGATTTATTTTTTTAAGGAGTGGTGGCAATCGTCATTGCCATTGTGTATCTCTCCTTGCAATAATTGAGACAAACTATTTCGAGTTGTATAAAGATCGATGCTCTATCAGAAATAAGTAAACAACAAATATATATAGTACTATAATAAATTTTCCATCGATAAAATAACACGTGGCCTTGATTGATGAAAATAAAAGAACGAATTGGATACACCGTGATCCCCCAATATATTTGAATCAAAATTAAGCCGATATAATAAATAAAAGAGAAATGTTATCTCATTACCTAAAAAATTAATATTTTTTTAATAAAAATATATTCAATCAAGGTCTTGGTTCCCCTTATGTTTCTTTTCTGCTCTCTGCACCCTGTCTTTCCCATTAACTTTTCTTCCTATATAAGCCAATTCAATCTAGGGTAAGCTTCAAAAGTCAAAATACAAGCCTTAAGCAAAGTTTTAAATTGCGAGTATCACGCAAATGCATCAGACTACAATTATAGTGTGACGCATTTTCATATAAATTAATTGCCATAACCATATCAAGGTCATAACAGGCTACATCAAAGCCACAATAGGCTATTTTTCAATTTGAAGACACACCAAAATTTCACATCCATCTGCGATGCTATGGCCGCATTTTTTTGCAATTACAACTGCATCCACACTGCAATCACCCGCTATTTAAAACAATGGCCTATAGTCATGATATCTTCTTCTTCTTCCTTGTGTGTGTGTGTCTATATATATATATATATATATATATAAGGTTATACAGCCGAAAGTGAATATTAAAATATACTAGGACAATGGATCAGCAGACCTATATATACGGCTGCTGCATTATAAGACGGTGTGTGTATAACTTAATTTAGCCAAATTAATTAAACCACACAGTGCTATTGTTACTAGCTAGTTCCAATTTATGCCTGGAAGTTGAAATTGTTGCCTCAGCACACCATCCCCAACAGACCCAAGAATCGCATTCGGGTGAAATGTTGCACTCTGAGGAATCTGGCTAAGCAGGGAAACGAAGGAATTGTTTTCCTCGTGAGCAGTGCTGCTAATTCCACTATTGAGATCACCATGGAATCGCTTGCTTGAATTAGAAGACGACCCTGGAGACCCTGTCCCAATATATATTCCAAAACCGCAGTGATGTTAGTGCACGTCTCATGGGGATCATGTAGTCACTTAGCAGTACTATTATTATTAATAATAGTTTGAAGAAGAGAAAAGGTGAGAATTTGTTACCATTTTGCATGCTCTGATGATCAGCTGTTGCTGCCAAGATCCCATCGAAGAAGTTGTCATCGTTTTCAAGTCCCATCGTCGGTCCATAACTCGTGCTTCTCGAAGATGGAGGCTTGGCCATTGACAAAGTTGGCATGGTTGGCACCATGGTCTCCATAGAAATTAGCTCCTTATTGTCATGATCCATCATCATCAGTGGTGGCCTTGGAAGGGTGGTGTTGTTGCTTTTCTTGTATATTCGGCACAAAACCCAATCATCAAGCTACAAAACCAAAAAACGACAAACAAAAAATAATTTAGTTTTCAAGAAAACATTTAAGAAAATGAAACACATATTGATCATGACATGCATATATAATCAAATACTATATAATATACCCTGAGGGAATTCTTCTTCTTGTTGGTATGCAGTGGATCGGCGGCCAGAGAAGGAGGCTTTGAGCCAGAATTGAAGGAATTATCGGCAAGCCTATACTCATGCATAATCCAATTGGTTTTGACCCCTTTTGGAGGCTTCCCACCGTAGAAAACAAGTGCTTTCTTCACTCCAACTTTCTGGTTCCCATCGGATGTTAGTATCGGCTTGTCTGTTCCAGTAGCTTTCCAATACCCAGAAGTAGCGGCCCTGTTTGGCCTCTCCCCGTTCGGGTACTTTCTATCCCTTGGACTAAAAAAGTACCACTCTTGATCACCAAACGCTGCCTTACCTTAAAAGAAAAAAAAAAAAAAAGAAATAGTATACCCCAAGAAACAGGTCAATTCCCACGTACCAAGGTTACTTTTGATTTCAGAAAACAACTTTCAAATTATCATTTCATTTGAATCTAAAAACTAAATTTTATAGTTTTAACTAAAATTAGAAAATAATGATTGAAAATTATTTTCTAAAACTAAATGCAATTTAGAGAAATGGAAGAATTGCCATGTGGGTTTGACGAAAGGGACGAAAAGATGAAATGGGGTACGATAAAGTTGCGTACTTGGGAGCTCCCAGGGGTCGAACTTGTAGAGATCAACCTCTGCCATGATGGCCACAGGAAGGGGTGCAGATGCGGCTTTTCTCTTGAGGTAGTGAACGACCAGTTCCTCGTCTGTGGGGTGGAACCGAAACCCTGGTGGGAGCTGAGGGTGCTGAGACCCTGCAGATGATGAATCTGTGCTGTCCATGATAGGATGATATGATCGCTGATAACACGGGACTCTATATTCCCTCTTTGTTCAATCTTCTCTCTTTTTATTTCTCATGCATATATACTGTACTATAGTACATACAAACTTTTTCTGAGCCTTTTCATTTCTTCTGCCTTTTCCTTTTATTGTGCCTTTCTTTGCTCCTTTTTCTTCTTCTTTTTTCGTGAAATTTGGAAAAGTAGCGGCGAGAAGAATGAAAGATTGGATTAGTGAAGGTTTTCAAAGAAAATAATAGCTAAATGGATATTGATGAGTGACAAAGGTTGGGTTGGGATGGAATTTAACCGGAGCAGTGGGTGGAAAAATTCTTAGGTATTTTTAGAGCAAATTAAAATATATATTTTAATCCATTTAATGATTAATAAATTAACTATTATATTAAAAATATAGAGAATATAAAGATAATAATGACCATAAAATTTATATATTAATTAATAAATAAATTAAAATAAATATTATTTCGTATTTTTTATATGCCTAAGTATTTATGAGTCGGGTGCAACCATGTACAATTGTATATGCTTGTTAATTGTATGGACAAGTGGGATAAATGTAGTGTAGGGAAGGGGATCAGGATGGGGTTTGTTGACACGTGGGGATCAAAGGATGAGATCGTGCGACACGTGGTGTGTAGGGACCACGGAACGAGAACGAGGACGGGATGGCTGGTTTTGTGGGAAAAAAAGAAGGGGTTGGGGAGTTTGGGAGTGCAACGCCTTTTGATGTCATGCTTTTCTTATGCAAACAAGGCACCATCTCTCCATCCACACACATCCCACGTTCACTTGGCAAAGAGAGAAAAGAGAGCGAGACAGAGACTTGATGGCACGTGTGCATGTGCTAGCCAGTAGCCCTTCACCTTTGCTGCTGATCGCAATATTGCAATTTTGTTCTTTTGATCTTGGGTGTGGTGTGTTCATGGTTTTTAATACATTAAACTTGAGTTTCATACTCATATTTTTCCAATTTTCAAATATTACGATTAACAATTTCCTTTTTTTAAGAATTTAAAATAGGGGTTCACTCAGGTGCAGTCCATTCTATGTGTAGATGGTGCAGTTGACATTCAACCACATTTATAAGTGTGGTTAAATATGATAAAAATGTAAGCATAATATCAATTACATATTAACCACCATAGACATCCTCCTATCTAAAATGGGGTGAAAAGGAACTTTTCCCTTCTTTAGTTTAGTAGTGAAAATGGCAAAAGAAATAAGTAAAGGTACTTGGAACCACAATGTATTCTTTCTCCTCTTATGAGAGAAAACAAAAATACATTGGAAAATACAAGTACAAGTTAAAGACGATTTCTCTGATGTTGTTGCTAGTCAAAGAATTCGATGGTGTTACTTATGTGGATCACTACATGAATGATGTGTATGTAGTTTTTGAAGTTGGTGCCTCCCTCCTCTACCTCTTACGAGCTTGGATCGTGATTGCACGTGGGAAGTTTTGTTCCTATGTGAGCCTCATAACCACTAAGCAATGCTATATGTATAACTAAAATACCATTTTAATCTCAAAACATATTTAACATACAATTCCAAAACATAATCAATATATATTCTTCCATTTAACAATCTATGTCAAAAATTCATAATCATAAAATAAATATAAATTGAGTTGCTCTATACAAAACCATAAAAACTATAAGATCATAAATACATGTCCTACTAATTCATGGTAGCCAAAATAATGAATATGCATGGTTCAAAACCCTACCCGCAAAATCAAAAATACTCTACACATGTAACCCACAACACTTTACTACAAAGTGAAGCTCATCCAAATTGGAGCACTAATGCTACTGGGGAGGAGGCTGAGAAGATCAGAAGCAATATTTGTATCTATAAGGGGGAAGAAAGAGGGTGGATTTCATCGAAAACTTAGTGAGCACATTCTCATCTAACCCCCAAACGGGACAACCAATAGGATGATGGTAATAATAATGCAACAACTATAAAACAATTTCCATATTTAAATACATAATAATTCAAAACCAATAATTCATGTGAAGCATGTAAATTAGTAAACTAATAGAGAACCAATTATCTATAATAATATATAGCATAATAATAATAATAACAACAGTAATAATAATATGTATTTATATAAATATACTCTAAACCTTGAAGGGTACCTAACGTGGTTTCGTGTTGAACACCTAACCAGGTTTCGATCTTTGAACTTTGAGGGCGAGATTGTTCTCTGATAAACAATTTGGTACCAAGACTAATGATCTTATAGCCATTAACTTACCGTCTATTTCTCTATAAAATCATGAAAACTAAGAAAGTTTCTCTAAATTTCATAACTAGGTCTCTAATTCTAATTCTTGTAAGCGAAAACTCAGGAATATATAATTCCAACAATATTGAGATAAACATAGCAACCAATAATTCATACTCATAATCATAATCTATTTACAAAAACCATTTGTGCAATAACTATAGTCCCATGAATTTTCTAACAAATTTTCATGATATACTGAAAGCATAAATTTTCAAATACATCATAAATTTGCATAAATTCATACTAGTCATAATATAATTTCTAAAATCATGTTTCAATATCTCCATGCAAAGGAAATATAACTACAAACAAAAAATAGAGGCCATGGACTTGAATTCACTCACCTTGAGGGGTGGAGTGTGAAGCGTCAGCACTATTGAAGCTCCAAAGAGGAATAGCATCAACATCTACCATAGAAGCAACAAAAACTAATGAATAATCATAAATACCCTAGAACAACTCTATAGATATTGGGAGAGTAACCAAACTTGACAACAACCAAGAACAACAACACCCAAACTCATAAAAATGTAAGAAAAGAGGGAAACCTAGCAAAAACATGAACAAATCCTTACTTTGAAGCTTGAAGGAGGTAGGATTGAAAGGGGAAGAGAGTGAAAGGGTAAAAGAGGTGTAGGAGAGTGTTAGGTTCAAGTTTGATGAGTGGAATGGATGGAGGGGTTTATAAAATTTAGGGCTCATGAAACCTAATTGCGTCATGTTGGAATATTTTGATATGCGATATCGCACGTCTACGCATTCTAGTGCGCTGCTATGGATTCACAAATCGCATGTCCATGTGTTTCTAGTGTGCATCCACATACACACAAAAAATCGAGGGCTCACTATCCTCGATAGGAAAACTTGGGGAAAAAAGGGAAAACCACACCCCGCGTCTGCACGCTTTAGTGCGCATCCGGAGTGTAATGCGCGTCCATGGATTCAAAACCTGCATCTATGCATTTTATGTAGATTCTGCATGTCACGACTCGATTTGGATCATGACATGTGGGGAATCCTCCCCACGTGAGCCTCGTGATTGCTGTGTTGTAGTGTATGCATATTTTATTCATAAAATATAATTTAAATCATAACTCGAATCTCATTCTAACCATAAATGTAATATGAAATGTTGTAACTGTGATATACAATTCAATTGAGTTGCTCATATACCAAAGAAACCATGGATGATATATTGTTTAAATGTAAAAAAATATGGTATATCAAAATGCAAAATATAAATTTATGATCCAGACCCCCACATCATTGGAGCACTCTATAATGACCCAAAAGACTTCACTAGTGTGAAGCTCACCCAAGCAGATGATATCTAATGCTGAGGAGGAGGCGGAGGAAGATCCTGAAGCTACACCTTCTCTGGAAAAAGAAGAAAAAGAGGTGAGTTTTGCTACAAAAATCATGAGTGGATCCTCACTTATAACCATACATGGGATAATGAAGAATCATACATAAATAATAATAATGCAACAATTACAATTCATTTCTATTTATTTTATGTAATAACCATAAAATCATAATTTATTGAATTCATAAAAACTACATTATTTCTCAAGACATTACTAAGAGAAATTCTATAACTGAAGGGTGGTAGTCAGTCCTTGGCGAATATGAGTCCATAGCTAAGATCTTAAATCCTTGATGAACCGCATCCTGGTAGACTGATCTAGTATAATAATTGTTAGCACCCAATTTTGGTCAGTCTAAAAATGTTTTTTTTATGGATACAAAAATGAAGACAAAAAGAAAAAAAAGTTGAAAAATAAAAAATAAAAGTCAAATCTTTGTTTTCTAAAACTGATTTTATTTAGCATTATTGATTGATTATGACTTGATTTATTCTATTAATTAGTTTGATTTATTTTCTTTAATTAGTATCAATTAGCATTAGGTTAAATAATTTTGTAATTAATTATATTAGGGTAAAAGAGATGTATATATAGTCATTATTAGTTGATCAATAAAAAGGGGGAGAACCATTTTCTTCATTCCAGCGGAGGCATTGAATGGTAATAGAGAAAACCAAAAATTCATTCAGGAAGGGCAGCATTTTTTTATTATTATTTCCCAAACACCCCTCCACCATCCTACCCACCATCACCACAGCCGCACCTTAAGCACCCAAAAGACCAGCACAGCCTTCACCATTCCAAGACCACCATCACAATCTGAGCCTAAGACTACCATCCCCTCCATAAATCATCGAACAACCACCTTCGCTGCACACCCACTTTTAAGCCACGTAAGATAGCCTTGGTTTTTCACTTAACCCCATTTCATTTTATTTAATTTAGAATTCATTTTTTGCTTTGTCTTTTTTCCCTTTTCGTTTCTTGAAATCACAACCTGAAGTCAATAAAATGCATGTAACAAGTTGAATTGCCCATGGGTTTCCACGTTCTTTGATGGCATGCCTAGCTTTTGTCTTGTTTTGTCCTTTTTGTGTCGGTCTTGTGTTTGGGTAGGGGCTTTGGGTAGCCCCTTTTCGTTTTGGGTTGACAAACAAAAACTTTTGTCTCAAAAATCCTTTTGGAAAATAATTAAAATTAAGCAACACAATTATTTTTAGAAGAATTACGTGACTTTGAGTTCCTCATTGCAAGAGATACGTAGGAGTAGATATTTTCTATCAAGCCAAAATTAAATTTTCCTAAATTTGTTTTCATTTTTTTTGTAAATATTTATTATTAATTTTTGTAAATATTTTTTTAGGCTTTAATTTTTAGGGGAAAATAAATTATTTAAGCTATTTTAATTTTGCACAATGAACTTTGGGTAACGTCGTGAGACGATGAATTAGGGATACAGTAGGATTAAGTTTCTACCTTTCCTAATCATAATTAACTTCCAAACCCAACTTCTTTTAAAAGACCAATTTTGCCAAATTAAAAGGGTTTTCCAATTTTTACCATAAATAAAAATCTTTTTCTCATCACAGCCCTTCAGGGACGTTATGACAGTTTGGCAACTCCACTGGGAATTATAGTGAGTTAACCCTAATAAAGTGAGTTATGCAAAAAATTATAACTTGAATAATTTTTTTTGTTTCCCCTAACCAAATTTAGTATATATTTCGTTTCTTTTTCTAAATAATTGTTTGATTATTTTGATAAATAATTATTTGATTGTGATTTGTAAATATTGTTTGTAAATAATTGTTGATCTTATTTGTAAATAATTGATTTATTTGCCTCGTCATTAAAACCCTAGGGTAGATGACTTGTCATTTATTATTATTATTTTTTTGTACATATCTTTGGGCTTTATTCTTACACACATTTCACTATCACTTATCTCACACTTTTTCGGCTCTATACCGAGCTTGTGCTACTCAAGGATTAGGAGGGGTCCTAACATTATCATTGAGGGGCTTTATGCCCACTTGACATTTGTTAAGACACTACTCAGATTGTTACTAGTTTTGTGAATTGGTCATATTGAGAGAGTTCATTCCTCCTTGTGATCAGTTTATAAGCTAGGTTCTTATCTCTTGAGATGAGAGTAATCTAGGACCTTTGGCCTTTAGAAGTCTAGATCCATCCCATGAGCTATGCACTGATAGAGCCACCTAAAAGTTTAGGTACAAATGTGATCCTTTTTCAAAAACAAGCTCAAGCAAAGAAAAAAAATCGTTTAGCATGCATTCACTTTCCTTCATTCTCTCTCATAACAAGCATATCATGCATAGTTCACCCATTCATGCATACATCACATTTGCATCATCCACATGAAAAAAGAGAAAGAAGAGAAGTCATTTAACATTCATTTTCATGCATTCATAAAAAAAAAGGCATGTACTTATGCATTCATACATTTTATTTCACGCATCCAATATAAAAAAGGGGTACATTTGACATGCACTCATACATACATTTTCTTTCACACATATCCAGAAAAAATTAGCATACATTCATGCATAGTCCACATTCATTAAAAAAAAAAACTGTCCCTAATCCAATTTCTTTTTTCAAGTCCATAGGCTTCACATTCATGTTTTCTCCTGAAAAAACAAAAAACAAAAAGTTTTTTCATCTTGTCTTCTTTTTTTTCAAAAAAAAAATTGAAAAATTCAAATGCTGAGCTGGCACTATTTCTTTGCAATTTCTCAAATTACTTATCATTGCGCCACATTGCAAGTTTCCTCAAGTCCGAAGCCCTATCCTAACCCATGCTCATGCCAAACAATTAAACCTTGACCTTTCCCAAATGGCTAATAATCATGAAAAGACTAAGCTCACGGCAAAGCAAAGGCTAGAGAAACTGGAGGGAAATTTTGAGCAAATCCTGATTATGCTGAAGGACTTGTCCTAAACAAGGAATCAAGCCCCAATAACAACTCTAAGATGTTACACAACAATGACAATGTTGAAGGAGACCAAGCCAATGATGATGGTGGACCTGAAGTTGTGATCATCACTCAAAACGTCAAGAGAAAGGGCCCATGAATCATGAGACAGTTAGGGAAGAGGATGCCAGGATGTTGAGTAAAATGGAGATACTAGAAGAAAAAATGAGGGCTATACAAGGGCTAGAAGCTTATGGGAGATTAGATGTTCAGGATTTCTATTTGTTTCTTGACATTGAGATACCTGCAAACTTCAAGGTTCTAGATTTCGAGAAATTTGAAAGGAAGACTGATCCTATGGTCCATTTGACCATGTACACTGGAGCATGGCTTCGTACCACAGAAATAAGGAGTTGATGATTCATTGTTTTCAACATAGCTTGGCAGGTGGAGCTTTGACTTGGTTTCTATAACTTGACAAAAATCAAACAAGAAGTTGGAAAAGTTTGGCAGAATTGTTTGTGAAACAGTCAGTTTGTTAGAGATATTGCCCCCGACCGCTTTGAGCTTCAAAGGATGAGGAAGATTGAGGCAGAAACTTTCAGAGAGTATGCACAAAGGTGGAGGAAAAAAGCTTCTCAAGTGCAGGCTAAGCTGAATGAGAAAGAAATTATTCAACTCTTTGTTAAGACTCTAGACGGGCCATACTTTGACAAGTTGCTTGGTTGTGTCACTAATCATTTTTGATGTGGTGATTGGGGGAGCAAGTGGAAGATGCCATTAAAGAAGGAAAATTGAGTTGGCCGATAGAAAAGTTTAAGAAGCCTTGTTTTCAAAAAAGGGAGGGAGATGCTCACATGACTACAAGCCATTTCCCCAAGAATAATCCACACCAGACCACTTACCAACCTTCCCCATTTTACCCTTACATGCCTTACCAAATGAGACTCACACCCCACCCCCAGTGAACAATGTTTCCTTTCCTATCCCACCTCAGGTAACCCAGGCAATGCATCAAATTCCTCCCTTCGTAATCTTTCTAATAGACCTGGAGAGAGGGCGACAATAGAGCCAATTCTATTCAGGTATAGTGACATCTATGACTCCTGCGAAGCATAACTTAGTAGCTCCAGGAAGTCCCAAGACCTGTCCCAAATCCTCTCCCCAAATGGTACAATCCTAATGAGACTTGCAAGTATCAAATGGATGCACCTGGACATACTATTGAAAGGTGTTTATCATTCAAGATTCGGGTACAAAGGCTCAGAGATGCGGAGGATCGAGTTTGATTATGGAGATAAACGCACAAGGCCTAATATGTAGACCAATCCATTCCTGAAGCACATAGCTTGAGGGTTGAAATTTCTTATTTAGGACGTATTGGGTGTTTTCTTTATGTTTTGCTTCCATTTCAAATAAATTGATGTACTTTTCTCATTTTCAATAAAGTTCTCTTTATCCATGTATCATAGTCTTTTGCTCTCCCTTTAAAAAAAAAAAAAAAAGATAAACGTGATATTTTTTCTTGTGATTAAAATTTTTGGTAATGGGCAATCATGATTTGAAATGAAGTTTGGACATGTTTCTCTACCCATGAAGATGTTAATTATCCATTGTTACCCATCTTGAGCCTGAATGTTTTCTTTTAAATAACCTTAGACAAAGATCGGCCCTACATTGGGGCTATTTTTATGAGGGTTAACTTCTATCAATTAGATTCTAACATAATCCAAAGATGAAAGAAAGAATAAAGGAAAGTATTGTATTTGAAGCAAACGTGTGCAAATAAGAGAAAAAGGAAAGAAAAGAAAAAAATAGCAAAATATAAGTATGGATGCTTTCCTAGAAAATTCAATCGATAAAATTATTCTCTTAAACACCTATTGATCCTTGATCTTGATTGACCTTTAAACACTTTATTGGGCCATTAATATCCTTTCCTTCATAACCCTTAACCTTGGCTACATTACAAGCTTAATAAAGTCCATTCTGATCTTTGATTGATTTCTTTTATTCTCATTCATTTTAACTGTGAGACAAAAAAAGAGAGAGAAAAAAAAAGAGAAAAAGGACGTGACATTTAGATGGAAGCAAATATTCGAACCACCAGAGAAGAAGGACATCTGCAATTCAGATCTTTAACTTGGGGTTGTTTAAAGGAATTTCTCATGATAAGGGAAGTCAAAGACTATTGCATAATCGTTTACTTGAGTGGAGTTGGTAAGCTCAGGGGCTAAATTTACTTCATGATGACTCATCCTTATTACCAATTCCCAAACACTCTTGCCAATTACAAGCCCATATCATCTACCCTTGGACAACTTGAACCTGACATGTGTCATAGTGGTGAATGTTTTTGATTATTTTCAAATGAAATACAGCTCCATTTGAATTCATCAAGATTTTTTTGTAAGTAAAAAAATAATAATAATAAAAAATAAAAAAATTCATTTAAGGTATTGTGAAACCTAGCTCTTTTTTCATCATTCTAGGCATTATGAAGCCTAGCTCATTTTGCATCCTAATTCATTTGCATTCTAGGTATTGTGAAGATTAGTTCATTTCCATCTACATTCTAGGTATTGAGAAACCTAGTTCATTCATTCATTTCTATTGTAGGTATTGTGACGCCTACTCAACCGTTTGAAGGTATTGTGATGTCTTTCTATCCTTTTGAGGTATTGTGACACCTCGTTTTTATCCATTGTAGGTATTGTGACGCCTACTTGACAATTTGAAGGTATTGTGATGCCTTCCCTATCCTTTGAGGTATTATGACACCTCATTTTTATCCATTGTAGGTATTGTGACGACTACTTGATAATTTGAAGGTATTATGACGTCTTCCCTATCCTTTTGAGGTATTGTGACGCCTGGTCTTTGTCCATTGTAGGCATTGTGACGCCTACTCAACAATTTGAAGGTATTGTGACACCTCGTTCATTCATTGTAGGTATTGTGACGTCTACTCATCACATTGTAGGTATTGTGACGCCTTCAACTGCAACATTGACACTTTCCTAAGTATTGTAAAGCTTAGGATTGGATCGTTGTTACCTTGTAAATAGGTTTAAAAACATAAAAAATTTGACTTTAATACAATTAGTTGCTTTTTACTTTGCTTGTCCTTTTAAAATAAAAGGCCAAGCAAAGGGGGCTACTGTTAGCACCCAATTTTGATCAAGTTTAAAAAAAATGTTTTTTTTTTATGGATACAAAAAAATGAAGACAAAAAGAAAAAAAAAGTTGAAAAATTAAAAATAAAAGTCAAATCTTTGTTTCCTAAAACTGATTTTATTTAGTATTTATTGATTAATTATGACTTGATTTATTTTATTAATTAGTTTGATTTATTTTCTTTAATTAGTATCAATTAGCATTAGGTTAAATAATTTTGTAATTAATCATATTAGGGTAAAAGAGGTGTATATATAGTCATTATTAGTTGATCAATAAAAAGGGGAGAAACCATTTTCTTCATTCCAGCGAGGCGTTGAACGGCAATAGAGAGAAGCAAAATTTCATTCAGGGAAGGGTAGCATTTTTTTTATTATTATTTCCCAAACACAGCCCTTCCACCATCCTATCCACTATCACCAAGCCACACCTTAAGCACCCAAAAGACTAGTCACAACCTTCACCATTCCAAATATCATCATCTTCAGAACCTCCCCGTTAGACACCATAGCAATCTAGCCTAAGACCACCATCCCCTCCATAAATCATCGAACAACCATATTCTCTGCACACCCACTTTTAAGCCACGTAAGATGGCCTTGGTTTTTTGCTTGACCCCATTTCATTTTATTTAATTTAGAATTCATTTTTTCTTTGTCTTTTTCCCTTTTTTCGTTTCTGAAATCACAACCTGAAGTCAATAAAATGCATGTAACAAGTTGAATTGCTCTGGGTTACCACGTTCTTTTGATTGCATGCCTAGCTTTTGTCTTGTTTTGTCCTTTTTGTGTCGGTCTTGTGTTAAGGTCCAGAGTTTTGGGTAGCCCTTTTCGTTTTAGGTTGAAAAACAAAAACTTTTGTCTCAAAAATCCTTTTGGTAAATAATTAAAATTAAGCAACACACAATTATTTTTTAGAAGAACTACGTGACTTTGAGTTCCTCATTGTACAGAGTATACGTAGGAGGATATTTTGTCAAACCAAAATTAAATTTTCCTAAATTTGTTTTCATTTCTTTTGTAAATATTTATTATTAATTTTTGTAAATATTTTTTAGGCTTTAATTTTTAGGGGAAAATAAATTATTTAAGTTATTTTAATTTTGCACAATGAATTTTGGGTAACCGTCGTGAGAGATGTATTAGGGTGCAGTGGATTAAGTTTCCGCCTTTCCCTAATCATAATTAGACTCCGAACTCAAATTCTTTTAAAAGACCAATTTTGCCAAATTAAAAGGGTTTTCCAATTTTTACCATAAATAAAAATTGGTGGCAACTCCATTGACTCATTAAAAATTTAAAATCTTTTTTCGTCGTGGCGGCCGCTCGGGACGTTATGACATAAATAATAATAATGTAACAATTACAATTAATTTCTATTTATTTTACGTAATAACCATAAAATCGTAATTTATTGAATTCATAAAAACTATATTATTTCTCAAAACATTACTAAGAGAATTATCCATAAAATGAAGGGTGGCTAATTCCTCGCGAACATGAGTCCATAGTTAAGTCTTAATCCTCACGCCGTGTCCCTGGTAGGCTGATCTAGTATAATAATAATTTGCCCCTGGTGGGGCTTGTATACCAAGGTTACAGAATAACTGCGTTAACTCACAATTCTCGTTCCTTTAGTAATTCCCAAATCTAAAATCAACTGGAATTGTAAAAGGGAGTTCCACGTGTTCTAAGTTCAATAGTTCTCAAATTTTAAAAATTGAACATAAACTTTATATATCCTTTCACCAGCCATACTAACATCTCATTATCAAAATCACTTCTAAGATCATGAAATAACTCATAAAATATCAACTTAATTCAATAATGGTCCCATGCATTTTAATAAACGTAGATTTTCATGCTAAGTTTTAAATATATTCATAATAAAACTCAAGCAAATAATTTCTAATCACTTTATGATGCTGAAAATAATTGATAGAATGACCAAAATAAGGTCATGAGATCAAACCCACTCACCTGGAGGGGTGGAATGGAAGCACCAACACCACTAGGACTTTCTGGAAGAGGATGACACCAACGTTGGCATTACAATTATAAAACTCATAAGAAAAATATGGGTGCTCCTAGATTACTCTAAAACTCTAACAATATTGGGAGAGCACCTCACTTGACAACAATGATAGAAATAATCAAATCTATTTGACAACATTGGGATGCGTCGAAGCCACCCAAGGAGTATGGACAAGCCTAACAACAACCACCCTACCAACCCTACTCGTGAATTGCCACTCAGGTAACCTAAGTAACAGTTACCTATACAGGATATAACGCTTCGATTTCTGCGATTTGAGTACAAATGACCAAAATGCCCTGAGGTCATTTTTACCCAATTCAAGGACAGCGACCGGAATCCTCAAATGGGTCAACTCAATGTTTGAAGGGGTTATGATTGTTATGTTTGATACCGAGGTGAAATCTCGTTTCTTAACTTTCGGCTCAAAATGACCAAAATACCCCCTGTGTTCTACGGGTAAAAGGTGCCGTTTAGCCTGAAATTTTTAGGAAGTTTAGAATGATGTTTTTAAATGATGTTTGATGTTTAGTTAGCCCAAAGGTCCGGGAGTTTTAGTGCAAAATTACCATTTTGCCCTAGAACAGTGTACAGTGAGTCTAATGACGCAATTAAGCAAACCTAAACAATATTAGGCTCTAATCGAAGATTAATTTATTTCGATAATTAATCTAGAGTCAAAATGATTTATTAAGGTTAATTAGAATCTAAGATTGCTTAGATAAACTCTAATTGCATTCTTTAATTCAAGATTCCTAGTCATGAATCTTGAATAGTGTTTCTCTCTCTTCCTTAATTTAAGAAAACTTGTCTATGACTCAATTAGACTTAATGAGAGCTTTAATTCTCTAATCTAGTATGACCACTCCTAATCAAGTCTTGACACTCCTAATTACCCAATTACCTCACCTAAACGTCTTCCTACAAATCCCTAATCAAAACCTTAATCAAAGAAACACCTAAACACATCCTTAAACCACAATTACATGAACAAAATCCCTTCCCCCTTGGCTGATATGCTGGTCAAATCTTTCCCCAAAGTGGTGCCATATGTTGATTTTTGTTGCACTCCAAGCCCATGCCTTAAGCCATACCCAAACTCATACCTTGCCCATACCCAACACCATGCCTAAGACCATGCCTTGGCCAAGAGATATTTCTTCTCTCCTTCCTTCCCCAAGTGGTCGGTTCCTCCCCCCCAATGGAATCCTCATTGTTGAAAATTTCTATAAATACCAAGCCTTGATGAACCTTGTCACACTTTGGTTCATTTGCTAAGTTTACACTTCTTGCAAAATTCTCTCATTTCCTCTCAAACTCCCTCACTTTGGCCGAGTTCTTCCTCAAGACTTCAAGAGGATTTCCTTCTCATTTCATCAAGAAAACAAAGCTTCCTTACATCTCTCTTCAAGACTTCTTTAGGTAGGGGTTTATTTTCTAAGTTTTGTGTGCTTCCTTTAAGGAAGAGTGCTAGTGTTTCTCTTGGTTTTTCCAAGTTCTCCCCCTCTCTTTTTATTTTCGGCCTAGAGCCTTTGATTGAGAAAACCTTTGGCTTGATGATGAGGTTTCAAGATAATGACTTGTTGTTGTCATGTGAGAAACCTCTAAAGCTTGAAACAACTTGGTCTTGGACCATATATGCTTGTGTTCTTTTCTTTTCCTTGGTTTATGTTTCGGTTTCCTTTTTCATTTGCTTGAACAAGGTTTGCTAAAATATTGAGTAGATCACAAAACCTTTGGTAAAGAAAATTAATCACATGTTTTTCAAGAGCTCTAAGCTTACCCTTGCTAACCTTAAAGTTGGTTGGTCGTTCTAAGAGTTTTACTCTAGATTGAAGCCCATGAGCAATAAAATAAAGAATATGAATAGTTCTATTTATGTTTGTTTTGTTAAAATGTTGGTATTCTTGTTTAATCTACTTTCTTGAGCTTGATGATGAAGTTCAAAACCAAAGTCTTCTTTGAAGGCTTGGTGTTAAGAACTCTAAAGCTCATCTTCCATTGTTAAAATACATGTTGGGTTAAGGCTATTGATGTTCCTCTAAAGTCTTGTAAGGGCTCTAGTTAAGATAAAATAAGTTGCATTCATATTTAAGTTTATGTCTTGCATCTCATATTTATTTTGATGCCATCACTAATCTCACAAGAATAAATGAATGAACTTGCATTACCATATTTAAATTCCCAAGCTTGTATTTCATGTTTATATTTCAAGTCATCACTTAATCCTTAAAGATAATAATGAGGTTGCATCTCATATTTATTTTATGCTCTCACTTTACTTTGTAATGAAGAGTAAAATAAAGTGCATAGCATGTTTAAGATTATGTTATCACCTAAATACTCTAGAGCTCAAAAACTTGCCCTAAGTATCTTCAAAAGGAAATTTAACCACGATAAGTGAATATGTTTAGTATCAAACAAGGATGGTTTGATTTTGTAAAATGAAAGGATGATTTCAGAAAAATGTTGGAAAATGTTTTATGAGGTCTCAAGGTGTTTAAATGGTTTGAAATGTGTCAAAAATCATGTTTTCTCAAATTCCGAAGGTCTGGTAATCGATTAACAGCTTATGTAATCGATTACCAGAGTGGTTTTGAAGGATTTTTGGTTCTGGTAATCGATTACCTGAGACAATGTAATCGATTACCAAGACTATTCTTCATGCCCAGAATCGGTCCTTAAAACCCTGGAATCGATTACATATTTATGTAATCGATTACTCTGATGTTCTTTATTTTTTAAAAACATTTAACCTAAGTAATCGATTACCATCCTATGTAATCGATTACCCGGTTGTTTTGAACCCAGAATAAATTTAGCTCTGGTAATCGATTACCAGAACACTTTTGCTCCTGAAATTGTCCCAAGAGCTCGTGTGCACTTATAACATGAGTTTATGTGATTATGTGTGATGAACATTTTGGTTTCTGTCTTATGCTTATGAATTCTGTTTGAGGAGTTAGAATGCGTAATATTATGCTTGAGCGAAGTGAGGAACGTTTTGGAGGATTGGTGAAACTAAACAAATAGGGAGAATTTAGAACTAGAATCTTAAAGTGCTTAGACACAAGAATAATAACTTTTGTTCCAGCATAATTGAGCTTAAGGAAGATGGTTCATAACTAGTGATTA
Source organism: Dalbergia oliveri (assembly GCA_030441495.1). Taxonomy (NCBI): domain Eukaryota; kingdom Viridiplantae; phylum Streptophyta; class Magnoliopsida; order Fabales; family Fabaceae; genus Dalbergia; species Dalbergia oliveri. Next base: position 38,169,413 of record JAMLFY010000002.1, on the reverse strand, counting down.
TGCCTAGGAGTTGAATATAGAATCTTAGGCGAAGATAAAACTTAGAAAAGAGTTTAAAGCATAGATTCTAGAATCCCGTAGTTGAATAAATGATCTTGATGAGTAATCTATATAATGCTGTTGGATGAATTAGTGAGCATAATGTTAGAAGAATTATAAAGAACAATCCCCCTAGATATGATAAAGACTTGCAATGGGTGATAAGATTATTAGAAAAAGAATTCAAGACCCGTAAGGGCCAAAGCATAAGACACCATGAGATAGGAGGTGTGATGTGAGCATGAGACCAAGAGAGTATATTCTTAATGATGTGAATATGATTACATTTCAAGTATGAAACCTTATGTGTATAATTGATATGTTGATATGATGAAGTGTTGTGCCATGTATTTGAGATGCATGAGGTTTCGAAATATGAATGAGATTGAGGAATATGCTCATGTGAACTAAAAAGTTGTTGATTTGAGAAAGTTCCATAAGAATGATGCATGTGATTGAAATTATGTGGCATGACTCAAATTTGAGGAAATTCGAAGAGTGCTGCCCTGCGAATTTCCGTCAAATTTGAGAGACTCAAGAAAGTTTTTGAGAAATATGATGTTTAAGGTGACACATCGAGACGTACTTATCCTTCTGAGGAGAAGATAAAACGTGAGGGCATAGACATTAGCTTGCCAAAGCGGACAAAGTCGCTTGTCTTAACCTATGCGTTTTGAATAAGGAAAAAGTCTCATGATGGGTGATCCTTAGGCCCCCTACCCGTACTCTTGAGAGTCGGGATTATGATGATTATGATTATGTTTATGATTCGCTTATCAAGAGGATAAGTAAGAACTAGTGACGACTAGTTAAGGTATGAGCTCATAGCCTAGTTTAAGGGTGCGGTTACTATTATATTTGGTGTCACAAGATTAAGATGAAGGAATGATGTTCAAAGAGAAGTTTCATGCCACTTAAATGTTGATTGATTATTGTTCGGTTTGCCTAAAAGTACTGCCATGCATCCATGAACTATTATGTTGCATACATGCATTAAGATTCATTATAAAAGACATGGACCTTGGATAAATATCTTTCGTGAAAACTTCATAATGAACCTATGCATACTTAACCTTTTCATAATAAACCCAAGGTTCTTGGGGACGTAGACGATGGCACTAGGATAGGGATTTCCCTCCTGAGATTCTTTAGCAAGATTCTCACCTCTCTCTGTTTCTTTCCGTTATGTCTCCAGGCTGATGGCGTCGTCGCATGCCCACGCCCCTCTCTGATGGGCCACATTCGAGGAGCTTCGAGTCGTAGGTTACATATCTCCGTAGGAGGATTAGCGTCGTTCGTAGGCTCTTAGAGGAGGGTTGCTTTTGTGGGAGTATCTTTTGAGGTATTTCATGTATTCGTTGTTATGTTTCTTATTTCTGTTATTGTACTACAAGCTACCCACTTTTATGAGTAAGACTTTATGCTTTCCTTTATATTTCAATAGTGATGTACTAAACTATGTTAATTAATGTTATGAAGAATGTTTTCATGATTGATTTGTTTTTTATGGCTTTTGAATTGTATGATTGATTTATTCTTCCGCTTCACGTTCCGTTTATATTCTACGCAAAGGCTCGCACTTTTTTTACATGTTTCATTTCAAAAAAAAAAAATTTACCTGTATTTTCCGCTAAGTTATTTCTAAAAGAGGTTTTAAAGGAAGTAACGACTAATAATTAATCCAAGTACGTCTACGCGTGTTTGGGTTAAATATTAGGGTTACATATGACTTCATAGGGACCATATTTGTTGATGTCTATGAGTGTGGCCCAAATCACATGAATACAATCAGGTTATGTTGTCTACTTGAAAAAGAGCAACTTTTGTATTTTACTATGCAGATTTGTCCAGCCTACTCGTTGCACCGTGTTCAGTAATAGATAATCTTATAGGTAAGCTCTTTGTTATCACTATTTTAGCCATTAGTTGCTACGTCAATTATATGGTTAAGAAAGCAACCGACATCAGCCTAGCAGGACCGAACTACTGGTTTGCTAGATCAGTTGACTGAGGTCTGAGGGAATATTTGTGTTGGAATGCCTTTTAAACTTTGAACATTGCATGTTATGCTGTACACAGCAGAGGATATGGTTATTGTTATTATTATTATTACTACCACTTTTTTTATGTGACTAAGATGATCTTTGTCGCTGAAAGTTTGTATCCAACTCCATCCGCACTTGCTAATTACTTTCACAATCCTCTGCTTGTACTAGCTTCTTCCAGGCCATAAAGATCCATGAAAAAAAGCTACTAAACATTTTAAATTTGTAGCTTTTTAACTGATGAA